>CM017800.1:5670178-6047538 GCA_008086715.1 Sitobion miscanthi | reverse complement strand
GGAGGGGGTGTTGGCGCCCGCAGGCAAAAGCATTTTAGAAAACAAAAAAAATTTAAATAAAATTATATTGTGGGAAAACACATTACAAACTTACAACTAAAATTTCAAGAATATTAAACAAAAAAACCAAAGAAAATATTTAATTCATTAAAGAAGGAATTTTCGTATGGCACCAGGTTATCAACATTCAAGTCAATACAAAAAAGTCTACTCGATTTAAATTACTAAAAAAAAACTTGGAGGAGGGTGTTGGCGCCCGCAGGCAAAAGCATTTTAGAAAACAAAAAAAAATTTAAATAAAAATCTATGGTGGGAAAACACATTACAAACTTCAAACTAAAATTTCAAGAATATTAAATAGAAAAAACTATTCAAAATATTTAGTTCATTAAAGAAGGATTTTTCGTAGGGCACCAGCTTATTAATATTCAAGTCAATACAAAAAGTTCAACCAGAATTACATTACTAAAAAAAAATTTGAAGGAGGGTGTTGGCGTCCGCAGGCAAAAGCATTTTAGAAAACAAAAAAAAATTTAAATAAAATTCTACTGTGGGAAAACACATTACAAACTTAAAACTAAAATTTCAAGAATATTATACAAAAAAACCAAAGAAAATATTTAATTCATTAAAGAAGGATTTTTCGTATGGCACCAGGTTATCAATATTCAAGTTAATACAAAAAATTCAACTAGAGTTACATTACTAAAAAAAAATTTGAAGGAGGGTATTGGCGCCCACAGGCAAAAGCATTTTAGAGAACAAAAAAAAATTTAAATAAAATTCTACTGTGGGAAAACACATTACAAACTTAAAACTAAAATTTCAAGAATATTAAACAAAAAAACCAAAGAAAATATTTAATTCATTAAAGAAGGATTTTTCGTATGGCACCAGGTTATCAATATTCAAGTCAATACAAAGAAGTCTACTCGATTTAAATTACTACTGGCTTTGCAGTGTTTAAAAAATCTATATAGAATTATCAATAGGAATTAAATTACAGTAAAAATAATTTTGGAGGGGAGCATGGAAGCCTGTAGGCAAATAACATCATAAAGCAAACACAAATTAGATTATATTAATCATTTAGTATTCTCTGAAAGTTAACAAATTTGAATACGATTCAACGCATTTTAAGAAGCAAATTAAAAATAAAATTTAAATTGCACCACCAGGTCTACAGTCAATATTAAATTACAAACTATAAAGTCTAAATGCAAATAAAAACATAGTCAGATATCTGTTATAGTCTTTGTAAATATGTGCGGAAAAAATTGGATTTAGTAAGGTGTAAAAAAAATTGGTAAGAAAACCTTGAGAATTCTTCTACAATAGGATATTAAAAAACATAACTATATTTTAAATTAAAACTATTGATTTTATACATTTTCTATTTACAAAATCCCATATTTATTGAAAACCTCATAAAATCCTAATAAAATAACATTTTGTTATATTTTATAATTCGTTATGGTAAATACACCATTAATTAATGTTGGCTGTATTTATACTGGTACAACTCTAGCTGACAGTCTTTAATACCGTGTTAAAAACTATGATAATTAGTTAACGTCTAATTTCCTGTCCTATCATAACCTAAGCTAACCTAACCAAATTAATAATATTTAAATATTTTCTTTCATTGTTATGTTTACAATATCGAATACCTTGATAGTTAGTAAGAAAAGATCATCGCAAAGCTCACGACCAGTGATAATAGTCGTCTATCATCACCGTAGCTTCAACTAACCATAGGTTTACCTAACTAACCTTCTTATGACTTATTAGGACACTTTGAATAAAAAGATCCCGAGTTGAAGGTTGTCGAACTTAAGTGTTTGATTATCAAGTTGATTCCTTGACTGTTGACACCTTAATTCATGCTACGGATGGAGCCCATAAATAATAACGTTAAGGATAGGCCTTGAAATCCCAGCCCTGTCCCCCACACTCTGATATTAAACGCCCAGCCCACCTTCATATTCTCTATGCAAAAAGTTAATTTAATACAAATTTGTATATCAATGCACAGTCTCTCTATTGTATTAATATTTGTGATTTCATTAATTTTAAATATTTTGTATAATTAGATTGGGCAAAACATAAGACAATATCATTTACACAAGACGGTGACTAACACAATAATACTTTGATAAAAGTATATGATATAAGTACCTTCTATATTTCAATTAATCATTTTTTTTTCAGTACTTTATGGGTGGACGGCACTTTTACTACAGTCCCTCAACCTACTGAGGCAACCTTAAGGCATTTCCTTTTAAGATATTAATTTAATCCTCAAAAATAAACTCATAATTCGAGAGTTTGTAACTAATACAATCATAATATAATATGAGTCTAGTACATTTCGTAATATTTTATTATGATATTTACAGTTAGTGAATTATTAAGTTTGTATTCCTAATATTGTTCGAACACGGACGATTTTTAGCGCCACCACAGTTTCGGCATACGCCCTCAAAGCTGCGCTTCGGATGCCGAAGCTCTCGAGGTGGCTTAACCGCTCCCCGGCCGTCCTCGACCGGGGAAGACCTCACTATATAATTTTATTATTTTTTGTATTATTACTCTGTACTTGGTACTATTAGTTATAACTATATATTGGTTTTGTATTCATCAATTTTTTATTACATGAACCATATTATGTTCATTGATTTGTTTTTTCAACTATAATCTATAAGTGATTGCTATGCACTTGTTCATGTGATATTATGAGGACAGGTGATGACATTTTGGCGTATGTATACTGATTAGCACCCTGCAGCATTGCTGTTTTGTATTTATATGTTTCACATGTGTTTATTGTTAACATGTGTTCTTACACTGATTTATATGATGTATTACTATTTGGTCATCAATCATTATTCGTATCATAACGTATTGATTTTTTTCAAATATTTTGTTTTCTATCGTTAAAAAAAAAAAATACACCACAGGTAAGGCGCATATGTGACCAGCAGCTATCGATTTCATACATCCATCTACTTTGGACTTTCATCCCCTACTACGTCGTTCGTCCGGTTCTACGTCACTGCATGTGAGGCAGAGTCTCACGGGGGGAGTATGTTCAAACATATATTCGCGTGTTTTAGCGCCACCGCAGTTTCGGCATACGCTCTCAAAACTGCGCTTCGGAAGCCGAAGCTCTCGAGGTGGCTTAACCGCTCCCCGGCCGTCCTCGACCGGGGAAGACCTCACTATATAATTTTATTATTTTTTTGTATTATTACTCTGTACTTGGTACTATTAGTTATAACTATATATTGGTTTTGTATTCATCAATTTTTTATTACATGAACCATATTATGTTCATTGATTTGTTTTTTCAACTATAATCTATAAGTGTATTGCTATGCACTTGTTCATGTAATATTATGAGGACAGGTGATGACATTTTGGCGTATGTATACTGATTAGCACCCTGCAGCATTGCTGTTTTGTATTTATGTGTTTCACATGTGTTTATTGTTAACATGTGTTTTTACACTGATTTATATGATGTATTACTATTTGGTCATCAATCATTATTCTTATCATAACGTATTGATTTTTTTCAAATATTTTGTTTTCTATCGTTAAAAAAAAATGTACACCACAGGTAAGGCGCATATGTGACCAGCAGCTATCGATTTCATACATCCATCTACTTTGGACTTTCATCCCCTACTACGTCGTTCGTCCGGTTCTACGTCACTGCATGTGAGGCAGAGTCTCACGGGGGGAGTATGTTCAAACATATATTCGCGTTTTAGCGCCACCGCAGTTTCGGCATACGCTCTCAAAACTGCGCTTCGGAAGCCGAAGCTCTCGAGGTGGCTTAACCGCTCCCCAGCCGTCCTCGACCGGGGAAGACCTCACTATATAATTTTATTATTTTTTTGTATTATTACTCTATACTTGGTATTATTAGTTATAACTATATATTGATTTTGTATTCATCAATTTTTTATTACATGAACCATATTATGTTCATTGATTTGTTTTTTCAACTATAATCTATAAGTGATTGCTATGCACTTGTTCATGTGATATTATGAGGACAGGTGATGACATTTTGGCGTATGTATACTGATTAGCACCCTGCAGCATTGCTGTTTTGTATTTATATGTTTCACATGTGTTTATTGTTAACATGTGTTCTTACACTGATTTATATGATGTATTACTATTTGGTCATCAATCATTATTCGTACCATTACGTATTGATTTTTTTCAAATATTTTGTTTTCTATCCTTAAAAAATAAATAATGTACACGGAAATCCGTCGGAATGGGACGACTCATTTCTATCGTGATCCATGATGTGTGACCTCCCCAACTTTCTGTCGTCGTGTATCGCGTGTATTGTTGAAATAGGCGTAACTAGGGGGGGGCTTGAGGGGGGGGGCTTCAGCCCCCTCAGAATTTCTTATAGTCCCTCCAAATCTTTTGGGTAAATTTATGTCAGTATGTGCCTAAAAACATTATAGTATTAACTTTATTTTTTCCCGCAATGTTAAAAAATATAATGTAAGTATCATAAAAACGAATACACCAATATAAACAATAAATAATTATCTAATAAAAATAAAATGTATGTAATATTGTGTTTATAAGGTTTTATTATAATATATTATATTATTTTGGCTAGACACTTGATAGTTATATCAATAACACTATCTAAGACCTGTATTTATGATTTTTTTTAGAACAGTGGATTACCTTATACATTTAAATCTTTTTTAAACATAGGTACATTATTGAATGGACTCGTGTGTGATTATTTTGTTTTAGATTCTAGACATGATAATACTTGATACACGATAACGTCGATAACATAGATATTGTATTTATAAAGTTATAAAAATCAGGGATAAATAATTTGTACATATTATTATTTTATAATGATTAACGAATAGTAGACAGTTGTAGTCAGAGTTGGCGGTACTGAAATAAAATAACGCAGAGTTCGGAATTAATATAACCAGCAAACCGAGTACAATTATTCTTTATTACTAAAGATTTGAACGAATTGTTCGAGTTTACGGAATTAATTTAGTAATTTAATTTCTTATTAAAAAGACAATAAATATAAAAATAAAGAAAACTTACAACTTAAAAATGGATTCTCAAGTGGATGATTTAGGAGATTTGATTTCGGGTCCATGCCAGCCCATACTTAGGTAATGTTTTAAATAAATAGTTAAAATGTCATTAGGTAATATTATCATGACAAAAATAAATAAGTAATTAAATAATTTATGCATGATTATAAATTAATATTATATTTTTTAATATTATCACTTATTAGGATTATCCAAAAACAATATTTGGTAAATAGAATAGATCATTTTCGTCCAATTTTTTAAGTTATATACTTGGTTGGAATACAGTGTCAAACAAGATGCTGTATATTGCTTTTGCTGTCGATTATTGAAAAAAAAACAATGAAACTATTTTATTATAAATATTTTACTTAGGAATAGACTATTATCTATTGTGTATATTTTATTTACTGTTATTAACTGAAAATAAAGTTATAATTTATGTTTAAAAATGTCAGAATAAAGAAGTATACTGTATATACAAACAATTTTTGATTTAAAATATTATTATTAATTATTACATTAGCCATTAAGTATAAATTGTATAATATATATTTTATAGTTTTATGTAATTCAGGTAAAACAAAGAATTTTTATGCATTATTAATTATTCTAAATTTAAAGTTTTTTTAGATAATTCATACAAATTAAAACTTATATTTGTGTGGGCCGTGGGGGCAATTATGTTTCCAGAGGTACCTCAAAACTTTTGGGACTCCAGCCCCCCCCCCTATTATAAAGGGCTAGTTACGCCTATGATTGTTGATATTATCATCAACGAATTGATTACGTGCACTTATAATTGTGACCGCATGTTGCGCGCTGTGGATCATATTATGCACCGTACGACTGCAGCTTTTAGTTTGCGTAATTGTGACCCGTTGGTCCTTGTTGTAGGTTGTGTAGCATGGGTATCGTATGTACCTTTAAACAATTCGTTTCCATATGTAGTTTTCGACGGAGGTGGTCGACCGCGACGCCCTGTCACGTCCATTCGCGAACGTACCATGTACCATATAGCGTCGGTCTCGTGTGTTTCACGGCACCTTGGTTGTCAATCGCATTCGTTGTTGTGTCCCGCCTCATTGTATTTTGTACTTCGATTCGTTCCACGTCTGCGGGACCCGGGATAGGCCCGATACCAAGGTATGCAGTGTGGCAAATAATTGTCCACCGGAAAGAAATGAGTGGCATAATATTATGTCCACAATGGCTTCATTACCACCTGACCAGTGCCGTGCCGCCACTAATATTGCGTGACACCAAAACCCTCGTGATGTGGCTGTCGCTGAATGTGCCGTTTGGTGTACCGTTGACCATTGCCATGCCGCCGTCGACCAGCCGTGCCGCCACTAATATTGTGTGCCGCCGCCAACCAGTGTGTGTCGCCGTAGGCGATTAGGAACACACCGGCCATCGCCAACGACACCGGACCAGGTTTTACATATATTTTGTATTGTCACACTTAATTGTATTATAATGTTATTTGTTGGGGCGCCCTTTTGTTTCGGTACTATAACCGCCGATTGTTTTAATATATAATATATGTTTATATTTTGTGTCTCGAACAAAGCAAATTACATACAGGCATTTATTATTTGCAATTATATATTTTTTGGGTAACTCTTTCCGCTCCTGTTCCCAGCACAATCGCGAGTCGTTGCCGACAATCGCCAACTTCGTAGGATCGGTACAGGCGCAAACCATTATAATATATGTTATGATATTTATGGACGGCACTTGCACCATGGCCCCTCGATATGGTAATGTGGCGATCCGGCGCATCTCTTTGAGATAAATGATTAAATACTTAATCAAGTCTTCCAATTTACTAAAACATTTATATTTTGTAGATAATTTGGGATAATTTTAAGAAAATTTGAAATTGAAGAGAGACTGTGTGAAATAACAAAATATGTAGTGTGAAATGTACATTTGAACACCTGTTATAATGTATTATATTTAATTTTAGTTTTATAATGTACTATAATAAACATTTGAACATTTATTACAATATACGTATATTATACATAGATGTCAAGTATGATTTTTTTTTTTGATAGTTACCTACTTATAACAATAAAGACACTTTATTTTTATTTTTTGAAGCAATATATGATTTGGACTATTTAGATCTATATAAACTAAATTTCAGTCCCGTAGTTTAGTATTTAAAGTTTGTATGATCAGAGTCGTGGAACCAAATATTTTCAGACTCTACTAGAATGTTGTAGTTAAATTAAACTATAATGGATAATGGGTATGTGGAATAACATTATCTAACTTCTACATAATTTGTTATGAATATAATATTATAAGTAATAGCTCAAATTTAGCACTTTTACGGTACTTAATACATTTCCCTAATATTTTAACAGAAATTATGGAGCTAAAAATATAGAAATACCTATATTATGTTACGGTCCATAGTTCATAGTTTTGTTTCATTTATAATAATAATGCTTTTTAAAATACTTTTTCATAAATTAATATTTATTACAGTTGGCTTTTATGATTTGTTTGAACTATTAGTACGTATTTTTTGGGAGATCCCTATTATTACAACACCGTTACCAATATGCGTCTCACTGTACCCGGTTTCCACTACAGATAAATCATTACTTATTACCAGGGCTGTGAATTAAATGCATTTACATGCTTTTTTGCTACACCGTGACCATATAAAAAATGGATTCGGCCAAAATCTTATTTTACATATTATTTTTTTGGGTTAGTTCATATATAATTGCATGTTTTCATAATTTCTTCGTATTTATGCTTATTTTCTTAAAATGTTTTTATATATTTCGGTTCATCCGTTAGAAAAATAAATAGGTACCTACCTACCAAGTGTGTAAATAAAGAATTTTTTTTTGTAAACCAATTTGAATTATTATTTATTAATTTAAAAATTTTTAATAAGAACGTTTTCATTCAGTATTTTTTTGAATTTTAAGTGCATATTTTTGAATATTTCAGTGCATATATATTTCCTGTTTTTAGTGCATACATGCAGGCAAATATTTAACACTTTTTCATTGCATTAAATTCACAGCCCTGCTAATTACTTTTACTTCCAATCATAATACCTACCACAGTTAATGTTAAATGTCAAATTGTCAACAATCAACTGCTTCTTCAACTTGATAACACTTAAGAGGATGTCAGATTTTTAGCGCACCATTTATTTCTCTCTCTGACCCACGCACAATCATTTTAGTGTTTTCTTAATCGCACATTTGGTATGCTACGCGTGGGTCAAAGATGGAAAACAAATAGTGCGCTGACATCCCAACCAGCAACAGATCTTTTTATTCTATCCTATAAGTCAAGGTTGTAAACCTATATCAACTGATAACGGTTAGTTTCAGCCAAAGAGTCAAGTGGTCTTTGCAATTCAAGATCCTTTCCTACGTATTCGGCATTGTTAACACAACTATTCTACCTTTACACATTTTCTTCCCCCGTCTCTCGCAGCTATATATAGGTTCAGCCACTCTCATTCCACACCACCATATGATCGGAATTCTTTAGCCACTCTCACTATCTTTTATCATACAGTGACCGAACCACCTAAACCTATTCTCTCTTGTTTTCACTACAATATGTACACTACCCTAAATTACCCTTAATTAATTAATTAATACCCTTAATACCTAACTTTATATTCTCATATCTGCTACTCACACTCCACTTACCTACCCTCCTAACCTTACAATTATTTTTCGTCTTTCCCTTTCATACACTAAACATTCTGAAAGCATGTTAAACTCTTTCCTTATCTTCGCCATATCACACACTTCCTATTCACTCAGTCTCTAGTTACCTATATAAGTCATCGTACTTGATTATAGGTGAAAATATTTAAATATCATTGAGCGAATTCCCTACGCAAAAGAATTACTTAAAAAAATATCATACCTGACCAATTTTCTAATTTTATCACAACTTTATTGATAGCCAGAATAGAGTTATACCAGTATAGGTAATTACAATAAATATAATTGAAAAGTTGCATATTTTTTACATATATATTATACATCTCCTGATCGATTAACAATAATAAAAAAAAATCTACCGAAAAATAAGAAATATAACCCATGCGTTGTAGATATTATATAAACCTACCAATAAATAATATTGATTTTTATTATAGGTACAGAGTTAGTATTTTAGATTTATGAATGTATTGATTTTACAATGATGTGTGTTTTTAAATTTTTTTTTTTATTTTTTTTTTTGTGTCTGTGTACACGATAAGTAGTCGAAATAATGCTTCGATTTTCAACTTCAGTATCTTTTTCGATTGGAAAATGAATATCGTTGGTGCATTGAGGAGGTCATAATTTAAAATTCCCAGTAATATTCAAAAGCGCCAAGAAAAACAAAAGAAAAATTAAGAAAAAACGGGACTTTTTACGCGAAATCGATTTTTCACAAAATTGAATTTGGTTTTTGTTGTAACTTTAAAACAAATGACCGTAGATACATGAAATTTTCACTGGTTATTTATATTTTCATTTTATATACACGATAAAATTTTTAAAATAATTTGACTCTTTTTGAGCTGTTTACGGACATTGCCAGTTTTCAATTATTTTAGTTTTTTTTTCTATAAATATCAATAAAATTTATCTGTTGAGTAAAAAAGCTTGAAAATTTAATAGAAGGCTCCTAGGTTATTGTTTCAAAGGCAGATGAACAAATTAAAAATCCTTAGTCACAGTTTTTATTTATAAGCATTTAAAGTTCAAATCTTGACAAAATACGGAAAATCACGAAAATTAGCAAATTATTTTCAGTTGAGAATTCATAAAAATTTTTCTTTTTAAATCTAAGATTTGAAAATGTAATACAATATTACCCATAAGTTTGTCTACCTTTATCAAAAAAAAAATGTCTACAAGCAAATCAAATTAAATTATTATGAGTGTTTGAATTTCATATTTTTACAACATTTGATATTCACTCGATTTCTCATTTAACGATTTTCTTATTTTAGGTATTGTAATTAAAAAACGAATGACTGTAGATACTTGAAAATTTCACTGAATGTTTATATTTTTATTTTCTATACACGATAAAATTTTCCAAATAATTTGACTCTTTTTGAGCTGTTTACGGACATTGCCAGTTTTCAATTTTTTTAGTTTTTTTCTATAAATATCAATAAAATTTTATCTGTTGAGTAAAAAAGCTTGAAAATTTAATAGAAGGCTCCTAGGTTATTGTTTCAAAGGCAGATGAAAAAAATTAAAAATCCTTAGTCACAGTTTTTATTTATAAGCATTTAAAGTTCAAATCTTCATAAAATACGGAAAAATCACGAAAATTAGCAAATTATTTTGAGTTGAGAATTCATAAAAATTTTTCTTTTTAAATCTAAGATTTGAAAATGTAATACAAGATTACCCATAAGTTTGTCTACCTTTATCAAAAAAAAAAATTTCTACAAGCATTTCAAATTAAATTTTTATGAGCGTTTGAAATTCATATTTTTACAATATTTGATATTCACTTGATTTCTCATGTAACGATTTTCTTATTTTATTGTAATTAAAAAACAAATGACTATAGATACTTGAAAATTTCACTGAATGTTTATATTAGCATTTTCTATATACCATACGATTTTGAAAACTTTGAAAACTTGGGTAAAAAGCGTGAAATTTAATGCAAGGCTCCTGATATATTGTTACAATAGCAGTTGAAAAATATTAAAAATACATAGGCACAATTTTTTTTTTGTAAGGATTTTAAGTTCGAATTTCAACAAAATTTATAAAATGTTCAACTTTTATAGCTAAGGATTGAAAATTGATAACAAGGCTCCACGTAAATAGGTTATATATAAATTACTTTATGCACAATAATATCATCAAATATACTTAGTAACATCATAGTCTGACTGACCGTTTTCGCTCAGAATCATTTTTCTTATACAGTGATATTATATCATTGAATTCAAATTTAACACCATCCATTACAGTGACCCACTTGTAACCTACTGTACAGCAGAGCGACATCCACTTACCCACCTTTTTAAATGTTGTATTCAAGGATTTATTAGTTTTATACCTAACGAAAATTAAATTTATTCACAAGTCAGTTAACAACTAGAACTCGACTCCGGCAAATTATTGTGCTCTTTGATATTTTTTTAATTTTAATTTTAATAGTTTATACACGGATTTATTACTATTACTAATTATAGTAGGTGTAGTTAAATTCAATAATTTACCAATTAACTAAATAAAAACTTTTGAAGCATTGTGTTAAAGTAAACAAGAGATAAATAGGATTACAATGCATTACAATTATGTAATGTACCTTTATGTGAAAAATAAACAAAAATTAAAATAATCGTAACACCCATGTCCATGTTTTACACTATTAAAATAGATACACGAGTATATAATTATATTAGGTATTCATAAGCGTCCACATGGGTGGTCAGGATAGACAGTTGACAGTTGACTAGGTACTCCTTGAAAACTTTTGTATTTTAGGTGTGAAACAGTATACGTAGGTGCCAATGATATACATATCAAGTGGAAAAATAAAAGTTACGTTTGTTAATTGACATACCCTCAATGCTTAAATTAAACTTCAGGTTTGGGAAAAAAATGTACCAGTAATAAATGGTTATGGTATTAAATATTTCAGCATACCTATACCATCATATAATATTATAATCTAAAATAATAATTATGGTAAAATACTAAATTGGTGTAAATATTAATAAATTGGGTGTATAATGTATGCAAAATATAAAGATTAATAACATTATATGTTATAAATACTTCGCGCAAACCTAAGATGTTATCCGGCGAATAGTATAGGCAAATAAGGTACGCGTAATAAACCGGTCGTGGTAAAACGAAGACAGCGTTTGGATTGTTCGAACTGGCGTATAATTTATTATTTATTATACATTGCGCCTTTGGTAGGTAGTAACGTATACGCTTCTACGTAACCGAATTAACAGATTTTTCGTGACAATAAATATTTAATTCAATTCTAAAAATTAAATTTAAGCCTCAAAATAATATGAAAAACAAACTTACGCGTAAACATCGACTCTTCCGGTGAAACCTAGCTGTACTGCAGCACACGCTGCCGCCGAAGGAACAGTTATCTTCATCCGTCTACATCTAGCTCCGAATTGAAACTAGAAAGTATAGAAATATTTTATGAAAATAACCTAAACGTTACAAAATGTGGAAGTTCGTGTTATTTTATAATATTATACTGCTTAACGAACTGTCCGTCAATTGTTGGCTTATTTTATTTTTTTGTTCACTGCAATAATTATTAGAATAGTGAATCGTCTCGCCGAATGTCGACAATTGGCGATTGCCACAGATGACATAAATATATTATAATATGATAAATACATAGAAATTATCCTCAGTATATACAGTATGTCCAACCAAGATCTGACAAATGCCATAATACTTTTGCTATATACAACATTTTAAAGTTTTTTTTTTATATAATTATTTATTGTCACTCGCGCTACACGTCTAATATACAAAAAATTATTTCTGGAAAAGTGAAATCGATGAAAAAGATTGAAATAAGATAAAAATGTATGTGTTTATGGTTTTGAATATAAAAGCTCTGAGATGATCGGTAGTGGTGGATCTATTTAACGAAAACTAAAACTATCGTGACGGAACGGAATTACGAAGAACGTATAAGACAAAAATAATCGTCAGCGAGTGGTAGGTATAAACTGCTATGTACCTACTTACAAATCATATTAAATAACATTAATCATTATACATTTTCTTATTTTAATAGGTAGGTATAAATACCACCTACCTTCCTACTTATAAAAGCATTGCAAAATCATTGGTTTTAAATTTTAAAAATTATTCTACTATAACAATGAATTAGCTGTAGGTAGAGTATTATAATTTAAAGTATTTTCATAATATCTTAATTTTTGTGCACCTAAAAACAACTGGATTTTTAAAACTATTCTACGTCTGGCGGGTATATAAGTTTGTTTGACAATAAATATTTACATTAGGTCTACCGCGTCAAAAGAGTAAAAGGACAAAATTTACGTAATTACCTATTTATTCTTCCAGTGAAACGCGTTCCCTTCGAGTGTATAATATTGTCTAGTGTCAGAGCTGTGCATCTGCGACAAGGAAAATCCGCACGTCTTCATATCTCCGATCCAAAAGTTCAGTCTGGAAGTATTGAAATTAATGACATTTGTAAAAATAGGTGCCTAGCTTAATAACCAGAATGAAATGAAATATGTTAGTACGTATTGGAATCGCTGTTCGTCTCAGACGATTGTCATTTGCCATAGATTATTTGTAATTATAACCTAACCGTTCTAACCGATGGATATTTTCACATTACTTTAAAAAACATTTGTTTGTTTCTACTAGACGCAAATGGAGTAAATCTAATTCAAATTTATAATAGATAATGGTTTGTTACTTAGTAACCATTTATTTATTACTTGGCTTATTAACAAATTCTAATTTATATAAAATAATAAAAAAAATTTAAGAAATACCTATTTATTAATATTAAATAACAAAATAACTAAATACATTTTTTATTTATTTCTATGCACTAAATTAATGGTGTCTGAAGTTATAAAAAAACACCGCTTTTTTAACTTGTCAATACTACTTTCTGGATGTTATTTTTTAATTAACTTGTATTAGTACATTGATTCCATCGATAACACCGTCGTTTCCAGTCCCGTATATCTATGAACCAAGTTATAATGGACTGGAAACGAACAGCTTATCACGGCCACGAATGTATGTTTAAGTTTGTAAAGTGCGGGGGGTCGCTATGTCATGTGTTCCTGGAGTTCACAGCGCCCTCTGCATTTAACACGGACTAAGATACAAATCGTGTAGCTAAATAAAACCACCGGTAGCGCTGAAAACTTCAAGAACAGTGTTCTTATCAGCTAAGTGACACCTTTTCGTGGCCGTCCCCCCATCTCGTTGTTTCTTGTTGACCATGTCGTTTCCAGTCCATTATATCTTAGTCCGTGGTAGGTACATAAATATGTAAATATATAATTATCACGGACTAAGATATATTATATTATATTATATTATATCTTAGTCCGTGATAATTATTTTAATTTCAAAATTTTAATAAATTTATCATCTGTATAATCTGTGGTAACATGTGGTAGTATAAAGTATATACCACGAATGTCGGGGATAAAAAAAATTATCCGGTGATAAGAATGCACATTTTCAAATATGCACGACGAACTACTAAGTTCATAGTTTCATACTAACTACTGTAGTAAGTACTAAGTAGTTGTATGTAATATGCATCTAATCGACTTGACTATTAAACTGATACACTGGCGTCAATTAAAAAAACTGAATAACTTTTAATACTGACTAGTTCGTTGTAAAATTAACGACTGGCCAGCCGACAGTCACAACTCTAGGTATAACTATAGTTCAATTTCAAAGAATGAATATTTTTACTACTTTATGTGCCAATAAGTACCGACATTATAGTACACTAATAAAATATCACAGGTATTCCGGAAGTTATTTTTAATTATTTTTTTTAATGTTATTTGATATATTTTGTTATTTAGTGTTTACATAATGTAATTTAATGATAATATCTCATCTTTAGACTATTTGTATTTCAGTTTGTATTAATCTGTAATTTTTAATTTATAGATATGGCAGACCAAAATTTACTTCTGTAGTCATGCAGAAAAGATTTAAAAAAGATGATAATTTGTCTACTCTATTTGTCCCAGTACCTGTAAAACCAAATCCAGATGATATAAATGTTGGTGTTGAACTTACTGGTAGACTGAATAAAGGCGATCTTTTAAAAGTACTAAACAGATTTTACCAGAAGCCTGAAATTAAACAGTTGGCTTTAGAAAATGGATTAGATAGTACGATATTTTTTACAAATCTTACCAAACCATAGACATAATATATTCTTTATATTTCTATGGACCAAACCCAATTTACATTATAGTTATTATGTTTTAGATTATTTGCAGCACCAAGCGTACATAAGTTTTAGAAGATATTGTCTTGAAGCTAATACATTGCCTGTTGATCTTCATGTAGTTATTAGTGATATTTTACAAGGAGCTGGACATGTAGATGATATACTTCCATATTTCTTGAGACATGCAAAACAAATGTTTCCACATCTTGAGTGTATGGATGATTTAAAGAAAATAAGCGATCTTCGATCACCTGCCAATTGGTTTGCTTATTTTATTTTAATAGATTATACTTTAAATACATTATAAATTACAATGATATATTCTTATACTTTAAATGCTAAGGATAATTGTCTTAAACCTAACTTGCTTCTAAGGAACAGTCTTTTAAAAATACTTCAAATTCATATTTAATTGTGTTATTAATACTTTCTTAGAAGATACCAATATTATAATCTTAATCAAAATGACTTCAATTTTTCAAATAATTTCTATAACGTTAAACCATATTATTGAGAAAATTAAGTTTTAAATATTAAATAACACATGTCGATTGCCGGAGAAGTTTTCAAATATATTTAGATTACTAATTATAATTAAATACTAAACAAGAGTGTTGGTTAGGCTTTACATTACAGTTTCTTAACATTTTTATAATTTTATTTGTGATATTTACTAAATTATTGGTACCGATTATGTCACATTCTTTGAATAATTATACACATCATTAAGGAATGGATGCATAATTTTTTCAATCAGCAAAAATACAAAATCTTATAAAAACCCATTAAATAAATAGATAAATCTGATAATTACTACATGCTCAACATAAAGTAACTGTGTTTATCAAGTAGTAAGTAATTATTGATTAGATCAACATTAATATGTTATCAATACAATACATATTTTATGTCCAACTGGGCATTAGTCTAAATTCTAAAGTATATTATATAGTGTTTAAAATGTTAGGTATATTATGATAATTTTGTATAGGTATCCAGAGGCAAGAGCTATAATCGCAAAATTATATTCCATGCCGGTCCAACAAATAGTGGAAAAACATATCATGCTTTAGAAAAATACTTGTCATCCAATTCAGGAGTGTACTGTGGTCCTTTAAAACTTTTAGCAACTGAGGTGTATCGTAAATCAAATGAAAGAGTAAGATCACAAAAAGATAAAATATTTTGATTTCATTTGATAGTTGAACTTTTCATAATTTTCACTTTGATCTAGAAAATAAAAAAAATTTGTAATTAACTATTTTATAAATCAATGCATAACCTAAAATATGTATACAGTGTTCCATTTAAGTGTCTACACTCATTATTTCAAAAAAATTCACCTTTTTTGAAAATATTTTTTTTACATATTACATTGTCATTTCTGAAGACAAATTATATATTTTAAATTTTTACTTTTTTGAATGAAATTTACACAATATATTTTTAATTTCATATTCCTAAGCAAAATATTTTAGTCTATAAGCATCAAATTTCGGAGAAGTAGTTCATTAGTTATAAGCATTTAAGCAGAGTAGAGTGGTTAGGGGTACCCCTCAAAATGTTATCCACTACAACTCTGCTCGTCAAAAGTTTATAAGTTGTACGTTATGACTAATAAACTACTTGTCCGAATTTGATTCTTATAGATTAGAATTTTTAGAATAATATTTTGCTTTGGAATATGAAATAAAAAATGTATGGTATTATTGAAAAAAGTAAAAAAATAGTAAAAATACATGTTATTTTCAAAAATGTTGTTTTTAAATAACATCAAATTATACAAAAAAATTAAAGTTTTCAAAAATAATAATAATATTTATATTTTTTCTAATATATAATTTTAAATATCCTAGGGCACACCTTGTGATTTGGTTACTGGAGAAGAAAGAAAATTTGCTGATGAAAAAAATGAAGCTTCAAAACATGTGTCTTGCACTGTTGAAATGGCAAATGTAAACACACCATGTATGTTAACTATGAATTCTTTTTCTATTATTTTTTTGCAAAAAAAAAAAAAATAAATAATGATAGCTATAAACTACTAATGTGTTTTTCTATATTTCAGATGATATTGCAGTAATTGATGAAATTCAAATGATGAAGGATCCTAGTCGTGGTTGGGCTTGGACAAGAGCTTTGCTTGGTTTAGTGGCCAATGAAATTCATATTTGTGGTGAAGAAGGTGCAGTTGATTTGGTTAAAGGTTTAATGATAACCACTGGTGAAGATGTTCAGGTATTGTATTAAAAATAATAATTTTCTTTTTTGTTTAGTTGTATTTAGTTTATTTTACTCTTGATTTGTTGTAAGGTTTGTAGGTATAAACGCCTTACTGAACTAACTGTCGAAAATTCAGCAGTTTGCACTTTAGACAATATTGTGCCAGGTGATTGTATTGTTTGCTTCAGTAAAAATGATGTGTACACGGTAATGAAATATATTTGAGTATGACTGAGAGATTTACTATTAAAAATATATATTAATTTAGGTAAGTCGAGGGATAGAATCTAGAGGTATTGAAGTAGCAGTTATATATGGTGGTCTGCCGCCTAATACGAAATTGGCTCAAGCACAAAAGTTTAATGACCCTAAAAATTCTTGTAGTGTTCTAGTTGCTACCGATGCTATTGGAATGGGATTAAACTTGTAAGTTGTAAAATTATTTTTTGTACAATTATCAGTTGCTGAAACAAAATTTTTTTATTTTAGGAGTATTAGAAGAGTTATATTTTATTCATTAATAAAACCAACTTTAAATGAAAAGGGAGAAAAGGAAATGGATACTATTTCAGTGTCACAAGCACTCCAAATCGCCGGACGAGCCGGACGTTATGGAACACAATATGAAAAAGTGATTAAACAATTTCATAAATATTATTCATTATTTATTTATCTACTTTTTTTATAATTTAAAAACATTTTATATTGTCTAAGGGTTGTGTAACAACATTTAAGCCTCAAGACTTACCTACCTTAAGGAATATATTATCAGAAAAACCAGAACCTATACTTAAAGCAGGACTTCATCCAACTGCTGATCAGATAGAATTGTATGCATACCATTTGCCAAATTCTACATTATCCAATCTTGTGGTTAGTGAAATAAAATTATAATTTATTTATATTCATACAATATATTTTATAATTTATTTTTTGGTATTAGGATATATTTATTTCATTATCAACAGTCGATGACTCATTGTATTTCATGTGCAAAATAGAAGATTTTAAATTTCTCGCTGATATGATACAGCATGTACCATTACCACTAAGAGCAAGATACGTTTTTTGTTGTGCCCCCATTAACAGAAAAATGCCATTTGTTTGCACCATGTTTCTTAAGGTATATACTATGATTAAAATAAGTAATTGCTAGGTAATAATGTCTATTGTATAATGAATGATAACTAATTTTAATTTGAGTTAAAATTTAGATATTTAATGTAAGTTAAATTTTTTTTTTAATAGTATGCAAGGCAATATAGTAAAAATGAATCTATTACATTTGATTGGTTATGCAAACATATTGGATGGCCTTTCACTATTCCAAAAACGATTATTGACTTGGTACATTTAGAAGCAGTGTTTGATGTTCTGGATTTATACTTATGGTTTAGGTTTGTATTATTTTTTAATTTAACTTATTGAAAAAAAAATCATTATTTTCTGTAGTAGTTATATATAGTACACATATTTTATTATAGTTATAGGTTTTCTGATCTATTTCTTGAAGCAAATTTAGTAAGAGACATGCAATCAGAATTAGATGATATTATTGAACAAGGTGTGGTTCAAATTACTAGGTTGTTAAAAAATTCTGAATCATCTAGTCCAAGTAGTGATTCAATTGAGGAAGATTTCAATGTTGCAAGACATAAACATAACTATTTAAGAGGTATATCTTAAAATCATTGCAATGTATTAATAATTGTTTAATTAAATGTCATTAGGTTCAGACCAAAGAAACTTCAATAAAAATATAGGAAAGGGAAGGCTAACGGAAAGACTTTTAGCTCAAGGATTATTGACACCTAATATGCTAGATGAGTTACAAAAAGAATGGGTTAAAGTAAGTAGGAAAATATTTTGGTATTTGTTTAGTGTGACCATAATTTGTATTGTCTTAAAAGGTTTGAGAATTACTGATGCCTATCGGATAAAATAATAAAAAGCTTATTTCACAAAATAATTAAATAAACAATAATTTTATAAAATATGAATATTTAATAGTAAAATAACATTTGAATAAACTTTTTTGAAATGTTATGTATTAGTTATAATTTATGAATGAATAATGATAGTGGTTAATGTCTTGATGGTGTCAATTTTATTGCTAAAATTATGAATCAGATAATAAAATATTTATTTTTATCATACAAAAAACATAGTATTAGTATTCTACATCTTTGATTTACGTGAAAGTGGGATAAAATCAGTATAATCCCACTTTTTTTCATGGTATCGAAGATCGGAGGAGGAATTTCTGTTAGCATTATTTACCCTAGTACAATCCTACCTATTTTGGTACATTTGGTCACACTAAAATTTTGTTTGGAGTGGTAGGATATAAAAAGTAATACTGTTTTGAATGTAGTTTTTGAACATAAATTAATAATAATTATAAATAATATATTTTTAGAGTAAAGATAAACACGAAGATCGTATTGAAAGTGATGGTGATAATGATGATGACCCTCCCCCTCAACCTAATGATCCAAATAATAAAAGATCCAGGAGAAGGAGAAGAAAATATTAGATAATAATATGTAGTATTATATTGTTTTATTTTATTATACATATTATATAACAGAGACCGCAGTTATATTATATTTGTTTATTATGTGATAGTAATACTATAATATATTTTGTATTTTTTTTGTATTTTTTTAAAATCATGAAAATATAGAATCGTATTTAATTGTTCAAATTATAAATTATCAATGAAATGCAAAAATAAAAAAAAATTGAATTATTGTAAAATAAGTAAATATATTTAAATGCAATACTTCAAGTTTATATCTTTTTTATATTTACGATTATTAAAACAGTCTTAGGTAATTGCTGCTCAAATTTAATTTTATTGGATACAAATGTAATTATTTTATGAGGTTTTAAAAAAGTGTTTATGGCTTGGGAACAGGTGTGATAATTTTCAAGCAGTAATGTTAGGGTCAAGGGTTGGGCTAATTCATAAAATAACCACATTTAGGTACATTTTTGCTTCTTAAGTGTAGTGTCTCGTGCAGTACAAGTACCAAAGTGGAGAGGTGAAATCCACTCAAAAATAGTGAACTAAAGTATATACTATATGTATATATTATATTACCTATATAGTAAGTATATATATATTAGTATATTACACCTATCTTATAATGTACTAGCTGATCCTGCACGACAAAACATGTTGCCAGTGACAAATTAAATAAAGGATTAAATAATGATAGTAGATTTGTGGATTTATTCTGTCTTAATCCTCGTTAAATATATACACCACGATATATTATGTATTTTGTAACAGTAATTTGGGTAGTTTTGACCAAATATAAAATCCACGTCTACAATAATATTATGCAATTATAATAAATATTTAATTTTCTGTAACCTATCACCAATGGAAACCCTATACAAACTAGAAAATATTCATTTTTCGCGAGCTAAAAAACCTCTGCGTATGACCCATAGATTATATATACAACAAGACGTCAAGACCACAGATATATAATAATTATTATATAAATTAGTGGTCAAGACTTATTTAAAAATTTAAATAAAAAATAAGAATTAAAAAAATATAGTCCGATACGCGTCGGACGCTGAAATCATAGACATATTAATATGTGACTATGACTGACATAGCCACTTCCAAAAATATATTATTATTTATATGATAATATTATCACACAATAAATTTAATTTAATTTATGCTGTGATAGTATAGTGGCCCCAACATCATGTTGGTAATGTACACACATTAACCGTTATTATCATTATAAGAGTCAAGAGATAACTGTACTTGCCAGTTGCCTCATATTTTTTCATTATTATTTCTGAATTATTGTATTTTTCATTTGAATTTTTTGTTTCATCTTCGTTTGGTTAAGTGTTATGCGTTATACGTAATTACTAATTAATAATCAGGAATCCACTGATCGATAGGTACTATAAATATTGCAGGTAAGGGAAACCGTACGTTTATAATTAATTGAATGTACTAATTGTTAGACTATGATAACATCCATTATACGTAGAATATGTAGTCATATTAAATAACTTACCATTTACTAATGAACGTAATTAAATGTCAAAAATTAGTAATTTTGCGATATTTGAATTTAGTTGGTATTTATTGAGATAGGTACAATAATATTTTGTAGATATTTTATGCACCTATTATAATCTTGATTTTCAACACTAGTAATAGCCTCTTGGCATTGATTGAGTACCGAGTCTGTACCAGCTTAATATAGTGTACTGTTCTAATTTTGGTCAGTGTGCTGTATTAATTTTACTATGGTTATTTTGCTTATATTTGTTTGCTGTATGTTTGTATATCAATGTTTATAGTATTATAATTCAATAGGTAGGTACGGGTAGGTATGTATAATAAATTAGGTGAATATTAAACATTTATGTTAAATATACTGTATTTGCAAAACTTGTGAACTATAGCTTAATGTATTTACTTTTCTATAGAGTAATAATATTATTGATATTTTACATTAAACAGTGTATGGATTCTTCATTTCTTCAGGCATCTGAATTAAATTTGTAATTTTTAACTTAAAAATTTAGAAATGTTATTTTAAAAAACAATTTGTCTAGGTACCTGTAGTATTATTACAATTTTGGTCTGTAAATCCAGTAAAACCACAGAATAGATTAAATTTTAATCTATTCTGTGGTAAAACTAGAATATGGGTGAGTTGGTAATCTATTTTTGAATTATAAAAATGTTGAGGACCTCATTATTTTTTTCAAATCATTAGTACTTGCATAAGCTTAAAGTCCATTTTTTTTTAGTAGGTATACGATTAATTCACTATTTAATATTTTAATCCCACTTTTCTATCCATCATACCTAAGAATACAAATGTAAAACAAATGCAGATATTACAAAATAAGATATTATCTTATTTCATAATATAGGTATGTATAGTCCCAAATTTTAATGAACAATATTACATATTTTTAGGGCTGATTATCTTTTCATTTTTTCTTTATAACAAATCGTTCTCTTTTCATTACCTTCTAAAACTTAAAATATTTGATTTTATGCTAACTTGAGAGAAGTGATATTAAAATTGTTTAACCGTAATCACTAATCGAATCAGGAAATAATACCGAAATTTAAAATTATCTTATACAAAATAAGCGGGTAAGTGGATGTCCCTGTGCTGTACAGTAAACCCACTGACAAGTGGGTCAATGTATAATGGATTGTATTAAACTTGAATTCAATAATATAATTCATTGTATAAGAAAAACGATTCTGGGCAGTGAACGAAAACGGTTTGTCAGTCTGGATATTTTATATTGTTATTATTTATTATAACCTGTTAGTTGAACTAATATCATATTATTATTTTTTATTCGTTTCTATGGTGATAAACAGCTGAGCAACAGAAATTAAAATTTAGCGGTTTTTCGTAATTTGTCGGTGGTTTTTCCCGTGGCATTAAATAACTATTGAGAAAATCGAAAAATAGTTTGCTAAAAAATAAGATACCATATGTCGAGCTAGAGCTATATGTTGAAATCAAAGCCCTTCATCTGATAGAAATTTTGTATGCGGGATAAAAAAAAAAAAATATGAAACACCATCGTAAAACCACTAGATTCCTCGCTCTGCTCAGAATCTAAAAATAGATATACCTACATTTAAATTTTTGTTTTAATGTATGTTATTGCCTTATAGGCATACAATTTGCAGTTCAAATTTTGTCGAAATTGAAAATTGAATTAAATTATTCATATACATTCCTAGGGTTTATAAAACATACCTACTTTGATTTATAAATTGTGTTTTTACATTTTCCAAATCAAACGAGAATCGTCAATTAGTAGATACATGAGTATAATATTTTAACACACAAGTTTTAAATAAAAAAAAATAAGCACTATTGTAAAACTATTTACACATCACATAATATCTACTTAAAACGTTTAAATTGATACATTCTGGTAAATTATGATAATAATCAAAAATAACTGTAGCCAAAATGTATTCACGAACTTGTAAACTGTAATGTGTGCTATTAATTCGTTATTTCAATTTTATATAGCACCCAAAATACGCGTTTAATGATTATTATTATTTAAGTAATTTTTACATTACAATAATTATAATGTATATCATAGCGAAAAGTTTCCTATAGTCTAATCGGCCTATCGATAATAAATCGCAAAAAATTAGGAAGTTGCAATATCATTATATCAAAGTAGAAACATTTTCTATAAAATCAATGTCTAAATTAATCAATATTAATATTGTTTACCTACTGACTACTATAGTTACTACCTAGTGATTTAAATTCGAATTTCCTATAAAAATATACATCATAATAAATAATAATGTAATAATGCATAATGTATATTTCTACAGTGTATTTTTATACTGTTGAGATTATACCTACACAGATTAATGATTATAGTAATACAATTCTGATGTATATTATAATATTTTTCCATTGCTATATAATAGGTATACGTTTTTAATTGTCAAAGCGTAAAAATAATTTCCACCTATCATCAGTTTTTTTATTCCATATATTTATAACGGATTAACGTCAGATTTCATATGGACAAATAAAAAAATAAAAATAATGATGTATTATTTTTTACATAACCATAAATCTTGAAATCTTTTACTGTTCAATAATATTATGTATATTTATTCACGTGAATTTCCAAACTGCAAGCAAATATATAGATAGATTTCGTATTGTTATTTTATTTTAAAATTGTTATTGATGATTTAATATCTATTGTACACACATTATACTTTATTTATTCTAGTATAATATATTATTTACGTGTACTATTATTTTGCATATTAAAATTTTATTTGAAATTTAAATTTACACGATGTAGGTATCTGTCTATATGAGTAGGATTATTCTGTACAATCACGCAAAAACAAGTGTGAGCAATATGATTGGCAACAATGACATAAAAATTACTATAGTCAATACAGAAAACTTAAATTAAAATCTTACTTATTTGTGTTTAGTATTATATTTTATAAATTTATTTAAATCAATATCTGTACAATATTTAATCCTATTTTTAATTTTTAAAATTTTTTTTTTTCCGGGATTCAGTACACATGCTATACAGCAAAGTGACTTATTTGGCTTATAAATTCATAATTTATTATTAACATAAATATTGGGAATAATATTTATAATATAAATAAGGTATACATTACATACGTAACCTGACCTAGGATTATGATTTTAAAAGTAATTGAAGTAGGTACAGTTATTATATAATATAGCCTATAGGTACTAATGTACTAAGACAGCGGTCACCAAATGGCGGCCCGCGGGCCGGATACAGCCCTCAGACAAATTTTATCCGGCCCGCAGATGATAAAAAAAAAAGTAAAAACCGACAATAATAAGTACATATGTATTTGTTTGATTTGCCACACGACAGTTGTAGCTGTTTTTAAAGTTTTCAATATTAAACGTTATTATGAGACTTCACATAATCATTTGCCGAAAAATGTCCAGTAATTTATGAACTTCGTAAATCAAAAATTCAGAACCTGTGTATAAAATATTAAGTGCACGAATCATACAATTTCATGTAGTTAGATGAGAGCAAGACTCGATATTTTTCTCAATAATTTTAACCCAATTTTCTATTTACATTATAATTATTATAAATTTGTATTTTATTTTATATTAATTAATTTAATCGGGTAATTATTATTTTATTTCCACTAGGCCACTATCACTATGTTACTGTTGCATGATAATAAGTAATATGTTAAGAATATTTGGTTGGAATTTTGATGGCCCCCGAAAATTTTAAAAATTCCCAATGTGGCACTCCAAAAATATTAATTGGTGATCCCTGTACTAAGGCATAAGTTCAGTCGATATTATTAATTTTTTTTTATTCGTATGTCACATTATTTTGTAAATTGAGACAATATAATAGAAGCGTCAGGCGTGTGCCATATTATTAAATTGAAAAAAATTGTGTTTTAAATTGCCGTTTGGTACCTAGATTCTTTATTTTGCAACAAAGTTGATACATAATTTACTTATGAAGTACGAAACTGCATTTAACAGATACTTTATTGTATGTATATAGGATATTTGATTTAGTCGGATTTTAAATTAAGGGCGTTGGATGCGGTGATTTTCTGTCTTTGTCTAACACACGTGGAACATAGGAATACAACCTAAGTGACTGACAAAAATTAACGTACTTTAGTTGTTCGATTTAAAAAATATAAAGATTTTTGAATTGGTATACAAGTTTACTTTGTATCGGTCGAAGCATATACTTAATATTTTTTAATAAAATTTCTAAAATTTTTTTTTTATAAAATTTAAAATATTTATTCTCATCAAATATTGCTACATTTGAAAAAGTACTTCGACCGATGCAAAGTAAACTTGTATACCAATTCAAAGATCTTTTCATTTTTTAAATCGAACAACTAAAGTAGGTACCTTAATTTGTGTCAGTCGCTTATGTCGATATTCCTATGTTCAACGTGTGTTAGACAAATACAGAAAATCACCGTATCCAACATCCTCAATGACGAAATAAGTAATATTTATTATACATAGGTTGTAATTATAAATAAAATTGGTATTATAGGTATTAATAACACTAGTCACTATTATATTATTAACGGCCCTGTTCGTTGTCGTCGTCGCCTCGTTATTATTTATTTAATATTTATTACCTAAAAATATATGCGCCTTGTAAATTGTATTCTTTTATGTTATATGACTATGGCAATTGGAAAAGTTAGATTCCAAATAAATATGATTCAATAAAAATATAGTTCCAATAATATGTGTTTCAGATTGGGTATTTTTCCACGATAATAGGGTTCTAAATTAATAATTTTCCAACTGTTCATGCGTCCCCCTTCATACCATTGTTGTGTGTGTGTTTTACTGGCGGCTCCAGGGAGGGGGCCCTAGGGGCCGCACCCCTCCCCAAGCTGTATTTCTAAACAATTCTGTTAAAAAAAAAAACAAAATTTCAATAAAAATCATCGAAATTGCCAGAAAATTATGACTTGCCCCTGGTTTTTATGGTATGCCAGTGTATACCCTGATTTATGGATTCAAGTGGTCATACCGCTTGGGTGTGATATCAAATCTCTCATTAATATTTCATATTAAAACAAGCTAAATTACCCACCTGCTCATCATGACTGAGTTACATTTTTATTATTTTCCTATTTAACACAAATTCTCGAAATTCAGAGTTTTTTCATTTCAATTACCATACTTGATTAAAAATCAAAAAAGTAAAAGAATCGTGACCATGTGTCATTAATATTTTTAAATTGATATTATTTAAACGTATGAGGAATTTTTTAAGCTTCTTGACCCAGTGAAATATTTCTAATCGATGAATATGGAGATAAAGAAAAAAAATTAAAATTCTAAACGTCTTTACATTTCTTAAAAAGAGATTTTATATTTTTTAAATGTTATCTTCTACAGAAAACGATAAAATAAACATTTGGTGAAAATTTCAAGTATGTACGGTTATTGGTTTTTGAATTATGACAATAAATATGAAAATTATCCTCCGATAAGGAATCATTAATTTACGGTTGACATGTGAATATCAAATACTTATTTGTCATATAATTTTGAAGTCCAACGTTCATAAAATATTAATGTGACTTTTCGATAATTTTTTTTTTGTTTTAGGTAGAACTAAATAAAAACTTATTAGGAATCTTGTATTATAAATTTTCAGATCTAAGTTTAAAAAATAAATGGTTCAACTTTTCAAGTATCTATAAGGTTATTTGTTATTGAGTTACGACGTAACTAGGTACTACTTTTACTACAGAAGTGCGATAAAAAAATATTCCTTTCTTATTTACAAGCAAATACTGCGCCCTTTGCTAACTACGCTTGTCCCATCTGGTGCAAATGCGCGCTTATTTACTTAAGAAAATTTCAAATATTTCAAAACAAGATCTAATATAAGAACAATAACAAATACTCCATGGTTTTTAAGAAACCAAAATATTCACAAAGACCTCAAAATTTTATATATCCAAGACCACATCATACATTTGGCCGATAGCTTTTTCAAGTCTATTCAGAAATCAACAGGATCAATGCACTACCAAGTACCAACCCAACATAGGGCCACCGCTCCAACGCCGCCTTAAACGTGGACGCTCTCCCGACTTAATTGTTTAAATAACGCGTAACATTAAGCCACCATAATAACTTTGTATTGATTATGATCACGTTAAAATAGCCAAAAAATTAAAGTAAAAAAATGTAAAACCATTTTGTAAATATCCGTATTGAATTTGGTCAAAGATCTTGAAAATTTAATATGAGGCATAATTTATACCCGTTCCATCATTTACCCGATTTATGATCTTATATAATTATTTCTTGTGTTATTACAAAAAAGTAATTTATTGAATTTAGGGTCAGTACCTAGGCAGTCGTGCGGTGTGCATGCAATAAATTATTGATTATGTTGGGATTGTTTTTATATTTATATCAATTGGTTCATTATCAGTTTATTACCCCCTATAAAGAAATCAAGTGTGCATTTTAAAGTTTGGAACTTGCTTTTGCGAAGGTACTGTTGATTGATATTATAATTATTGTCGCCATCGATTTCATCAGAAGCTGTCGATCGTCATTGGGTCCATCTCATTTAATGTCTATACCTATCTATTTACTATTTTCCTATTTATTTGCATCCATCCTGCAATACGTCGTAAACACACGACGATGGAATATACTATTTTAATGCTAAATATTGTTCTTTTTTTGCCGTGTTTGAGTGTATAATATAGTTCAATGAAAAAAAATTAGAAAAAAAAACGTAGACGAGAAGAGATTTAATTATCATTTGTGGCTTCAGGATTACGCAATACGCCGCAGATAGACTATTTTACAGAAGTGCCAACAAGTAAAAGTTACTAAAAATTACTTAGTTTATAGGTCTATGCTACAAAATATATATATTACCATTGAGTATTTGAGAATAAATACAATATATTATACTCAATGCTATTACTATTCCACTACTCGCTTTGTGTCGGGTTTCATTAAAAAAATATGAATGATAAAGTCTTCATCTTGTCGTTATTATCACTGGTTTGTCAGATAAATAGTGAAATTTAGTTTAAATTACTAAATAAAAATATACAACATTAATAAAGGCATTTTAATTTTTAAAATAAATGAATAATTTATTTATTTATTTAATTTTTCTTCTTTTAAATTAACAAGCAAATATTATATATGCAAATAACCATTTGGTAGTGGTTTTCATTTATTTATAATTATAATGTATTGGTAAGATGTGTAGGTATGTACCGATAAAGTGTTAAAATTTGACATCCTCAATTTTACAACTTATAATTACTATTGTTTTGATAATATGTCATAATTGGGCGTCTGTGTTTGAAATCCATCATATAGATATAAAAAAGATTTGGCACTTTATCTAGTGTGTTTTGCCAAATATTTTTATTTTAAAATTTTTTATTAGAAAACCACGTAGCATGTATACGCCTTTGTATTAGGATGAGAACACGATAATGAGTATCTTATCTGTCAAAATATATCTAAGATAATATTGACAATATTGTGTCGTATATATTTGTCACTTTTTATATAGGTATACACCTACGTTTTTATTTTTATTTGTATTTTACAAATATAATAATAAATTTATGTATTTATCTTTTTCAGGTGTGCTGTACTTATTCAAATTTTATATCAACATACATATTTAAATTTTACTTTGATTATTGTTATTTAAAAATATGTTTGGTTCGTATTGTTCTGTTTATATTTGTGTTTTGATTTATTCTACCTATAATTTTGAAAGCTTATAGTTTTTCGCGATTTATTTTCAATAAGTTTATAACCGTTTGTTAATATTATTTAAAATGAGTGAAAATTCAGAAAATAAGGAAATGAAGACGTCTGGTTTACGACCACCAACGAAAATTCCCTCAATGGGAGTGTCGAGGTTACCCAGCTCATCTTCCATCAAACTTGGTGAGTCAGTTTTCACGTTAAATAATATTAATGTTAAAATACTATTACATTTATGACTAAAAAAATATTTAGTTCTTTAAATGAAAAAAATTATCAGTTGGTATTTATTTAAAGGTACCTATACACAATTAAGTAAAATTAGCTTATTACCGAAATTTTAGTTGTTGCACTACTGTGTTTACTGTATACGGGTAACGGGTTGTTCGGGATATAATATAATATATGGGCTTTAAAATTATTACAGGATGTGTTGAAATATATAGTGTAGTAATATATTGGATTCGGATGTACTATGTATGTATATACACATACCAATAACTTGGAAGGGGGGCCACTCCTGCAACACCTCCTTCACAGAGGAAAAAAGTTCGTAGGCGATCTACTATGCACCTGTGCTTACAAGGTTACGGTCATCATTAGTTGTTGTTCTCTAGTCAGGTGTTGTTTGTAAATATTCGGACAGTTCAGTTCAGTGTACAGATCGGTATTCTAAGTACCTACATCTATTATATGAGATGCCTAATCCTGTATTCGAGGAGACAATTATACCAAGACATTTGGATTTATTCTGTCGAGCAGATGGTAGAATTATAATACATTTTAATATAAATAGATGAATTTAAAAAAACAATACTCAATAATTAGACGGTACATTATTTGAGAGGTATTAAATTTCAAAAATGGTGATATTATTATTTGCTGAAAGTAATATATTATATTATTATATCTATTTATTATTATTTTATATTTTTGAATACAAATTTATTTTAAAATTTTAACCAAAAAATGTACTGGTTTAGCTTAATATATTTGAATATTTAAAATGTATATTGACTCGTATGTAGTAACAACTAAATACTAATAATATAAATAGATTTAACTAACAATTTATCATAATATTATTAATATATTACGGATGTCCTACAAAATAGTAAATTAAAATACGTATAAGAATTATAATAATCGAATAACAAAAATAATAATTATTAATTTATTGTACTTAATATGTAATTAAATGTATGAAATTTATTTGTTTATAATTATAACTTATAAGGAATCTTTTTTAAAACGATAACGTACGTTTTAAAACTTGTACAAATGCGAATGCGATTGATAAATTGAATACAAATAATGTATCGATGTCGTAAAAACACTTCTCACAATTTTACTAAAATGTTAATTTACTCGTATATATTTTAATATACTGAATCGTTTTGTGCAGTTTGAATAGGTATAAATGTATAATATATCAATATGATAAACAAATTTGTCTGTTTTAAATTATAATATATTTTAAGCATGGCCCACACTTATAAAAATAATGTCTGTTAAATTAATGAAAACTTATTTAATTAAATGTGGATATGAAATATGAATTATGGTACTCAGAAACAGAATAGAAATATAGAAGATGAATTATATCGCATCCCCTAGGATAAAAATATTCATACAACCTACAAAGTCGTACTATAATTTTTATGTTTATATCCTGTTATTTGAGTAAACACACGGTGAACATAGATCATCGTCCCACACTAGGCTACAAGTCGTGCATACTAGTTTAAGTACGCCTACATTTGTTTCATTTGGTGGGTGATTTTAAACTTATGACCTACTTGTATAATTAAATTTTAATTTGAAACACTATAATCAGCGAGAAAATATTGTTCAACATTTTTATACTTTAGGCATAAATATTTCTAACGTCGATAGTAAGTAAGGATTGTTCAGTTTGATCTTGATCATTTAGTTTTCACTGGCGTACCCACCTTTAACTATAATCCCACCATCCTATTGTCATTATTGATTATGATCAATCTGTTAATAATAACTATTTAATGCCATGTAATTTCAGATGGAGTAAGCTCTATTGCAACCAGACTAGACGGGGGTTCAAGTGTGAAAAAAACTGCAGGTAATAATAATTTTTGAAAGTGTAAATCTTAAAATAAATAATAATCTATAATATAAATCACGTTTGCAGTTTCAAAAGTAAATGATTACATTTTTTCAAGTGTTATATTTTTAACCATAAAACAATTTAAATTAAAATATCAAAGTACAATGATCTAGATTATTTTTAGTGGGTAATTGTATAAATAATTTGGGTCATTCATTAGTCATTATTATGTCATTACTTATTATTTATTAATATATTATGGTTTATTATGAATAGTTTGATATCAGTGGTGCTTTATTATCTCTTAGCTTTTAGTATTTAACTATTATTTAGAGTTTATTTTTCTCTCCTCAACCAAATTATCTGCTTCTGTCTTTATTTATATTGTAGAGTATAGGCGTGCGCTGATTTCATTGGCAAAACAAAAACAAATATTTCCCAAAAATAATTGGTCCCGTCTCTCTAAAAGAAAAAAAAAGTGCAGTAATAAAATCACAAATTATATTTTCACTTAAACATAAAATTTGTTTTGTCACTTGAAAAAAAAATTATTAATAAAGCTTGTAGTCTTTTTAACTGCGGCAAATCATTTTGAACTCATCTATTACATCCACAGTATCTATTTCTAATTCATTTTTTGTGAATTATATTTCAAATTGATGTACGCACGCATGTAGGATGAATGATACATTGGATACACTGAGGATTTTTATATTTTTGGATCTTTACGACTTTACGCATATAATAGCAATATTATAATTTATAGTTAATAATTGTTTATTATTGCTTATAATATTTGCATTCTGCATGTTGCATTTTGTTTTCTGTTTGTAATTTATTAGACATGGCGTATGTTAGCAAACACAATGATTTTAATAAAAAGTCGACAGATGAACGCAAATCATCAAGTAAGTTGCAGCATATTATTATTTTTGTGTATGCAGTGTAAGTAGTTTAGTTTTTTCATGTTGCTTTTATATTAGGCGGTTCAGATTCTTTCATGGGAGATGCACGTAGACTAAGTGAAGCTGGTGTAAGACGTAGTTCAGGTTTGTTTTATGATCTTTATTTTAAACACATTATCATATTGTATGCGTTCATTTAAACAATCATCACTGCATTATGGTATACGTATACACGCGGCGTCGCGACCACGCGAATAACATGTATTTATTCGCGTAATTATAATATATTGAAAAATAACTTAGTCTTATAATTTTCTAGGAAACAGTGTTGTTCTCACAGAAGATACGGACAAATTTATTATCGGCAATCGAATTTGGGTGGGTGGAACTAAACCCGGGCAAATCGCATACATAGGCGAAACTAATTTTGGAAACGGGGATTGGGCTGGTGTAGTACTCGATGAACCAATTGGTAATTTGGTACCTGTAATACATGAGTTATGATGTTGAGTTTTATAATATATTTTATTTTAGGTAAAAATGATGGGTCCGTGGGTGGAACTAGATATTTTCAATGTGGACCTAAGAGAGGCATATTTGCTCGTCTGACTAATCTCACTTCTGCTCCTTTGAGTTCTGTTGAAGATTCAATGGTTCAAAGTTCATTTGCCGCAACTAAACCATTAGGGTTTTCAACTCCTATGCCTAAACGGCAAGGTTCAACTTTAACAGCTACTAAAACTGCCGCAAAAAGTAAGTGAAAATAAGTGTGATTCAGAAATTGTATGGGTCACTGAGGTGGGTATATTTATATTCCCCATTTCTTTTCAAAATAATCAGGAAAAACCATAGAGGCTTAATATTTAAATATTTATTATAAATAAGGGTATAATGACATTTTCGAAACTGGTCTTAGCCGTTTAGAAACATTTGAAATGTTCGATCTATTTAAAATTTTTATTAGACTTGTATATTAACATTTTTATTTAATGCAATACAAGGTAATAAAAAGCTAGACCGTTTCCATTCATAATCGTTTTCCAGCATATACTATGATTTATCATTAAATTCGTGCAGTCACGGTGCTCGATGTGTCAAATGTGGCGAAAAACCACCCATCAAACAAGGCTACCAAAGACCGAAATAGCCCTGCTAAATGCGCCTTAGACCACACCACAAACTTCAAAGGATGCCCAGCATTCAAGTCAACATTTAAAAAATCTACTTCAAAGATCTAGACCCTCACTTTCAACCCAGAACAAAAACCAAATCATATGCAGAAGCTACCAACAGCCAAAATATAATCACAGAACAAATATCAAATACCTTTTCAAAACTCATATCTTTAATTAGTCCATTAATTTCCCTCCTTACCTCAGTTTTAAACGCACTAACAGCTAAAGGCATTATCTTCCCATAATATTATCACACATACCTACATAATCTTATCTTTTCCTCAGACCTATCCTCATTAATTTTATTTTTAACTTTAATTGTATCTATTACGTTCAACCATGTTTACCACTAATAACAACTATTTTTAAATTTATAATTTATAATGATACTTAGTATATTGAAACAATAAACATATTAAATAAAAAAAAAAATCATTAAATTCAAATTCAACACTTCCACTTTAGCATAGGGTGCTGTACAGCATTAGTTACCTATTTGCCCTTTATTTTTCCTCTATAAATGTATAAAAGTTAAACGTTGATAGTTAGTATTATATATTATATAATGTATATTTTATTGTAGGTATTAGTCAAACGCCAATAGCCAAAAGTAGCAGTGATTTAAAAATTGGTGATCGTGTTATAATTAGCAGTGGACAAGGGTCTAAATTGGGAGTTCTAAGGTATCGTGGCGCAACTCAATTTGCACCAGGAGAATGGTGTGGTATCGAATTAGATGATCCTCTTGGAAAAAATAATGGAATTGTGGAAGGAATTAAGTAATTCATTTGTTTATTGAAAATATTTTTAAAATTACAATAATTATATTTTTGTTTTTAGATATTTCGAATGTGAAGATAAATTTGGTTTATTTACTCCCATTGCTAAGGTTTCCAAATCGCCGATGTCTGCCAGTCGAATGTCGACCAATTGTGCTATTCACAAGGCAAAACGTTCACCAGGTTCTATGAATGGATCTATGGTCAGTGGTATTACATCAACCACCATGTCATCGATACCAACTCGGGTAAGACTTGGAGTTGCCTCTTTAAGTTACAAGGTATTTTGCATGCATTTTAATTGCTTCTAATCTTTATATTATTCTAAAGTGTATCATTGTATTGTATTGGACAAAAAAATAAAAATAATCAATACATTTTTTTGAAAATATAAATTAATACATTTCAATATGTTTTAAAGATAAAAAAAAATGCTCTATTTATTTCAGGAAAGTAATTTAAAATTAAATAAAATCAAGTTATTTGGTGAAGGTAAACTATTATATATTTTTAAAAATATATTAAATTATTTATTTTAATAATATTATAAAATATAAATTAGTTAAATATTGTTGAACGTTTTTATTAAATTTTGCTATAGATTCATAAATAAATATCTAATTTATATTATTAGATTTTACTATTTAAAAAATTAATAAGTATGATATCTTATAATATTATGTATTATCTACTCTGCTTTAAATATTAAAAAACACATTCATTTTTATTCATACTTTTAAAAAATACATTTGTAGCTTTAATTTATCAATGCATAAATAAATATGTTGAAACTTTTTGCTTTCTATGCATGCCATACTAAAAAAGTATTTTTTATTGCTCATAATGTATATTTTATATAATATTAAAACAAAAAGATCCTAATGTGAAATGTGTAGTCTGTCTATAACACACTAATGATAACAAAAATGCTCTTTGCATTATTCTTTCTGGTGGAAATTAATTAATTATGAATTTAGCATTACCTATTGGTAATAATATATTCTACAGTACACTTTAAAAGTCTGACAGAACTGGTGTAGAGTCCCTTAGGGACTCTAACAAAACAACTGATATTTAAAATAATTAATGAACCTATTGTAAAACATAAGGTAATTTACTCTACTTTTTTTAATAATATTGAATAAAAGTTAGTTTTGACCATTTAAAGAACACCTCCTTAGTGATGGTTTGTAATAGGTTATATTTTGTTAATTTAACTCTGTGTTAGTCGCGCTGTGATCAAATTGGCCACACTTTTTACATCTTGAATAAAACATATACATTTAACATTTAAATCATTGATTTAATTGTAATTGAACCTTTTTATAAATATTTTGAAAAATAATAAAATAATGTTCTAAATAAATTAAACAACTAGGCTGCCAAGGGTTTTTTTGAAAACTTTAATTGCCTGCGATGAGATTCCATATAATTAGTACATTCTTATTTTTTTTTTTAAATATAAGCCATTTGATGAATAAAGAAGAAGTAACTTTTCATAATTAAATTATATAAGTTGTAAAAATGTTATGAAATAATTATTTGTTTTGATAAAATTAATAAAAATGTATGAAACTTTTTTTATTATTGAAAAATACAATTTGGTCGATAAGACCGCAATTCAACTAATGAAAGTGTAACTAACAATAAAATTAAAATTACAGTGAAAAGTTTGCTAGGGCTTATTGTATATAGAATATTTGATAAAAGAAGATACAAATGTTATCCTCCTAAAATGGAACAATTAAACAAACTGTACTAAACTAATAATTATTATAATACTACAGTAAGTTATAGATTTTTAATTGAATTGAGAGTATAATTATATTATGTAAGAATATGGATTAGATATAATGGTTATTTTACTCGAATATCTAAATGATACATAAGCTTTCAATTACATCTGACTAGAGTCTAGAATAACTACTATGAGTGTATTGAATATAATTTAAGACTGCACTGAAATAATAAAAAGTGCCATTGGTAAATAACTAAGAATCCATAAATATGAAGCATTTGAATAATTATTATATTTTATTTTATATCATACACTGGTGAAGGAAAATTAACTTTTATTAAAACTAAAAATAAAATAATATCTTTAATAACAGTTAGACCAAATTTTTTTTAATAATTTTGAACAATACAAACCAGGTAAGTAGTGAAAAATTATATTTTGTTTTAAATATAATATTTTTTTTATAAATAGAAAAAAATATTAATTACTTTGTTAACATTTCTAGTCAGAAGTGAGATTTGTGGAAACCTATCATCCGCAATGGGAATCTGGTTATTATTAATTCAACCATCACTTATTGTATACATTAAAACATATATTGATTATTGGTATAAACATTGATGCAATGTTTTTGTTTATTTTTAAACACCAAAGTCTAAATTATTAACAAATGCACTACAAGATATAATAATTAAATACGATTATTAATATATGTAATCTTAATTTATTGTTCCACATTTTTATTAGACTATTCTAACTATTTCTAATTTTATTGTTTGTTATATTTTTTTGATTTATTTGTTAAATTTTATTATTTTATAATGTTTTATTTTTCACCAAGTAATGAAAATAATTTTCATTTTGTATATTTTTCATTTATCCTGCCTTGAAATCCTTGTGATTTTTTTACCATTATGTTATACTGCATGGTATAATTTTGAGCTATTTAATGTGATATTGTATATCTTTTAAAGTTTATTTAATTTTTCAGTCCATAAGCTCTTGAATATATTTTTATCTGATTTCAATGTTAAATACTTCAATCTATATTCCAAAATATTTTATACCTTAACTCTAGTTTGAAAAGTGTGTAAAATGTTGAAGGTTTATGAAAAGCTATTTATTCAAAATAATATGTGGTCAAATTAAAAAATATGTTTGATTGATTGAGCAAAGTAACAATATAAAAGACCTGGGAAAGGAAACTACATTGTACCAATAGTGCAGACCATTTAACTAATATTTTAAATAAAAATATTATAAAAAACTGAGGGCTAAGCCCCCCCCTAATTGTGCCTCTACAGTCTATATAAATAATATACATAATATGTGTATAATATATAGATTCATATACAATTTAATAATAGTACAGCTTAATATTTATGCACAACATGGACTTCAAAATCACTTTTTTTTTATTGGTCTTGAAATCTAAATAATTTCTGCTTCAACAACTTGGTCATTAGCATATTTAACATAAGTTTTGTATAAATACATAATGTTTATAATGGGAAATAGATCAAAGAATTAAAAAAAAAAAGGATACAATAGAAACAGTTTTAGATTATTTAGTTTGGTAATTTGTACATTAAAAAGATGTTGACTATAGTAGCTTGAGTAATTTGGTTGATTTAAAGAATTTGATGGTGTTGATCTCATTGTCAGGATTTGGGCCTAGACTTGCTCCAATTTGATACCTTATATTGAGCTCTTCTCTTTGTTTTATGTAAATTCTACATTCTTCAAAGATGTGTTTTATCGTGATTATTGTGCCGCATGATTTACATATTGGTGGATCTCCTTTGTTCATTAGGTTCTCATGAGTTAGTCTTGTGTGGCCAGACTTTTTTCCAATTCTGGCCCTATTTAATTTTTTTTAATTTGTGGTGCTAATATTAGGATTTCTTCTCCATCTTTGGACCGTTGGTTTGACTTGGTTTAATTTAGTGTTTTGAATGTTCCATATATTTTGCCATAGTGTAGTGGTGTTTTGTTGTATTTGTTTTCTTATATCAGAGTATGATGAAATGTTGATATATTGTGAGTTCGGAGAGCTGATTGCTAATTTAGCTTGTTTATCTGCCTTTTCGTTGCCGATTATTCCTATGTGTCCAAGTATCCAAATTATGATTATATTGTTGTTCTTTTGGTTTGCTTCTTCTAGTCTATTTTAAATTTAAATTGCTATATCGCTCGGATTGAATTTATTTTTACACTAATTAGTGTACTTAACGAGTCGCTTAGAATGATATGTTTTTGGTTTTCCTTTTTGTTTATTTATTTTATGGCTAGCAATATAGCTAGTGCTTCGGCTGTATATATGGAACATGTCGATGGTAGTTTGAACGATGTCTGTGAATTGTTTTTTATTATGGCTATTTCTACCCCTTCGTCACTTTTCGAGGCATCTGTATATAGTTCTTGAAATTCATTTAGGTTCTCGAGAGTATTTTTCAGAAAGTTTTTGTATATGAGTGGAGGCGTGTTTTCTTTACGTAACGTTTTCAATTCTGTGTTTATTTTATATATGCTTGTCCATGGAGAACAAATTATTTTTTCTTTTTTTATTAATTATGGAATCTTGGTGTATTTTTTATTATTTTGTAGTTGAAGGGTTATGTTGCTAGTTGATGCTGGGTTATTTATTAATCTGGTTAGTCTCTCAGCGTATGGGAGTGTCAACTCTGTTCTTTTTAGGTCTGGTGTTGGTTTTCCCGCTATATTATAAATACTTTTAATTGGGCTGCTTTTGAAGGCCCCTATAGCCATTCGCATCCCCGTGTTATGGTTCGAGTCTATATATTTTATTGATGTGTTTTTGGCAGTGTTATAAAGAAATGAACCATAATATAATTTTGCTTGGATTATTGATTTAAATATTTTAATCAATGTTTCTGTTTCACATCCCCAATTTGTGTGTGATAATAGTTTAATTAAATTAAGCGCTTTATTTATAGATACTTTCAATGATTTTATGTGCTGCGACCACGTGAGCCTAGAATCGAATGTGATACCCAGTATTTTTATACGTGTTTTGTTGGGTATATTCAAAATCACTTTATGTAATTCATAATTTAAATAAAAATAAAGATAAAATATTATTGGTATTTACTATTTATCCAAAAAAACTTTTTGAAATATTTTTCCTAGCATAAATGTTAGATTATAGTAGTATGTTACTGAGGTATAGTTTGAAATAAAGACTATCACTATGGTAATCAGTAAAGTAAGAACAATTTAATTATTTAATCAAACAGTATGTCTTTTATATATGTATTTGTAAATGGGTAAGTATTGTAGATGAATTTGTAAATTTTAATGGTATCTATTCATTTTTATATAAATAGAATTCGCCAATTTGCATTTTATACTTCTCTTAATATACATATTATTATCAAGTATCACCAATGATAAATATAATATGTAAAAATGACTAATGAATACCGCCTTATCATATTTATGGTACAAATTAAATAATTATAAAAAAACTACAATAACTTGTTTAATTTAAGCAAAATATAAATTTTCAAGTTAAAATAATTTAGATTATATCAGTGGTGTACCCAGAGGGCTTCAGTCTTCCACCCCTGTTAGCCGTGTTATGGAATAAAACGTATTTAATAAAAGACAATGTACAAACCATGATATTTCTGTAAACTGTTTTAAAGAAATATTTTGCGTATTAACTATTTGTAGAGGTTATTACAGTTATGGGATATATTAATAACAACCTAGGATAAGGTAACGGATATCAAATTCTGATTTACCTTGTTTAGCCCTCCCCCCCCACTCACTATTGAAAAGTCCTGGGTACGTGATTATATATAATTTATATATAAATTGAATGTATACCCTGATGCTTAATCACTATAATACAATTATTAATATAACTGTACAAGCCATATCAAACAATTGTTAGGTGATTAGAATCACTAAAGTGGGGTCTTAAATAATTGCTGGCACTCTTGTTTTAAATTTTATAATTTTTAATGCTTCAATATATTAATTCAATATTATTTTGATTATAGACTTAAAAGTTTTAATTTAAGTTTAAGACTTTAGTTTGTCATTTTATATGAATGAATTGTAATATAAATTTAATTTTTTTAATTATGGTTTGATTGTAATGCATATTGTGTATTCTATTTTTGGATATAAAAATATCCAATATTATAAAATTTTTCCCATAAGTAAATTATCTAATTTTAATAATTATAATATTAAATCAGCCATGCCCAATAATTATTTATAAAATAATTGATTAAAAGTTGAACTTTAAGTATAGGAATAAATATCTTAATTATTTTTCTGTATCAAAACAATGTTTTTACAGTGATATCAATGCTTAAATCTTTATATAATAGAATTTATTATGTAAATGTACCAGTTAAGGACAATAGGTAAGGAAAGTTTTTTCCTCTATCTGAGTTTATTAAATTTAAACTTTGGTAGTTTAAAAAGACATTGTTAATTTATTTATGAAAAAATATGTTATTAAAATATCATATAATCTGAATATTGAACAAATATTGAAGTCATTAGGTTTTTGGTTAGCATTAAGTTAAGCATATTTAATCTTAAAAACAATTATTCTTATTCTTAGTATTTTAAAGCTTATGTATCATATAACAATTCATGATAAATATTTCTCAAACCCATTGTTATCTTAAACGTGTGTGTATATTTATTAATTGTTTTAATGGTGTTTTATTTTAGCCAACGAAGGTATCAGATATGGATCGATTAAAATTAGAATTAACTCAAAAGAAAAATGAAAATGAACTTCTTCGTTCACAATTTATTAAAGCAGCAAATCAAGCTGATGTTGCTGAAAAAAAATTGGAGGAAACGTTAAAAGAAAGTTTTAATTATATAAATCTTTATTGTTCTGAGTTGTTAATATAACAGTTTGATTTATTCTTTTTAGGCTCAAGTTGAACAACCGTCCGAAAGTCAAGTCAATGGTATAATAATGCTACAAAACCAATTAGATAATATAAAAAAACAAATAGATGATGAAAAAGAAAAGGTTCAAAATCTACAGTTCACCAATGAAGAACAAAATGTTGTAAATATTGAACTACAAAATAAAAATGCTGAACTTTTAATAAAGATTAAAGAACTAGATTTCGATTTGGCTAAAGAACGAAGTCTAGCTAAAGATGTAGAAAAAGGAAAAATGAAAATATTTGAAAAAGAAGAGGAATTATGTAGAGTAAAAGAAGAGTTAGAAACTCTAAAAAAATTAATAGACAACAATGAAGATGAATTACAAAAATCGGTGTCCAATTTAAGTTCAGAAGTAGTTGATAAAGAAGCAATTTTAAATACATTACGTCAAACATTGAATGAAAATTCTCAAACCCATGATCGTTTATTAAAAGAAGCTAATGAAAATTTATCTGCTACTACAGAACGGTTAACCAAAGTAATAGAAGAAAAAGAAAAAAAAATTGACAGAATCAAGAGATGATTGACATCATTAAACGAAGGTATAAAAAATGTTGAGTGCATTTAAAGAATGAAGAACATGATGATATCGTAAATAATCTTAAAAAACGAGTTATTTAAAATTAGAAAATGAATACAAAGTAATCATTAATGAAAAGAACAAGATACTAAAATAATCAAGAGAAGCATATAAAAATTGAAAATGAACTCAAACAAGAATTAAAAATTTATCAGAAAATAAAAATCAAGAATATCTTGAAAACTTGAAAACTTGAAAATGTCAATCAAAATATAAATGCAGAATTAAAAGCAGCATTAAAATCCGTACAAGATCAACAAACTGTAATAGCCAATCTAGAGAAAAAATATAACGATTTAGAACTTCAACAAGATTCTTCTAGAAATGAATTAGAAAAAAAACTAACTACAAAACTCAAAACTGTTGAAAATGAATTAACATGTTTAAAATCTGAAAAATCAATGTTAGAAGAAAAGCATGAAATTTATGTGTAAGGAAACAGCAGATGCAACAAAACCTTGGACATAAATTAAAACAAAATAATATTTTAGTTGAAAATCTAAAATAAATCATTAAAGAGTTAACTTTATCAAAACAAAATGAATCGACTCTATGAAAAAACAAATATGCAGTTAGAAGGAGAACGGGACGAATTATTAAAACGACAAAGTTTAGAATTAGCTACTAAAGATGAACTAATAATATTACTATCCAATAAAATTGAACTGTCATTAACAGAAAAAACAAAAACAAGATTTAAGTAATGCTAATTTACAGACTGAATTAACAAATGAAACTCAAAATATCAAACAACTATTAAAGATTTACAAAACAAAATTAATGAATTAGAAGTAAATATTGCAATCAAATCAAGAAACATATTAAATCAGAACTAGAACTATTAAGTAATGAAAAAGAATGAAAATTCTCAAACACATGATCGTTTATTAAAAGAAGCTAATGAAAATTTATCTGCTACTACAGAACGGTTAACCAAAGTAATAGAAGAAAAAGAAAAAAAAATTGAACAGAATCAAGAGATGATTGATCAATTAAACGAAGGTATAAAATGTTTGAGTGCATTAAAGAATGAAGAACATGATGATATCGTAAATAATCTTAAAAACGAGTTATTAAAATTAGAAAATGAATACAAAGTAATCATTAATGAAAAAGAACAAGATACTAAAATAATTCAAGAGAAGCATATAAAAATTGAAAATGAACTCAAACAAGAATTAAAAAATTTATCAGAAAATAAAAATCAAGAATATCTTGAAAAACTTGAAAAACTTGAAAATGTCAATCAAAATATAAATGCAGAATTAAAAGCAGCATTAAAATCCGTACAAGATCAACAAACTGTAATAGCCGATCTAGAGAAAAAATATAATGATTTAGAACTTCAACAAGATTCTTCTAGAAATGAATTAGAAAAAAAACTAACTACAAAACTTAAAACTGTTGAAAATGAATTAACATGTTTAAAATCTGAAAAATCAATGTTAGAAGAAAAGCATGAAATTTATGTGAAGGAAACAGCAGATGCAACAAACACCTTGGACAATAAATTAAAACAAAATAATATTTTAGTTGAAAATCTAAATAAATCATTAAATGAGTTAACTTTATCAAAACAAAATGAATTCGACTCTATGAAAAAACAAATATTGCAGTTAGAAGGAGAACGGGACGAATTATTAAAACGAACAAAGTTTAGAATTAGCTACTAAAGATGAACTAATAAATATACTATCCAATAAACTTGAACTGTCATTAACAGAAAAACAAAAACAAGATTTAAGTAATGCTAATTTACAGACTGAATTAACAAATGAAACTACAAAATATCAAACAACTATTAAAGATTTACAAAACAAAATTAATGAATTAGAAGTAAATATTGCATCAAATCAAGAAACATATAAATCAGAACTAGAACTATTAAGTAATGAAAAACTAACAAGTACGTCAGAAAATTTGAATCTTTTAGAAAAATTAAAGTCTTTGGAAAATTCAAAATTAAATCTTGAAGAGAAATTAGCATCTAATGAAATATGTATACAAGATATTCAACATTTAAATAATGTAATTGAAGAAAAAAATAAAATTATAGATGATAATCAAATAAAAATTAAACAGTTAGATAATTTTGTTATACAAACCAAAAATGAATATGAAGCTATTCTAAAACAAAAAGAAGAAGAAATCAAGGAGCTGTTAAAAATTGGAGAACAAAAGATGGAAATGGAAAAGCTGTCTTTAGAAGAAAAAACTAAAGTTATATTAAATGATAAAGATAAAGAAACTTCAATACTCCACAAAAAAATTGTAGATTTAGAAAATATCAAAAAAGATTTAGAAATACAATTAGAAATGGGTAAATCACTTGAACAAGATTTGAAACAATCAAATGAAATAATCCAAGATAAAATTAAAACTATTAAAGATAACAGTTTGAAGATTGAAAATCTAAATAATTTAATTAGTCTAACCAAAAATGAGTTTGAAAACAAATTACAGGGAAAGGAAGTTGAAATCAAAGATTTATTAAAAACTGCAGAAGAAAAATTATTCATTGAAAAGAAACAAATAGAAGAACAGAATAAGGCAATGCTGAATGAAAAAAATAATGAAATTTCCAATCTCGTGGAAAAACTTAGTATTTTGGAGAACACTAAAACTAGTGTTGAGCAACAATTAATTGAAAACAGCAAAAAACAAGAAAATATGATAGCTGAACTTAAAATATCAATTGAAGAGAAAACAAAACTAATCAATGATAATAATTTAAACATTGAACAGTTGAATAGTTTGATTGAGCAACGTAAAGAGAAGTTTAATCAGAGTTGAAAGAAAAAGAAGACAAAAGAAAGAGCTTATAAAGATAGGGGAAGAGAAATTAACGGAAGAAAAATTAACGTTAGAAAAACATAGTATGCTTATATTGGATGAAAAGAATAATGAAATATCCAAACTCAAGGAAAAACTTAGTATTCTGGAGAACTCTAAAACAAGTGTTGAGCAACAATTAATTGAAAACAGCAAAAAACAAGAAAATATGATAGCTGAACTCAAAATATCAATTGAAGAGAAAACAAAACTAATCAATGATAATAATTTAAACATTGAACAGTTGAATAGTTTGATTGAGCAACGTAAAGAGAAGTTTAATTCAGAGTTGAAAGAAAAAGAAGACAAAATGAAAGAGCTTATAAAGATAGGGGAAGAGAAATTAATGGAAGAAAAATTAACATTAGAAAAACATAGTATGCTTATATTGGATGAAAAGAATAATGAAATATCCAAACTCAAGGAAAAACTTAGTATTCTAGAGAACTCTAAAACTAGTGTTGAGCAACAATTAATTGAAAACAGCAAAAAACAAGAAAATATGATAGTTGAACTCAAAATGTCAATTGAAGAGAAAACAAAACTAATCAATGATAATAATTTAAACATTGAACAGTGTTGAATAGTTTGATTGAGCAAACGTAAAGAGAAGTTTAATCAGAGTTGAAAGAAAAAGAAGACAAAATGAAAGAGCTTATAAAGATAGGGGAAGAGAAATTAACGAAGAAAAGAAAATTAACGTTAGAAAAACATAGTATGCTTATATTGGATGAAAAGAATAATGAAATATCCAAACTCAAGGAAAAACTTAGTATTCTGGAGAACTCTAAAACAAGTGTTGAGCAACAATTAATTGAAAACAGCAAAAAACAAGAAAATATGATAGTTGAACTCAAAATATCAATTGAAGAGAAAACAAAACTAATCAATGATAATAATTTAAACATTGAACAGTTGAATAGTTTGATTGAGCAACGTAAAGAGAAGTTTAATTCAGAGTTGAAAGAAAAAGAAGACAAAATGAAAGAGCTTATAAAGATAGGGGAAGAGAAATTAACGGAAGAAAAATTAACATTAGAAAAACAAAGTATGCTCATACTGGATGAAAGAAAGATGAAATTTCCAATCTCATGGAAAAACTTAATATTTTAGAAAATTCAAAGTCAAATTTGGAGAAACAATTGGATATTTACAAAAATCAAGAACATGATATAATAAAGTTGAAGAAAGCTGTTGAAGAAAAAAATAAAATCATAGATGATAATAATTCAAAGGTTGAACTTTTAAACAGTCTAATTACGCAGACTAAGAACGATTTTGATGTGAGGCTCAAGGAAAAAGAAAATGAAACCAACAAGCTTGTGAAAATTGTAGAAGATAAATTGAATGTCGAAAAGATGGAATTTGAAACACGTATTAAATCTTGTCTGGATGAAAAAAATACAGAAATTAAAGTATTAAAAAACCAATTACATGAGTTTGCAGAAAATAATACAGAAAAAGAATTGGTATTGAAATTAGAATCTATTACGAACGAATTAGAAAAAGAGAAATTACGGGCATTGAATTTAGAAGCACTAAAAATTGAGTTGGAAAAAACTGTGTTGCAACATAAAACTGAATTGGAGCTATTAGAAGTATCCAAAATTAATATGCAAGAAGATATGGTTAAAACTATTGAAAAACAACAAGGTGTTAATGCCGAACTAACAGCTAAAACTAAAACTGAATCAGAACGATTAGATGCTGAAAAATTAAACTTCCAAAAACAAATTGATGGATTACAGATTGAGTGTTCTAGGCTACGATCAACACTAGAAGAAAAGAACCATGAAATTGAAAATCTAAAAATTCAAATGTCTCAAGAGTTGAAGCCTACTGTTTCTTGTAATAATGAATTGAGTCAGTTAAAAGCTTTACTGTGAGTAAAAATATTAAAATTAGATATCAAACAATAATAGAATATTTGTGTATGGATTTTGAATTCAGTACATTTGTCTATTCAATGTAATAGATTGATCCTATATTACTATTTTACCCGATATTTGTATTTTAGTGATAAGGGTCACAGTGCTCAATCTCACTTGGAATTCCGTATTCAAGAGCTAACAGATGAAAACCATCGTTTGAATGAACATATTGAAGGTGATAGGAATCAACTTCAGAAGAATCATAACATTATGTAAGTTGACTAAATATAATATTTAAATTAACTGTTAAAATGATTTAATTTAATTTAATTTTGGCAGACAAGAAAAATATAACATTGAAAAAAAATATGAAGAAACTTATAATACTTTAAAAATTAAAGAGAATCAAATTTTAGTGTTGCAAACTGAGGTTAGTATCAGAAATATCTATTTTTGATAAAAACATATTTACAGAAGTGTTTAACATACAATATTATAATGTTAATCCTCGTCCAGACCAAAGAAAAATTTGTCGTCGACAATGTTTCTAATTTTCATCATAAGCGATAATATAAGTAATTTTAATGACAATAAAAAAAAACATATATTTATGATAAATGTTTCTTGATCTGGACTAGGATGCTTGACAATAATATTTACTAGAGAGTATTCTTTGACAAGATATACTAAATAATAGTATATTATTATTTATTGAATATAGTGAAAATCATATTACCGTAATATTACTTTATAGGTTTATTAGAATTTTACTGTATTCAAAGATTGACATGATTAGTTTATAGAGATAATATTTTCAAATCATTTTTTTTTGTATTAATTATGATGTAAAATAATAATGTATCATAATAATTATTATTAATTATGAATAATATTTAAATAAAAAATTAATATGAAATATATACATTTTTTATATGTTTAGTTGAATTCTTGGAAATTAAAGGATACAGAGAAATCCAAGAATAATAATGCTCAAGAAAATACAGAGAAATCTGGTAATTCATTATATTGTATTTAAATTGTGATTACATTTGGATCTGATTTATTATTTTTATTTTTAGAAGCTCATTTGTTAGCAGAGAAAAATCAAGAAATTAAAATGTTGAATTCAATAATATTAGGCTTGCATAAAAAGTTATCTGCTGTTATGGAAACTGATGTTTCTGAATATGAAATGTAAGGATATTTTATTTAACTATGTATAAAGAAATTATTTCAATGCTCATTAATTATTATGACTTATGTTCATGAGAAAAGTAAATTTTTTGTAACAAATACAATGTAGGAATTTATTACAATCAAATTCTAAAATAGTAGTCAACAGAAAATTTGTTAGGTTAGAAGTAATACTATGTTTGAATATTATATTATTATTATTTAATTATTTCTTGATTGATTACTAATATCATAGATTAGTCAACAATTATGTTTTGTTTATCTTTAAAAAAGTATTTAATTGATGCTAATATATTTTTGTAATTTTCTATATATTTAGTGCGAAAAACCCTGAGAGCGTTTCAAAAGAAGATTATCAAAAATTATATAAAACAGCTAAGAACAATGTTAAATTAAAGGAGTGTGAAAATTTATCATTGAAACAGGAGGTTGATTTGAATAACATTAATTAATATTTATTAGATAATTTTACCCGAGTATTTTGAAATGTGGTTTTCAGATTAATAAGTTAAAAACAGAAAATGATCGTTATTCGGAGTTTAAAACAAAATGTGAAATTTTAGAAAATGATAAAAAAACACTTCAAAAATTGATAGTTAGTTACGACAACTCTATTCCAACAAATGTTAAAAGTGATACTAAATCTGGTTTGTAATTCTAGTATTTAAAATAAAAAAAATGAATTCATTTAAAACAAAATTAAATTATTTTGTTATATAAATTTTCATGAATTGTAAATTTTGAATGTTTAGAAACAGAAAAAATACTAGAAGAAAAAGACTGGCAAATAAATTTGTTAAATAACATAATTGCCGATCTTCATGCCAAGGTGTCTGATAATAAATTTAAAATTGAAGCACTAGAAACACAAATTTTAGACTCTGGAGTGTAAGTATCCAAAATATTACAATTTTAATCTCCTATTTTAAAGTTTAAGCCTTGAGGTAATAATGTAGACTGGTGGTTTCAATCAGTGACCCAATTGTAAGGGCTATACTTATTAAATAATTTTCTAACCTAACCGAAACGGTAATATCGTCACTGGTTTGTTATACCTAGTTAAAGTTTATTTGACATTTTATTTCAAATTGGTTTTTAAAATATAAATATAGTTATATAAATAATTGGTGACTGGTATGTATTTCTAGAGATCAAAGTAAAAAAACACGTCTAAGAACTACTCGTCTTTATTGTGAAAGATGTGAAATATTTGATTCTCATGATACCGAAGATTGTCCTGAAAAACCAGAATCTCCAAAATTCCAAAGGAAACGAAGAGTAGTTAATGATGGTTCAAATAAAATGATTGATGAACCATTTTGTGTATGTTGTGATAGTAAGTTACTAAGTTATATCTTATTACCATATAAGGCTACTATTGTATTTAAAATATAAAAATTATTCTGTTTAGTGTTTGGACATACAGCTGACGAATGTGACAACTCATTAACATTTTAGTTTGGTGTGGACTATGTTGCCGATTGCTTGGTATCAAAATAATTGTTTAGTAAATTAATGTTTTTATTTTTCTTATTTAGAATATTATTCAGTAAGACTGATTTTAAGTACACTTTTAATTTAATAGGTATTCTAAGTGAGAATTATTTATTTATTTATTTATTGTCTGTTATACAATTTAAATGTGATATTAAATTTTAGGTAGTAATTCATACCATTGATTATGTACAGTACTATATTATAATTAATGGTTAACAGTTTATTTAATTTCAAATTTTTTTTTATATTTTTTTGTCATAACATTAATTAATTAATAAACATTAGAGTTTTTATAGTGATAAATAAGTTATCATATTTAAACCAAACATCAATATTGTCCCGAAATAAATCAACAATACTTTTACAACATATTTTATTGTTCCCTCTCTCTAACCTTAAATTTGTTTTTGACGGCGTTCAAACAAGGTTATTAATATTTGTAATTTAGTTATAGCCATATTATAATGCTAGTTAATTGTATGTAACTTATAACTATTATGTTTAAATGTAATTATTATTTAATTGAAGTATTATCTATTTATTTTTATTGCAAAACAGATATTAATATTTGTGATTAGTGAATTAAAAAAAATATATTATATACATGCCACATATTTTAAATTGTTTAGCATTGCCACACATTCCAGAGTCACAAATGAGCATTAAATATAATATGTAATACCATGAACACTAGTAATACTAGTTAAAATATTACATTATTTGATGTTAATGAATATTTGATATTTGATATCAATTATAATTTTAGTAACGTTTGGATTCGACTAGTAATGAACAAAAAGTTTGGTATTAAAAATGTTTCAAGAATAACATTCTAATTTCTGAACATATTCTAGCGATTATACATTACCTAGTACCTACTAAGTACAAACTTACAACTTACTGAATAGCAATAAAAATCTTTCTATAAATATCAAAATAATCTATTTTTTTTCTATATTTATTATTGAGTTTCCATCTAATTACATACATTATGTATAATTGTATTGGACATCAGTAAAATCACATAAATTGAATAATTTGGTAACTGATAAGACTTTCAATTTGAACATTATACATTTCTAAAAAAACCATATTCTTCACTGTGTATGATGAATTAAATTTTTTATAAAACGTAACTTAAAATAAAATAATATGAAATTTTGACGATAAAAAAAATTAAACCAATTGCATTATAATAAGTCTATAATTTTAGAAGTGAAACACATTTAACAACATATAAATTAAATAACTAAAGGTAACAATAGAAAATAAGTGTTGTCTATACATACACAAATAAACAAGTAAAATTGTCAACATAACAAAACGTAAATCAATAATCATATAATATGTATCATTTAGTGATTCGTTTAAAAATATTAAAGGAGCACACTGCATACATTATTTTTATCTTAAAACTATAATTCAACGTTTATAAAATGTAGTACAAATATAAACAAACGCATCCAATGTATGATAATCAACTAATTATTATTCAGTGATGTTTGAAGTTGTATTAATAACACTTAAAATGTTAGATAGGCTGTCATGTGATCATATTACTATTTTTAATTTCCTATACCTATTTGAATAATTAAAATAAAATGGTGGCTCCCATATTATACATTTTCTTAAAATAAAATAAACTTTAAACCTAAATAAACTTATTTTGGTATTTCCCGGTTTACTGTAATACACAAATATTTCCAAGACTAGTTCGCATAACCTGATAATATACTGTATACTTATAATACTGAATTAATAACCTTGAATTTTGATTTTAATTATTTAATTTTGGTTTTAAATTTAAAAATGTCTGTAGTTGATATACTAAGAAGATCATACCAGGTAGTCTTGGAAATATTTCTGTAGTCAAGATAACACCTATTTTTTTTGTGACATGTGCTCCTTTAAGAAATACAATTTTCTAAAAAAAAAAAAATGTACAGCAAAAGATACCGGTAGATACCACATCACCATCGCACGTGATCTTTGTACTCGTGAAGCACACTAACTCTTTTGATGCTCTCGTAACCTAAAATAATTGTAAAACTAAAACAAATAGACTGGACCAATCTGGCAGAAAGTCCTTTACTGAACATCAACATGCCTTCTTCTTTCCATAAGGCATTAAATGTACCAACAATAGAGTTTGTTCTTTGAACCTACATAAATAATTATTTTTCATTAATTTAATTTAAGTATTAATTTTATAAAGTATAGAATTTGTATTGCAACTTGAAAAAACTTAGGTAGTTATAATATTTAATATATTTAAAGCATACATTCTCATTTTTAATTACCTGGTGCATACTACTAGCAGTTAGCACCACAAAATTATAATCCATAGATAGGTAAGTTACCTACGTTAGAATAAAAAAGATTCAGAAAAAGTCATACTAACTTGTCACCATGACTTTTTTTGTTGACTCCAAAAACAACACGCTTGTTTTTACAGGACAATATCACACACATTTAGTATAGGTGTAATGTAGGTACACTTTTTAAAATTGTTGTATTCAAAAATCGCACACTTTATAATGATATATTATCTATTATTATTATTTATATTTATTCAAAAATAATAACCAGCTGGTCCAGTGCACTTTGTTGCCAGTTAAAAATACCAACTGTATATATGATTCAAACTTTGTTCAATTTGTTATTTAATATTTTGTGTAGTTATGTTCAAAACTTAAACATTTTGAATCTCAGAATACTTGTGCAAGCACTACTTTAAAATGCAAATTTTGGAAAAATGCTTTTTTAGTGCGCGTAAGCGTAAGCATGGTGGTACGAAGGTACTGTAAAAATTGCAAGCCTCAAGCTATGGATTGCAGACCCCGTGAAGTGTGTAGGTAAGTGTATAATTATTAAAGGACATCACAACACTAATTTTTTTTTTTAATTTTAAGTTTATAGGTAAATTATTGTAATCCAATATCCAATAATAATGAAAATTTTGGTAAAAATCCAAAGTTTAAAAATGATTATTTAACGAGATAATGAAAGTTGATGAATAGCCGCTTGACGTCATAGAGCTGATGAGTGATCAGCCGCCCATGTTTTACATGTTTAAGTAGTTTGGTTTACACAATGATTTTTATAACTTACGGTAGTGTTTCAGAATTTTTCCTAAGTATATCGATGTGCTTAAGACGATGGCCTGATTTAAAATTGAATATATTTTAAGTTATAATTTAGTAAAATTATTGTGTTCGGGACTCAGTTGCGTTGTAAAGCCTTATAAATCAATTTTTACGAAATTTACTATTATAGTTTTATTTAAAAATAGAAAGTATATCAAAACTATAATCATACCAATGTCATAAACTCAAAAAAAACTTAAGGTTACATAAAAAAAAATTAAAAAATATTATCTTTAAATATTGAAATTGTTGTGTTAATCTAGACACTTTTACACGTAAAACATATGCCTGTATCTCATTGAATAATTAGTGTGAGACCCATACTATATTTCATAGATAATGACCTACTTTAAATGTAAGCGAACTGGTTTTTAGTGATTTTATGTCCTTAATTTCCTAACTCTTAAGTTTCAAAGTTATACCAAGTTTGTCGTTTATACTTAATCCAGCCTACAGAGGATTGGGTACAATATGCCACCTGGTGGTTTTTGATAAAGCTGTATAATCTGACTTCGCCTGGGAAAAATTGATCAACTATAATAAAAAATACAGCGTTATATAAATTGGTGTATATAGGTTTTAGTGTAACCTAGTTCAGATTGTAATATGCCAGAAACCTTAGCAGGAGTGAAAATTATATTCAATCATAATAATAACTGTTTTATTTTCTGTAACCAATAACAAAAAAAAATATATATTATATTTTCTATTTTGTCCGTGAGCTAAATATCAAGAGATATTTTTTGCCCATTTCAACCCCTTAAAATCAAAAAACAAATATTGAAAATCATTTCTTATTGCACGTCTAGACTATAATACAATCATACCAGGAAAATGTCTCAACATTTTCACTATAATGCACTCTAAATGTTTTTTGTACTTAAATTGGTGACAAGTACCAAACACTTGCCACCTTTATTACTATCATTATTTTAATATCCATTAAAATTTAAAATATTTAAATGAAAACAGTAAAAATCACATTAGTTTTAACTACTAATAGGTATGGTACCAATATCATAAAACTATACACAAGACCAACCGATCGGCGACTAAAGACTTAAAACATGTAATCATGATTATTGCCTATATAGTTTCTTATTATCTTATCTATTCCGTTATTTGACAAAAAAATATTGTATGGTATTTTACTGTACTTACAATAAACTGATAAAGTGTGCGGTTTTTGTCTACTGACTTTTTTGGGGTCAAAATCATAAGTGTGCGGTATTTGAATGCAACCAATTTTTAAACCTAGCTCCTAAACTATTCATTTAATGACCAATTGGTTTATAAATTCTTGTTTAATTATTTTAATGATTTATTAATTGATTGAATGTATGAAAAATGCCAAAACATTGCTTAACTTTAATAAACAAAATGATAATCATAATTTTACAAAAAAAGTAAATAAAAATATTAAATAATATGTAAGTTCAAAAGTCATACAAAAGTCTAAGAGTTTCAGGCAAAGAATTAAATCTAAGAATTTTCGACTATACTGGAATTAAAAATTATGAGCAAAAAAATCAAATAAAAGTAAATAAACGAAGAATTTTCAAGGTTGTGTTAGATACTTGAACACTAGATGGAACATTTTAAATTATTTATTAACATTGTGGCTAGATACACGGACACTGAACATCTAATATGTACCAGACACTGTTATTCACAGTAATTTATTACATTGAAAAGTTAATAATTTTTTGTATAAATAATGTGTAAATAATTAACTCAATAAAATCAAAAGTTATTTCATATTTTACATGGAATTGTTATTTGACCAAACATTGAATGACCAAGTGAAAAAATTCCTACAACAAAATATTAGATAATTTTAACTTTTATTTAATGTAAATACCTTGGAATATTGTATAAAAACTCCACCATAATGCACTATTTGGTGCATAAGTGCAAACAGAGGCCACGTAACCTCTGTAGAATCCTTTAAAACCATCTTGTTGATAAACACATTGAGCAATATCTAAAGTGGTACGAAATTTTGATTTTGAGATATCCAAATGTATACCCAGTGGACGAAAATAAATCTAAAATAAAATGACTCAAATTTAATAAATCAGTACAGTTATCAATAAAAACATGATTTGTCTTCATATTACAATTAGGTAATAAATACTACAATATAAAATATAAATTTAAATGGAAAACATAAATTATAATAATTAATACTATAATTTATATAATATATTTAATGTTGAGAACATTGTAGGCAATTAATTATAATCAATTAGGTACTTAGTTTTTTTTTACAATGATGTGTACATTTTACAGTATAGCTTAATAAAGAATAGTCAATATTAATTTTTGATAGTTAAACGTTATAATTATTACTTTTTATTTATTAAATAGGTAGTAAAATGAACCACACTAAACATATTGATATAGTATTCGAAATATATAAGCATGTAAAGAAATTAATAAAAAAAAAGTTTGGTTTTGTTAAAATACTGTAAGTAATTTACATTATATAGTTGAAATTAAAAGTTTACATATTATACACATTGATAAAAATAATATAATATACCTATTTATAAATGTAAAAATAGTTTAATTATTATTAAATCAATAAATTATATAATTCGGTACAGCACACTGCACAATCATAAATATTTTATTAGTATAGGTAGTAGCCGTAATTACTAGATTAGTACATAGAACTTTTCTGTTCAGGCATACAGAGTGTATTTAATATATAGTAGTTTTCCAATACCTAAATTCAAGATTACTAAATGCAAGGATGAACCAGGCTTTCATTTAAATAAATTATAAAAAAATATTTTACTAATAGAAAAATCAAAACAATACAATTATGTTTAAATAACAAAGACTTAATTACATATAGTAATGTCTTTATAGCAAAGAAAAACTTTAAAAAAATATGTCCCAGATTTACATTTTACATATTTTCTTAAATATTTAAGATTAAAGGTCAAAAGTACACTATTATCTAACATACCTAATGATTTTACACAACCAATAAAATTATAGTATTGAAAAATTATTATATTTAATAGATATATCAATAATTTAATATTTCTAAGGATTTGAATCTTTAATTGATAAATAAATAATAAAAATTAATTAATTAATAAGTAGGTACCTCCTTCTATTTTTATAAAAAAAAGATACATAATTGTATTTTCATCTACTCCTGGTGTTATGACATAATATTTATTTACATAAAATAAATTGTAGAATTTAACACAGACTTACTATTTTATTTTTGTCTGTACAACTAGTTGACAAGCCGAGCATCATTAAGTGTTGACTGACCACATCAAAAGGTACAATTATTGTTTGGCCAAAAACAGACGCCACACCTCCCGCAACCATTGATCTAATTTCAGGCCATTGTTGTAAATATGGAGCTGTCATATGTCTAGTTTGTTCATATGCACCAATGTAAGCTGCACCAGATAATACTTGGGCAGAACTCACCCAAAAACCGCGATAAAGTCCTGACATACCTTCTGTATGATAAATACGATTAGCCGCATCCAGTAAACCTTAACACAAAATTGGTTTTGTAGTTAAATTATTTTTACATAGTAATGAACTAATAAATAACAGATTAAGCAGAATAATCAGTTTAAAAAAAACTTCCAAGTTAACATTTATTTGTATAAATACTCTACAATTTTTAATAAAGATGTAAATATATTGTACTGATTTAAGACTTATTATAAAACGTTATGGGTTGTTTGTTTTAAGTCATCTACTATTGTTAGTAACCATCAATGTAGTCTATGTCGTTCCAAACCAGTTATCGTAACAATTTGATGATTGTTATGATAAAGTGGAAAACTCGGTGGTTGGTGTACCACCATGTACATAAAATATATTTATTTATTTTTTATTTTTGTTAGAATACAGTGTATTTTAAAATAAATAATGTTACCTTTATACATTTCTCCATGTTTCTGGATTTGAAGTCTTGTTTTAATTAAAGTTAATGGATAGAGAGTACAACGAACACAAAATGAGCTTAACATACTCAATGGCAAAAATTTTGTCTTGTCCATCATATCCCATTCGATCGTCGAGACATGTGATCTTGAAGATAACTTACTTGGTTCAGACATTTTTCTATTATGTTTTTATAGGAAATACAAAGCTTAATATATTTAATGTTAGAGCATATTTATATAGCTAATATTTACTTATAAATTAAAAGACACAATTAAGAATAATTATTTAAACACTGATACATTAAAAATACAAAATTAAAAATTTATAGACAAGTGCCTTTATATCAGCTACCTATTTAAATTTCAAATAATTAAATGCAATTAAATTTTTTTAAAAACGGTTTGAGTACAAAAAAAAAAATTGACACTACAATATATTAATTCAATCTGTAAGTTCTTGGGACTCCACTACTACCGAGTAGTGAGTACTGAAAAGTAAATTGGTAAAATGATCTTATCGTTAAATATGATATAAATACGATATGGTATCAATAAACCATGCTTGACCATACCACAGATTATTCTATGATATCATACTATCAATGTAACCAATAGTTTTTAAAAATTTAAAACTTGAAGTCTTGAACGAATCCATTGATATCAATCCACCGTGGTGCGTACATTCATAGAGTAAAAATAAACAATTTCAATTTTAAATTTGAAAAATGTCTGAAGAATTTCTGAAATGCCAACTGGGCTTTTTAGGAAACACCGAAGGCTCAGCATATTTATCTCAAGGTAAATGATTCAATGTTTTTTACTGTTTATGAGCGTTTATATTTTGGTTACTTATTTTATATTTAGGTAAAAGTACTGTTTCTGTGTCCGTTGTTGGACCATTTGAACCCAAGGCTAGTAAATGCATGTACGATCGTGCCACCGTAGATGTGACTTTTAGACGAAAAACTGGAAGCATAAGTATTTATAGATTAATACTTAATATTAGTTGGATACAAATTGAATTGAACTTTTACATTTTACAGCCGTTCATGACAAAATGTTAGAAGGTATAATGCAATCGACATGTGAAAAGGCCCTAGTTGTCGAACAATACCCCAGGACTACAATTGTTGTAACAGTCCAAGAGATGCAGGACAGAGGAAATGTATGTGTAGTTTATTTTTTAGTTCTAAACCAATAATTCTTTCGTAATGGTATAAATGTTGTTTAGTTATTGTCCACCTGCTTGAACGCTTCTTGTATGGGACTGATGAATTCTGGTATTGCTATGCATCATTTGTATGCAGCTGTGAGTTGTGCTGTTACAGAGAAAGAAGAAATTATTCTAAATCCAGATGAATCACAAATAAATGTATGACAGTTATAGCTGATGGATAAGTAAACTTCCAGTCATGTTAATAATGTGAACATTTATGTTTTTTTTTTCAGTCTTCTGTTGCATATTTTACACTAGTGTTTGCTAACGCTGAAACCAGGTGTCTGTTAACGTCACATACGACCGGAGAATTCTCACAGAAAACATATATGGATTGTATGGACAAATGTTTTGCAGCTAGTAAAGAGGTTTTTAATTTTTATCAAAATGTCATAAAAAAAAGTTCTATTTTCAATTGAACGTCTAATATTTTGTCGTGTTATTCAGTTCATTATGTAAAACAAAAATAACTAAATACCTATTGTTGATTTTTTTTATGATTGTGAACCTCTTGTGTAAAAAATAAATGTTTATACCATGATATACCTACCTTAAAAGCCCAGACTATTTAAACTAACACTGTCACACGGGTATAAAGATAATTTTTTAAGCGTAGACAATGAGATATTACTTAAAGTCCTAACTCTGATATCTATGAGTCTATGACTATAATATTATGTTTTGGTTATAAATATTATACCCTAGTTATATACTTAAATGTAAATTATTTTTCAAAAAACATTTATGGTTCGTTATTTTGATTAAATAATTTTTTAGAACAGAAGACCATTGGAACAATTGTTTTGTGGAACTATAGAATATGGGACATTCATGCTTACTATTTTTCTGTTATCCATTTTGATAACTTTTAATCACATGATGTGTTATCTGTAAAAATGTCCTGGTATGGTGTAAGAACCTAATAATTGTAGTTTCTGTTGAAATTTGTATTAATAATTTCACTAAATCTTAAATTTGAATTAAGTTTAAGCAATACCTATTTATATAATTAGCTAAAAAGCAATACCTATTCCTTGATAGTATAAAAATGGCAGATTCTGATAAAGGCAATGAAGCAGCTCTGGAATGGTTGAAATTGAAAACGGACAAAGGCCAAAAAGCTGACTATCAAATTAGAGCTGAAATGGAAGATGTTGGTAACAAATTTTTGAGGAAATTCAAAGAAAACCCATTAGTGCCCATTGGTAAGATAATTTAAAAATTTATAATAGGTTGAAAAAAAATTGTAGTTTCCACAATTATTTACTTTTATAATATCATCAGGTAATTAGTTAATACACCAATTATCCCTTCTCATAGTTCAATAATTATCGAAAGAAAACAATATTTGTCTCATTTATCTATTTTTCAGTTTTAAAGGAAAAACTTTTCACAGTATGAATAGGTACAAAGTTATAGTTGTCCAACAAGTGTTTGTGAAGTTCTTGATATATAAGACTACCTTCAACTTCTAAAATCAAATTTTCAAAGCACATAACTTGGTGTGCCTGCACTGTATCAAACTGTGCATTTTAGTTTCTTTTACAACTGAGTCCTGGCAGAATTTTAACTGTAGTGCAGCTCTGTTTGCTGATTTTATGCATTTATTCCTTCACGGTGAATGAACTTAATCATCACACATAACATATTATTACTATGTATTTCCTTAGTAGGTAAAATTTTCTTCATTTATATATTTTCTTTCCTAAATAATATATTAATATCTGTAGTTTTATTACAATATTGCTATATTTTAATCAAAGGTCTATAATAATTCACAAATAATGTTATGTTAATTTGTTTTCATTTTCAGGTGCATTAGTCACTGTTGGTTTTTTGAGCGTAGGTCTAAAGAGTATGTATGATGGCAACAGAGTAAGATCTCAAATGATGATGCGAGGGCGTATTGCAGCTCAAGGATTTACTGTTATAGCTATATTGGGTGGTTTGTTTTATCAAGGGATGACAGCATTGAAAGAAACTGAAGATAACACTCCCGAAACTGGTTTAAAATAACGATTTGTGCCATGCTATTGTTTTACAGTCCAATTATTTGTTTTTTTTTTTTTAGTACTTATAAGCATTTTATACAGAATATTTGTTAACACGGTATTTAAACATTGGCGTTCACATTTATCTAAATATATACACATTATTATGTTATAATTAGAAAATATAATATCTTGATTGGATAATCAATTTTGTGGTACCTACTAAAACTAATTGAAGTAGGACGTTGGAGTGCCATAATCAATTTATTTCATGGGAATTTCTCAATTAGATATGATAGGCGTAAGTCTAAAGCTAGGAAGCCTTAGATTTTACTTAAGGACATTTGTTTCCTTATTATATTTAATACTTCTCTGCTAAGTATGTTCCAAATAAAAAAAAAAATACAAATAAGAGCATCAAGATTTGGAATCAAATAAATATCGTTTGATTTCACATAAAAAGATAGAAAATTACTATCTATATATTGTCATTACTCTTCGTATTTTAAGAATCTATATTTGAATCTCAGAACACCGCAATAAAGCTTTGTTTTTTTGGTATAGAATGCAAATTACAAACTTGCTACTTGCTACACTCTATTCCATCTAAGAGTGAATAGCTTTCGCGCATGCAGACTGAGCCGTCGAACAGTGCCCTCATGCGATGGCTATGCGTTCTGTGATTAGCGGACAGTCATCTTCGGTCTCCGGGCACCTGTGTTAACGCTCTCACCAATGTCCGGATTGTGGTGGGGAAGCTCGGAGAAAACATGTTTTGGTCAGACTAGTGGTTCACTCTTTGATAGAACAGAGTATAGTACTGAGCAATACCTACATTTTTTTCAACTTAAATTCTTTAAAAATATAAAATATAAATCTTACTATAATAATATACTTAAGTAGATTGTATAAAACATTTATTTTAGATACTACAATTATTTTTTGTTTTTGCTATGTTTAATTATGATCTATGGTATCAATTATAAGGTGTGTACTGTGTGATGTAAATTTATTATATGAAATTAATATTATAATGTAGTAGAATTTAGATAAATGTTCTAATCAAAAAAGTATATTATTGTATTGCTAAATATTTAGGGGTGGTGTATATTAACTATTATAGCAGCTATAAGAGGCATAATTTGAGTTTCTAAACTTATATAAGCAAGTATGGTATATTATTTCCTGTTTACATAAATAAAATATAACTTATAAAAAAAAATTGAAATTAGGTATAATGCTTGAATATAAAATAAATTATAGGGTGTATTATCTATATATATATAAATGAATTGCTGTTTGTTAGTCTCAACAAGAATTGTTATTCCGGGCAACAGAAAAGTTAAGATGAATCTAGAAATAAGGCATTGAACAGAGTTTGAGTCATTTGTACATTTAACGGGTAACGAACTGCACGGGATCAGCTAGTTAATTAATAATATATTTTATCAAAAATTATAAAATAGATAAATGTAAATGAATTTCTAATAATTACAGTATGGGTCTTAGGTGGGCTAGTTTTATATTTGAGAGCGCTTAGCCCCGCCTAGCACCGCAAATGAAATAGGGCCGTATATTTCATCTTGATGAAGTATAAAAATGACTAAATCAGGCTGCATGCATGTACAACTTGATATTATAATTTAAAGACCACGGCGTTCTGTATAGGCTTTTTAGGTACATGACTGTCATGAATCCGTTTTTCTGGTATCTTATAAAGAGGACGCCACACGGACATATTTTGTTGTCTCCGTCTTATAAGAGCGTAATATAGAAAATTGTACGCTCAGCCGATCACGTTTAGCTCCGTTGGTTTAAAAACTAGAGTAAATTGAACTCTTATAAAATTTAAAGGTAAGATTATTACCTTGGACACCTCATAGACTTTTTGTTATATTTTAATTTTAAAGTGAGTTATGAGTATTTTGAGATATGCAAATAATTTACAATTTTAAAATATTCAGGAGACCCCAGGGGCCAGGATTGAATAATACGATATAGGAATATTTTATATTATTAATTATAGTTAATAATGGATACCGGACACCTATAAATGGATGCGTAGAGTAAACATTTAAAGAAACTATTTAAAAATGAATAACTTTACAACTACATGGCTTTTATTTTGAAATAGGAAAACACATTTTTTTCTTATTAATTTACCCGTTGCAACTTAGGTCGTTGGGTGGTTGTTTTAAACTGTGGGAGAGGGTACTGAAAATTTTTTAAACACGTGTTTTTTTGGGTTTGGCAAAATTTAAATTGGGCACCCGTAGGCCGTAGGTTTCTGTCATGCCCGGTCGGGGGATGGCGGCCTCTCTCTCCAGACAGATGTCTGCCCGTGACCGAGATTCGAACCGACGCATTAGTCCTCTCGGTCACTCCGTCTCCTGAAAACAAATTGTGTATCTACCTATATAGCCAAGCCCGGATTAAGGGGCTAATTAAATTGATAATTTTACTGTCAAAATGTTCAGAAAAAAAGCTTTACCAGAATCCATTAAAAATGTGGTGGTTACCATTTGAAAAAATAAAGTCGATTTTATTATTGGTACAACTGCGTGTTTAAAAATTTTGAATATGTTATAAAAAATTGTCTATTAAAAATAGAGGAACATGTCTTTTTTGTTTTAACGAAATTCCATATCATCGATCCATAATTGTTAAAAAAAAAAGCCGCGTACAATGACATAAGATACATTCTGTATATTTTTTGTATGATAAAAAAATTAAATAATAATATAAATTCGTTAATATGTAATGATACAATTATTTTGAAGTTAAAGTTGAAAGGGGGCCCACTAAGTGTATGGTGTCCCGGGGCCCAATTGATCCTTAATCCGGGCTTGTATATATAGCAGCCTACCTACCTAAGAACTTACATCAACCATCATTTAATGAAATGAAAAAAAACATTCTCGGAAGGTAGATAATAATAATGGAATTCATCCTATCGTCACACGTACACTGTTCTCTGAAAAATCTTAAATAATTATAAAAAATAAAAACAAATTGGACCAAGTTTACCTAAATGTACCTGTGGTCTATACGCATATAAATATAATTGACAATTTTTAGCCCGGTTTAAAAAAAGTTGTGACAAAATATGAATTTTCGATATTTTCGAATCAAGAACAAACTAGGTACTTATGTGAAATGTGGAACCTACTGTAAACAATACAATTTCGAGCTTTTGAGTTACAAAAATTATATTATACATCGAAAAAAAATATAATCAAAACAAGTAAAAAATATTAATAAAAAAAAATCTAGACCTACGTGTATAAAGTAAAAAAAAAGTACAAACACAAACTTTTGTAACGAGACGTATTGTTCGCATCTAAACCATCTTTCGGACGTCCAACACAGCCGATGCCGTAGCCACGTCCACCGAATTAGAGCCCAGACATGTGTAATTTCCCGTGTGCACGGTGGGTTTGAATTCCATGATTTGTACCCACGAGGTGACAGCAAAACGGTCTGGCCCACCTCTGGTCTGTATCGCTATTAGTGTATCGTCTCCTATGCAATATGATTATACATTAATATTATATTGTAAATTTATAAACGAACACCCAAGTTGAGTTGAATACTATGGGCAATAACTATGTATTAAATTATAATACACGAATTATAGCGCACGATTGTTGAATTATAATCAGTTGCTATACAATATTCCGAATAAAAGATTACATTGGAATATTATGGAAAACTATACACTGCTTGCGAAAGTATTAAATAAAAATCGAAGAATTTAATTATCATCTATATATATATAAATTATTTATCTATTAATTTTATTACACAACTATTCATTTTCGGGGGGAAGGGGGGGAACCCCCATACGTGCTTGAATAAGCTAAAGTATTTTTAAATTTTTAATTTAAGTCATATAAAGTTATAAATCATTTTGAAATAAAACGTTAATACCTTACAAGATGATAAGTGTTTGTTATTAAACAAACTACTATCTGCGTCTCTGCATCGTACCTACCTACCTACAGTATATAAAGACCACGGAGTAACAACAAGATATGTAGATATCTCCATATTTTGGTCAAAATTATTTTTTGATTACGTACACATAATTAAGAAAAAAAAACTGCGAAATTTGGTGCAACAATCTGACAAATCCGATTGTAAAATACAAATATATCATGGAAATGGAAATGTCTGGTTTTTATTTTAGTGCAATAATATGAAATTTCCAAATTTTATTTTGTTAACTTGTCACTGGAGGCTATTACATAAACGAATTTAAGTTGTACACTTGTGACTTGTACCTATCTAAATATATTTTTTGTTAGTTTTTAAAACATTTTTAAGTGCCTCCTGAAAGTTGTATTAATTGGATAGGTACCTATATCTTGTTGTTGCTACCAGGTCTTCATATTATTATATCTGTTTTATAACATATTTTTATTATTACCGATATATGTAGTACACTAGCAGACTGTAGTCTGTAGGTATTCTACTGAGTGTCAAAGTGTCTCAGTCAACACGTATCATAATTCAAACATTTCAAACAGCAGACATTATATTATAGACTATACCGTGATAACTATAATAATATGTACCCGCTCGTCTGTATAAATACACCATATATATCTATACAATAAACAAATGCACGAGGAATAAAATAAATAATAAAGATTATGCCTAAATATAGGAGTATTTTAAAATAAAAAATATATCGTGGTTGTGGCTTAATATAATGAATGGCCGAACTGTTGAGATATGTAGATTATTAATTATCGTTTCTCGTACACCGCCGTGCCACCATGAATCGTCTTTGTACCTACAACTACCTATCAGTCGATTAAACTTCAATGATATCGAGATAAGAATATTTATTAGAAGATTGATCGAAATTATTTCTATGGATGTAAAACAACGTCGGTCTTATAAAAAAAAATTAATATTATAAAAACTCACAAAATGTAAGATATTTTTTTTATATTGCTAAGTTTCGTATTAATTACTATCGATAGGTCTCACGAAATCAACACATAAAAAATTATCAGCAATTTAACTAAAAGATATAAAGATATTCCTAATAAGTAATAATAATTATTTATGCTTAATGTTCAATTTATTATATAACATATTTTATGATTGGGGTCATAACGACTACGACAATTCTGCAGATTATTACAATATGTACTGCTAAACAGGGTCTAAATTATATTTAATATCAGGGGACACACTTATTAATTTAACTGTTACCTTTAGGCTTTGACAGATGTCTAAAGCAAAAAAAATCATGTTTGGGTTGTAACACCCAAAATCCTCCCTCTTTTACAGTAGCGTATACAAACGGTGACAAGGGGTGACGTGGACATCAGATCCTCTCCTAATCTTCCATTTTGTGATTGATATGAATTTTGAATCAATTCAAATTATATTCATTGTTCTTTATTGTTAAATATTTTACTACCTAAGTAAAAAGTTTTGAGAGGGTGGGGGATTTACCAATTTCACCCTCCCATTTAGCTATGTCGTTTTATTTTTTGATCCCCCCTTTCAGAAATAATGTCTATACGCCACTACTCTTTTATATATACCACTTACCTGACACATTGATATTTGACACACATTTATCATTTAGGGGACACACTTTAATTCGCAAGGGACACAGTATTTTAGCACCTGCTACTACATCATACAAATATTATAGAAGTGTCATAGGGTCATACCTATATAGACGTAGGCCCGTTTATTGTTTTTGCAGATTTTAACAATGGTGAAAAAAATCTAACCTGGCAACCATTTTGTGATGCCGTTTGTATCCGTAAAACGCCAGCTAATGCTAGGCACAGGATATCCATTGACTTCACAATCAAACACCACGGTATGCCCGGCGGAACCAGCCAAGTTCTTGGGCGCTGACCTAATGACAGGGGCTGAAAACGAAAACAATACAGTATATACTTAACAGTACACAGTGTTAATACAATTTATCGGGAATCTGCAAATGTATACTTATAAGCAAACAATTTTTATATGGGGGACGGAGTGGCCGAGCGGACCCTCTGTGGAGTCCTCCACCCGGGCATGGCAGATAACTACGGGTGCCCACTAGAAATTTCTGCCAAACTAACAAGCACACGTGTGTGCCTGAGTTGCCGTGGGTTAATAAATAAATAAATAAATAAATGTTTGTATGTCTACAGTCTACCTAATTGAAGTATCTAATACATCAACATCTTCATCAAGTGAACATTCGTCAGTAGAAGATGTACCACACCACAATTCCTCGTCATTTATGTCATCCAATAGGCATGCAATATGACGGCGTTCTAATTCGTCCATACTAACAAAAATAAGCGCGCGCGGGGTAAATTTTTGCCGAACTACAAACACAACCGCTTTAGTCAACGATTACTCACGTACTGATGTTAATTAAATCCAGATTGTTACGTTTTTATGATTGTATGATAGTAGTAGTATGAAAAGGCCGGTTCTGGGTCCCCCCCGCTTCACCACCCCCCCGTCTATACTGAGCCACCCGAGCCACCCTGAGCCACCCGAGCCACCCGAGCCACCCGAGCCACCCGAGCCACCCCCCAACCATACCTCGGTCACGTTGGCCGCACTTGATAACCCCCCGCCTCACCTCCTACCAATACCTACGTCATCACCACCCCACCCCCCAACCATACCTTAACCACGTTGGCCAACCGAGACACCACCCCTCCACCCACCCCCGTCTAAACCGAGCAAACCTGAGCCACCCGAGACACCACCCCTCCACCCACCCCCGTCTAAACCGAGCCACCCTGAGCCACCCGAGACACCACCCCTCCACCCACCCCCGTCTAAACTGAGCCACCCGAGCCACCCGAGCCACCCGAGCCACCCTGAGCCACCCGAGACACCACCCCTCCACCCACCCCCGTCTAAACCGAGCCACCCGAGCCACCCGAGACACCACCCCTCCACCCACCCCCGTCTAAACTGAGCCACCCGAGCCACCCGAGCCACCCGACCCACCCGAGACACCACCCCTCCACCCACCCCCGTCTAAACCGAGCCACCCGAGACACCACCCCTCCACCCACCCCCGTCTAAACCGAGCCACCCTGAGCCACCCGAGCCACCACCCCCCTCCCCCACCCACGCCTATACCAACGTCATCACCGTACTGCGCTACCCCCACCCCACCCTTCGTCTATACCTACGTCATCACCACCCCACCCCCGCCCATACCTCGGTAACGTTGTCCGCGCCGCATCGGCCGTCCGCCCCACCCCCGGCACCACGCTACATCACCGCGGCGGCCGCCCCGTCCGTGCCGCGCTCTGTCCGCTCTGTCCGGTATTATATTATCACCGACGGGGGCGCCATCTATCCGCAAATCGGGTGGACGCGGTTTTTCATATATATATATATACATATATACACACATACATACTTTTACCAGGATACCAAGTCAAATACTAACACGATTTAATTGTTTAATATAATTTGATGTTTATTCAATACAAGTATCATATATATATATATATACATATTATATCAAATAGGTTATTGTGTTATAATGAACATGTGTGTTTATCACCCGACGACATCGTACAACTCAGATTTACATATATGAGCTCGACTATTACTATTATCGCGATTATTAGCAACATAATACGGTTCTGATTTACAACTACAGGCTCGAATACCACTATTATCACTACGCTTGTTATTAAATTCATTTTTTACATTTTCAATAAATTCCATGCCTTTATATAATAATACGAATACACATTTAGGGTTGTGCACGGCGTGTTGCTGCCACACTTCGTCATTTTCCTCCCATTGCCCCAACAATAATCCGCAGTGGTGGCATTGAACCAAGTCACCAGTCCCGGTATAAGTGAATCCGCATTCAGCCAGAGAATATTTATCTTGACAAGATCGAGGCGAGTGTGAATCGAATGTTTTCAACCTCGATAAAAAGCTTGTATACTGAGGATATTCCGGATCCGAGTCATCATGTACCAAACGCACTAGTGATCGGAAACCGGTGGAACATTTATTTTTCCGTTTAATATTTTTCCTCGAATTTTCCGTATGAGCAACAAATTCCCCGGTTGGCGGTGGTGAAAGCGAAAGTGGTAGTGCCACGGTCGCGGGGGATCTTGCGTCGGGTCCATCGAAGATAGCCTGTGCGGGTGACGGGGAAACCGTCTCCGGTGTGCGGGACGTGGTTGGTGAGGCTTGAGGTTGGAGGGTAGGTGTGTCCGCACGACGGCGGCGTGTAGAGATGACCGTCGGGGGCAGGACATCTGGCTGAGGGCGCGGAGTAGTAGCGGGGGGTGCCCAGTTTATAACCGATGCGCGACCTAATATATATATATATATATTATTATTAATATTAAGATAGTGTCGTTATTATTATTTATAAGAAAAAAAATTATTTACCCATTGCACCGCCTATCCGTACAGCACTGCGGAATTCTGGAGTGTTTTTAACGATCTCTATTTTAAAAATAATTTAATTAATAACCCCGAGTAAATTATTGTTGTACCGAAAAAAACATTGTATGTGTATTTTTTCGGCTCTATGGAGAATAATAATCAATGTACTTACTGTGACATTTTTGAACGTGAATACTGAGTTTGTCTCGGCGGGTGAACGTTTTGAGGCATATCCCACACGAATTAGTCGATCTATCGTGAGTTTTGGCGTGTCTGTTCAGATCACACTTATGTGCGTACACTTTATCACATAACACGCAGTTAAACATTTTAAAATATTTTATACTAGAGAAGTTATTTAACAGAGTGAGCGAGGTAATACGAATGTAGAACAGTTGTAGTCGAGTTGCACTGACCGTCTGATCTGTAAGACATATGCGGTTGCGGAGGACTCGAATATCGGCGGCGGTGACGAGGTGGGTGGGTGGCGAGGGGTGACCAGCATAAAGGCTGTAGAAATATTCGACCGCTAGTACTATAAGCGGCGCTGAGATATAATACATTTTATAATATTAACGGGCGCAATATGTACAACATGTTTCGGCGATGATAACGATACTATAGCGGGTACGGCAGATCTGTCTACAGCTGAGGTCGAAACTGTTATCTGATAACTGGAGATAACTAAATATTGTATCACCATTCAAATATTTTAATTTATATTTTAATTATTTGTATATAACTTGCAACGACCGCTAGCTATCATCATATAGTCGGCAGTTGCTTACAGTCGTTTAAACTGGTTAGAAGTGTCTTATTTACGTTTAAACGTTAACAGAACGCATTATTTACGATTTAAAATATTTTTATACATTTCATTTGCAATGAATCTATTAAAATGTTCCACCGGTTTCCGATCACTAGTGCGTTTGGTACATGATGACTCGGATCCGGAATATCCTCAGTATACAAGCTTTTTATCGAGGTTGAAAACATTCGATTCACACTCGCCTCGATCTTGTCAAGATAAATATTCTCTGGCTGAATGCGGATTCACTTATACCGGGACTGGTGACTTGGTTCAATGCCACCACTGCGGATTATTGTTGGGGCAATGGGAGGAAAATGACGAAGTGTGGCAGCAACACGCCGTGCACAACCCTAAATGTGTATTCGTATTATTATATAAAGGCATGGAATTTATTGAAAATGTAAAAAATGAATTTAATAACAAGCGTAGTGATAATAGTGGTATTCGAGCCTGTAGTTGTAAATCAGAACCGTATTATGTTGCTAATAATCGCGATAATAGTAATAGTCGAGCTCATATATGTAAATCTGAGTTGTACGATGTCGTCGGGTGATAAACACACATGTTCATTATAACACAATAACCTATTTGATATAATATGTATATATATATATATATGATACTTGTATTGAATAAACATCAAATTATATTAAACAATTAAATCGTGTTAGTATTTGACTTGGTATCCTGGTAAAAGTATGTATGTGTGTATATATGTATATATATATATATGAAAAACCGCGTCCACCCGATTTGCGGATAGATGGCGCCCCCGTCGGTGATAATATAATACCGGACAGAGCGGACAGAGCGCGGCACGGACGGGGCGGCCGCCGCGGTGATGTAGCGTGGTGCCGGGGGTGGGGCGGACGGCCGATGCGGCGCGGACAACGTTACCGAGGTATGGGCGGGGGTGGGGTGGTGATGACGTAGGTATAGACGAAGGGTGGGGTGGGGGTAGCGCAGTACGGTGATGACGTTGGTATAGGCGTGGGTGGGGGAGGGGGGTGGTGGCTCGGGTGGCTCAGGGTGGCTCGGTTTAGACGGGGGTGGGTGGAGGGGTGGTGTCTCGGGTGGCTCGGTTTAGACGGGGGTGGTGTCTCGGGTGGCTCGGTTTAGACGGGGGGGGGTGGAGGGGTGGTGTCTCGGGTGGGTCGGGTGGCTCGGGTGGCTCGGGTGGCTCAGTTTAGACGGGGTGGGTGGAGGGGTGGTGTCTCGGGTGGCTCAGGGTGGCTCGGTTTAGACGGGGGTGGGTGGAGGGGTGGTGTCTCGGGTGGCTCAGGGTGGCTCGGGTGGCTCGGGTGGCTCGGGTGGCTCAGTTTAGACGGGGGTGGGTGGAGGGGTGGTGTCTCGGGTGGCTCAGGGTGGCTCGGTTTAGACGGGGGTGGGTGGAGGGGTGGTGTCTCGGGTGGCTCAGGTTTGCTCGGTTTAGACGGGGGTGGGTGGAGGGGTGGTGTCTCGGTTGGCCAACGTGGTTAAGGTATGGTTGGGGGGTGGGGTGGTGATGACGTAGGTATTGGTAGGAGGTGAGGCGGGGGGTTATCAAGTGCGGCCAACGTGACCGAGGTATGGTTGGGGGGTGGCTCGGGTGGCTCGGGTGGCTCGGGTGGCTCGGGTGGCTCAGGGTGGCTCGGGTGGCTCAGTATAGACGGGGGGGTGGTGAAGCGGGGGGGACCCAGAACCGGCCTTTTCATACTACTGATAGTGACTATAAGATAGCATGACCCACATGAGTGTGGAAAATCCAAAAAATATCTGATAGCATTTTATAAATAGATTGGGGTAAATAATTACCCCGCGCGCGTCACCAAAGGTTAATAAAAATGACTATCGTTATTTTTTTTAATCAACGAGTGATAACAAATATTGCTTAAGGTATTTCGCATGAATGTTATATTTTCTATTCAATGTATATCAGTATATTGTTATGTTGTTTTTTAACTTGTGTGCACGTTAAGTTTAAGAACGTGTTTTAATGATATTAAAATATTTAGAGTAATAATGTGTTAAATAAACAAGAATTTGTCATTAATTCAAAAAAAATTTGAAATGTCTTAGTCGTGACCCATAATACACAGTGATGAAAATGGTATATATTTTCTCCTTTGGTTATACGGGCTCTAAATCTTGAAAAATATCCAAAGGTCCCCAACAATCTTCGGGTAGCCGAGTGGGCCAAACCAACACTTCAGTCTACTTACTTTAAAATTCCAAAAATCAGAATTTTCATAAAAGCATTATTAAACGATAATAGCCCCCCTCCGGTAGCATGCTTAATGAATCACTCGGTAAATGTATACCAATAGCCCAGTGAAATCAGACCAAAAAATCGACCAAGTTCGGAACTAATTTCCCGAAAGCTGGATTTTGGTTTTTTCTTGGTTGATACTTCACTTATAAACATACTAAAAGTCCTGACAACCCTTGTGCGTAGCCCCCCATCCCCATTCACTGTTTTCGTATATAACTCATCAGCTTTTCAAGTTACAATAAAAATACATATGACCAAAATTAAAGACTATTATACAATTTACAATAGATTAAACTTATTTTTAATACATATATATTTAATATATATATATATGTTGCAGTAAGTATATTTTTAAAATATTATTTTATTTTTGTTTTAGTAGTCAATAATAAGAGGAAAACTAAAAAAGTGACATATTAAATATTTAAGTCGTGCAACTCGTGAAAGTACATAAATCTGTTGATAGCCACTATTTGTTAAAAATAAAATAATAATAAATAGACCTTAAAGATAATTTATAATTGATGCCACGACGAACAGCTCGGTTGAAAATCGATAAGTATAATAGACAATAATGCACGCACACGCACCTCTCGTCATAATATGATATTTAAACATGTTCGATGACAGATTTATGCGAGTATAAGTAACTTACGCGCATTACGCGTATTATATTATATATATTTTAGTGCATTTAATCGCATGCGCCGAGCGGAAAACTCTGAGAACGAGAGACTTTATTATATATATTATGTGAAGAGAGCGGGAACGAATTAATACGTTTCCGAGGGATCGTTCAAACGTTAATATGTCTATAATATTAATATTAAACGTGCGTGTGTGTGGATGTGTGGGTGCGTGTGGGTACTTACCCGACTGACACGGTCCCCGGTATTGCATCCAGAGTCGCGTCGCGTTGTACCCGAGCTCCCCGTTCAGCTGACACATGTTCGAGTACGTCCTATTGTCCGACCCGCACACCGGATCCGTCTCCTTGCACGCGCACCGGTACTGCACGCCGCCGACATCTTCCTGTGTACATAATAATAATATTATATATTATTATCGTATGATATGCCTGCGATGGTTTTCATCGATTTTATAACGTCACATTGTAGACGTGCATTATATTATCGTTTTCATATGCGTTGGTTACAATGTGCACCGATGCACATTGGCTGGCTGCAGGCATATAATAATAATGTGCAATGTACATAATATCCAGGTAGTTGTTAAGAGATGTGGGTATCAGGTAGTTACCAACTAATATTTACTAAGTACCTATACATCTCTAAAATCTTAATAATTACCTGTATAGGCTATACATAGCAAGCCAGCCAATGTGCATCAGTGCATATCGTAGCCAATGCCGCTAGGGTGTTTAGCAATAACAAATAAAATCGTTCAATTACCACATATCTAATATAGTTTTTTAAATTTAATTTATGACAAGAGTTTTCTTAAATTTACACAAATTTTGTTTTGTCAACATCACTATCTAACTAATAATTAGATATCACAAATTCTAGAAGTGTCTATTTCCGAGTTTTATTTACTATATTCATCAAAATATACTAATATAGTTTTTATCAGTCATCGATAAACTATTTAAACGTTCAATGTTCATAATATTTAAAAAAAAAATTATTTGTTCAATATTAAATATTTATTCATTGGCATTCCAGTATTTTATTTTTGATACAATTAACAAAAGTGAACAATATTACTTAAAATATATAATATTTATTAATATAACTCACGTATCAGCTCTTAATATTATTATTGTATTATAATTTATAATATTGAATTATGCTGAAATAAACAAATTAATAAACAAATAATATACAGTGACATATACGAATCATATATTACTATCAAGCGCACACGCAACATAAAATCACACCAGTGCAGGGACAAGATAAAAATTACTTACAGTCTAATATAAGTTTAAATTTAACACTTATATGATAGATATTAAAGTTCCCAGGGGGCAATGGCTCCCTTGCGCCCCCCCCCTTCGGGCATCCTTCTTTACTATCCATATTAGTTATTATTATTGAATCATGGCAAATAAGTAGCACGCTTTAAATATTAATGCGAATATGTTATTATTATAAATAATTACACTTTATAAGAATTTAGTAGGTAGCAGAAAACAACTACAAAATCCTTTCATATTATGGAAACTCCAAGACTTCGATACTGGTTACTGTAGTTTAGGTTTGATTGACCTTCGAACTTGGAAGTCTGGTAAGTTTTGAAATCAGACAACCTCGAAAACTATTCATTGAATTTAAGTTTATGATGCCAATTTAATATTAGTACAGTTTTATCATACACATTGAATTCGATATCGCGTTGTTTGATACAATTTATTTTATACAACGTGCACACTCAAATTATTAGAAAATACGAACAGAAGAAAATTAAAATTTATGATGTTTAAGTATATTATATTGTGAGTGAAGCGAAAAATGTATTAGTTCTTTACTGATGGTTTTTTATTAAAAAATGATTAAATCATTTTAAAAAATAGGAAAAAATATTGTAGAAATAGGTATGCATACTGCATAGAGTCTTGTAAAATATGTTCAATAGGTATAGCCCGGTATAGTCGGTATAGAGCCGTATAGGTGAATAGTTGGTAAGATATAATTAAATCTTCGTGAGTTATAAACTATAATACATGTGTATTACATTAAAAATAGGTACACCATTGGCCATTGCAACTTAAGTATTTATGTACAATATCAATTTTGGTCGTAACGGACATAATATATTATTATTACTAGTTATGGACAATCTTTATAGTTTATACCTTATCGTGTAATTCTTCTTTTAATTTTTCACAGTGTGCCTACCGCCAAAGATGATCTTCACAGTACAAAAGAATATTATGTATGTTTCCATGTCCTTCCGTTCTCGTATTATTATTATAGATACACAATCGAAGTGATAATTAAAAACAAAATATTCAATTCCGCTGAGGTGTGCATGCCGTGTTTACAGCCCGTTGAAAAAAAAACCCAATGCATAACATCTTGTGAATTTTGTATGCCGGTCGATCGATCGACTTGTATTCGTGACACATGGAACATAATATGTATATAATAACATATAGTACCTATAATACTATGATGATAATATGATATAGCGGCGACGAGGATGCATCACTGAGTTTAAAAGATTTCACGTGTTCAGGAAAAAACGATCGGCGTGGAACGAAACAAAAAACATCAAAGAGAAATAACGTGCGTCTAGGGTCTACACCGCAGCTGAGTAAGTGAGTGGGTATATATAATAATATATTAAATATATCGTATGTGTCATAATATTATGTTTATAATATCAACACGATGACAGCCTGTACACAGGAGAGGAATAAAGCATAAACTTGTCGCCACGTCTTGTTCTCGGCGTTTTATATATAATAGAGTGTGTATGTTACTATTATATTGAATGGTATAATTTTCGAGTAAGTATAATATTATATGATATAATATTGTAAAAAACAGCGTGCTGGAGGTGCTGATAAGTTTGTTCGTTATAACATGTATTAAGTTGGTATATGTTTAATAAAATAATATCACACTGTCGCTTTTATATTGATTTTTTATTTTTTGTCTTTGAACAATTTTTTTTCCAACTATAACCGCCTTTGTATACATTTCACATAATATTATTATACTATATTTATATTTATTAGGCGTCATACGCTTAGTTAGTAGAAAAATCGACGTTCGTTTTTTAACGGGTTAGTTTTTTTTAAATTAACATCTTTTTTTAATGTCGCGGTATACATAATATATTATGTTATGTAGAACTGCATAGTATTCATATTGTATACCATTCGATCGAAGCTTACATATTAGATAAGTATGGACCTAATAAGTACATAGTATATTAGTGTACCCAATATGGCAATGTGGTTAAATTATTAATTAATAATATCCACCCATGTATTATAATAATATTATGCTGTTGTGTGTACTGTGTACAATAACTGTCTACAGTTTGCGCCAAATGTTAATAAAATCAAAAACGTATAAAAGGTTCCTCCGGTTACGGTAATTTGCAGGCTATATAAAAAGCCTAATATAATAGCCCATACTATTCAATATTAGTTATTACACATTCAATTTAAAATCAATATTATGTCACGAAAAATGACGGTCAAATATATTTAGAGCCATTCCATGGAAAATATCTTGCTATCTGAGAAATGATATACTGCGTGAGTATAGGTAATGATTATTGTTAATTCTCCGAGAAACAAGCATTTTGTCATGGCGTTATGACGATCACGTATATGAGGTGAATAATAATAATAATAATAACATAAAAGGGTCTCTTTTGCTGTCTCTCCTTAAATAACGACCTTAAAATATGGACTTATATATATATGTACCCATTGCTCCGAGATAGTTTGATAACACTGTGCGTACCTATTTCGGAAGCTGTACACGATTTTTGTTACAAACAAATTGCTTCATATCTGACGAGTGACGATGCGTGTTACTATACATATTTTTTTTTCACAAAAGACTGATGGTATATAAATTGGTTCAGAATTTCGAACGTGAATACACATAGGTAATATATTATACAATAATTTAAAATAATTTATTTAAAATGCCATTTATGTTGATTAATTATAGTATAAGACATAAGTATACACCGCCGTATAATTTTCGTTCAAAGGAACGCGTAGGTATATACGCATAAACGCCGTATAGTTACCGAAATACGTGATGTAAATTATAATGAAGCCAAACGTTAAATTATAACAAACTTCGATATGGACAATATTTGCATATTTTGCAGCAACATTATATTTTAAGAGGACTTCTCACATGCATATTGTGCCGTTTTCTTGCAATAATACATATATAATTATTAATTATTATGCACAGGTTACATCAGTACATACATATTTATATGTGTATATACATTAAACACGTTTATTTACTATGATGAAGAAAAAGTGGTGTAATAATAAAAAAAAACAGGCCTCCTTAAACGTCGGCACCCTTACTGTATAAAACTCAAATGACGCCACTGACGTAGCTTAAGTGCGTGACATAGACAATCTAAGTTCAGTAGTTCTCGTTTAGTTTTATTTTAGTTTTTATATTATAGAGTTAAATTACCTATTATAAAACTTAAAGGTAATGCCATTTTCTGTAGAGATTGTCAGAGGCGTTTTTTCAGTATTTAAATTTTTAAGTGAATTATGTGGGTAGGTTAGGAAGCATTTTTATGAAGTGATATTTAACACGGTCATAGCTCGCTTCAAAATTAAAATATCGAAAAAGCACTTCCAAAAAATCATGGGAAATATTGTTACCCTTAAGTTCAATAATAAATAAATTCTGCACTATATAATATCAATCTAACGAAGTTAAATGAGAGCTACTTAACGTAAATGTACTATGCTACGAACTTGTAAGACGTAGAAAACGCGCATGCGCGTGAGACGTCCGTTTAAACATAATTTATAATCAGAACGTCAAACAGGGGTGGCGTATACATAATGGGAATGTGGGTCTGTGGAAAGACAATGTCAACTAAAAGCCAACATTTATATTAATGTATTTTTGATGATTTTTTTCAACTTTTTGTTCTATGATAAAACTCAAGAATGCCGCGAATATCTATAATATATATTACGATTTACGAGAATGTAATGAAAATATGTAATACATAATATATTACTATTTTTATTATAATATCATATCATAGTAGTGTTAAACTTCCTGCATACACTTATGCATTGGATACCTATGATTTATTTTAACAGCGTAGTTATTCGATAAACCTGCAAAAATATTATAATCTAAGATTTCTATATTGGCTATTTTGATCCCTTAAATCGCTTAAAGGTCATATTGGTCCACTCAAAGCTATATAATACATAACATTACGCAAACGAGTTGTAATATCGATTCATATTGTTTCGGAATTTCTCATAACATATTACGATACAGGTACACGTTATGTACAGTATATATATATGATATAGCCGTATAGGTACTTATACTTTACGCGATATCATATTGTTATTATTATGTTATATTGGGTAAAATATCATACTTTATTAGCCTATTTATAGTCTGAGATATAGACTAGAAATAGGCGTGGAGGATCAGAGATGCGTATTTACATTTTCGGGCGCCCTGGAGCTCCAAGCATTTGATGTCATCCTCCCCCGTCCGCGCCGATACCAACGAGATGAATAAATAACAATCAGTGTCCTGTGAATTTATCGCCCGGAGCAGCCCGCATCACCATTGCCCACTTTGAAATAAGCCTCCGGTCTGTATGCAAGTAGAAAATATATATTATTATGCGAGTAAAAATAAAATGACTCCTTCGCAGTGTTTATTGTATATACTCGGTTCCACCCATTTCGGCGCTATAAATCTTGAACGGGCTTCACAGTATTAATAAACGGCTGTTTACTCTAAATGTCTTGTGATGCGTGCGCAACGCGCGTATAGCGTACTATATTATTATATAATACAATATAATATATAATAGCTGAAAGAAAAACATATATTATTTTTAATTTTAAGCAAACAAAAGAATTAAAAACGACGCTATTCAGCAAAAAAAAAAAAAGAAAAAGATAGAACAGTATTTCGATAGTATAATATTTATGGCTTAATTTTCCTGAGTTTGCTCAAACCACTCAGATAAAACCAGATAAAAATGACTATGTATATACACGAACACAATAGAAACAGTGGTGGATCTACGCAAGTCATCTGCCCCCTCCTCGTGTGGACTAAAAAATATATGTCACGATCGTCGGGGAAATTAAATTTCGATTTATAAAAAAAATTTTAAAATATCTTTAATATTAATGTGTTAACGTTTATGTTATACACCTAATAATATTATTTGTAGATAAATGTTTTTTTTTATCCATGCGCCTACTTACGAGAAAATCTTTGACCCACTACTGAATAGAAATAACGATTCAAAACTAAATTGCGTCATGACCTGCAGTGAAGTATAATATTAATTTCATAAACTAAATATACATAATATATTGTGATGCAGTGGAGTGCCTATAAAGCCTGAATAGTCGTGCAATTTATTATATATCAGTGTACTATCGGAGTGCTGCGCCATAGATGGAAGTGCACTAAAAACGACGTACACGGCGCGCTAAGGGTTATTGCGACGTTTGTCGAACAGACATTAATGACGATTTGTTTCCCCCATATTATATACACACGCGGATGTCGCTTAATACGGAGGTCCCGAACACTATACATCGTATACATAAACATATATTATATAACAGTTACGTTTTATGACCTCTTTTCCTCCTATTCCTAATAATAAATTGATACGACATCGATTTTTGGACGACGCACGCCGATATATGCGTATTACAGCGTGTATTCTATATTCCGATTTAAACAGCTCGGACACGATCTTTTTATTATTGCGCTGCAGGTATAATATATTATAATATTATGTGATGAAACGGCTTGGACGCAGATGATTGGCGGGGCGACGTCCTCGCCAACGTCGTTAAAACTTAAAAAAAAACCAATTAGACCCGGGTAAAAAATGGCGGCTATATATATCCATAAATAACACGGACACCCTCATTTGCTGCACACACACCGACGAAGTATACAAATTGACAGCGCAAATTGAAACGCGTGGAAACGACGAGAAACTTTTAGTGTAGCTTTTACCGATTTTTTTCTGTACAATATGTATTTTTGAACATTGTTTTCTGTTGTGCTATAATAATACGTAGGTAGTGATGACGGGTTCTTACTTTTTTTTTAAATATCGATACATATATAAGATAAATTGAGTATAAATGATATAATTCCGCCAAGGGCTAGGTCGTACCTACTTATCTTATAATGATATAATATTGGCGGGCTCGATGTACATGTACGATTCAATCGTGTATGCGTGTGCCATAAGACGGTGCTTAAGAGTGTCTGCTGGGAAGGTGTTAAGTGCTCGCACAGTCAAACAACCCCAAGAGTGTGCGATGGTGGTGGTCGGTCGGATGTGTATAATACTGCATGGGTCACGGGGTATGCATGTACAATCGGTGTCATCATATAATATAACGATTTACGTCCGGTAAAACGCATATATACTTACACGTTCAACCAGAAACCTGATAAAAAAAAAAAATAATAAAATGGCATTCACGCCACAAGTTTATACGTCGTACGTTATTATGCATAGGTATATAATATAATAGCTGCAGTGATATAAAGTCAGTCTACCACCGGTGATATAAATATTATCCACTATTATATTATAATAATTCGTTCAGGCGTGGTTGAGGTAAAAAATAAATGTTAATTCATAGGTTATGGAGCCATGGATTTGTTCGTATTTGCCAATATCGGTATGGGGGGAGGGGTCCAATAGTATTTTCGTCATATATAGATACTATTATTACTATGTACGTAGTGATGGATCCAGCGCTACGCATGAATATAACCGTTTGTTAAAGACAAATAACATGCGCGATAGGTATCTATAATATTATACTATGTGCTCAAATTCTTGCTTTGCTTCAATTTCATTAGGTATACATATTGCTCTTGGTTATAATATAATAAACTTCTACAATACCTGCTTATAGTCATTAGTTGTCTGTTTTTTGGGTTGGTCACAGGACTTATATATTTTATGTATACTAATATTGCCTTCATAATACATTTTAATAAAAAAATCGGATTATTTAGGAAAAATATTTTTTGCAATACCTGCAGCAGCTGAAATCTATTGCTGTAGCTTAAAAACTTTAACTTAACTTCTTAAAAAAACTGACCAACTGTCAATATAAAAAACGACGTTTTGGCCGAAGAATTTTATAGTTTATACAGAAGCGTTTCTGCGGAAAACTCGTCAAGACGTGCAAAAAACCACCATACCAGACACGTACGAGTATATGACATTTTTGTATGTACTATATACTATATAGGGGTCAGGGGTGGAAGTAACAATATATTAATTCACAACCGAATAGTTTAATTTATAATAGAAATTTCGTTTTTGAGTTATTTAACTTTTGTGTATATTAATTCCACGATAACAGGTTTAGATGACGTTTATTATAGTAATATTGCTAATTAATATTAGCTGCCTAATCCATTATAGTATTTATTTATTAAGCATTTGTAAAAAGTAAAAATTATCCGAGTATAACAATTATTACATTTAAATATTTAATATTACGTATTTTTAAAGTTATGTAAAATAATTTTTAAGGATATATATACTTATAAGTATTATCCTCAATATAATATATTACTTACATTTTAATAGAAATGCTCGTTAGAATTTTGATTTAGATACACGAACATAAAAAATGAAATCATGTGCTTAATATATTCACAGGAAAAAAGATTGGTTCTCAATTAAGTTGTTATCGCCGTAGCCGCCCATAGGACACTCTTTAAATGTTACATAATGAATTTATGTATTTGAAATAAGGTATAAGTAGAAGTACATGTAAAAATAATGATCTGAGTAAATTCATATTCAATGAAAAATTTCGGTGAACACATACTTGGTAAATCATCCTCTGTATAATATAATATATACGATCACGTGACATTCATTATAATAATAATAATAATTAAATAGTTGTCATATACCGTCTTGACGCACTCCAAGCTGTCGGCGCATGGCCGGTCCGCAGCGTTGCACGCGGCTGCTTCGCCCAAGCCGCACACGCCGTAAGGACAACAGGCACACGCGTCTGGCACCAGACCCAGCGGACAAGCGTCGTCCAGGTCGCGGACGGGACACCGGACGGCGGCACATCCGTCGCCCGGACATTGCGAATCGGCGGCGACCGGATCTCCTCCAACGTCGCCACCGCCGCATCCGGTGGCGGCCAACGCCGTGGCCAGGGCGAACGCGCTGTAAAAACGGAACAACGAGCGCGATACGCGACGACGACGACCGTCCATTATTGTAATAATATTATAAAAAATAATATAATATTAATGTACCAAACGGAATTCCGACAGCGACGAGAGACTGTTCCGGCACGCGTGATGAGGCCCGCGCAGCTCCGAGACTGTTTCTCCCACCCCGGCGAGCCCTCTCCCCCCCCAAAATGCCGCCAGTGAACGCGCGATCTGCACGATGATAATATTCTCTGTGCATCGTCGTACGTGGGTTTCCCACGGGAATTAACGTGCTTGTTCGAAGAGGACGCGGCCACACCGGTATTTTGACGTTTCCACGTCTCCTCGTCGTGGTAAATATATTGCGTTCAGCCATAAACCGCGCAGTGCCGTATTTAGGGATTTGTCACGCGCAGGGGAAACAGCGAAAAAACTACCAAACCATAAAATAAAAAACATTTTTATTATAAAATTAACTTAAATATAGGTACCTATAATATGTTTAAAAATAACGGTTAAAAAATTAAAATTTTCTTCCCGGATTGGGTCTCTCATTATTTATAATTATAACTATTTTATCATAATACATTTATAGCGGACGTTAAATACGGCTAAAAATCAGACGCAAACACGACGAATAGGAATACGCACAAAAGAGTTTGCTTAATTTTCATCGAATCGGAAGCTTCAGACGCAATAATTATTCTACTATGCTGGTCAGAATAGAAACCGTTCGTATTCGTCGTGTTTACGTAAAACATGGCGTGAGGCATTTACGCTGATGGTAATAAAAATATTGGTGGCAAAGAATTACGAAATATAAAAATATACTTAATTTTAAATGTAGGAAGAAAGAGAACGGAGTTATGAAAGTATTAAAACAATTAAAATTTTAAAAAAGGTATCAACCTTGTCAAAATTAAATAAAAATCAAAATCAGCCCGGGGAAACAGCCCCCCCTCCCCAAGTACGGTCCTGGCACATTATACGCGTTTACTTGCTATATTGGCACAATCTTCAGGGGTTTCGGATCCGGACTCCCCTTGTAGGGGCCATAAATATAATTTATTGATATATTTATTTAATCTAGAGTATTATAATAATATTATACAGATTAAATAAATTATCAACTAAAATATAGGTAATATTTATCATAATACAGATATTGTAATAGTTTCACTTTCACCTCATGATGATAACAAAACTATAAGGAACGTTTTGTAATGTAGTACGGCACATCAAAATATCAAATAAAAAAATTCTGGCTGCGTGAATGTCGTTCAGTTTCTTTTAACTACTTGCCATTCGCACGTACTATACCTAGTTATTTTTATTATTACCTCCACGGCTCCACATAGTAGTATGCTTATAGTAAACTCATTTATGCTGGTTGTATAGTTTCAAATAAATGTTAAAAGTTTCGTTAGTTTTAATATCGGAGTGATAAAAATATAGTCAGTACCTACATTAACATTTGTATCTGTTAAGACATTTAAATGCAACAACATTTCAGCATTATCTGACATCTATGATCTCTTGTCGTGGTTCTTATCTATAATATAGATACAAAGTGAGTTATAACAATGCTCACTGTCAAACGTATAGTTTGCTACTGCTGAAACTTCAGTAACATCAGAGCTCATTTTTAAATTGCAGAAAATCTTGATGAAGCACCAAGTCCAGATCAAGACAGCATAAAAAAAAATGCTTAAATAATTAGAATTAACTAAACTGTTCAATCTTTTATAACACATATTAAATGTATCATAATCGTACTATGAACCATTGAACCTATTACTGTATAATGTCATGATCCAATAACCATTGTTGTTGCGGCTTTAATCTAATAAAAAAATTAAAATTAAAAAAATTAAAAATTATGTTGCTGTTGTCGCCTTTACAATTGATAATAACCATTAGGGAAATTCACCACAATATTAAGACTAACGAAATGAAACGAGTAGGTAACTATAAAGTATAGGTAACTACTATGCGTAGGTACGTATAAATGTACAAATTTTCATCAAATTCTGATCCCTTTACTTTGCAAAATAATAAGACTACAAAATTTTCACCGGTGTTTGTAGTCACCACTCACCATTTTTGTGTTAACGTCACTCATCTCATAACGCAGATTCTTTGAAACTCAAGTATAATAAAACTACAAATACCTAGGTGGATATAAATGCGTGTTTATAGTTACGTAAACTACGCAGAGAGTATTATACTCACGTCTCGTTATACTTAACAAAAATGTATATTAACGCCAACAGTTTTCATGCGTGGGCTTTGTAATCACTTGTCGGGGGTGGGCGTATATAATGAGACTTCAGTGCGTTTATGTCCTTTAGATTAAATATATTATATGCATAATAGGTAACGTTTCAAATGGAATCAGCCCATGAGCATTGGAAGTAGCGTGTCTTGATGAAATAGGGGAAAAATGAATCTCGTTAAGCCACTATAGTTACTACTATGAATATAATATATCATAATATAAGAGGAAAAACGTTTAATTCAAACCCTTAAGTTATTAATTTTTGTGACACTTGTACCTACGTACTCGTTTATGATATTATTTTATATAGTAATTACTGTCCAGTTTTTATACTGCGGCAAACGCGCACCGTACGAGGAGGCTTTCGGATATCTGCACACAAACATTAATAATATTAATAAACGTCGGTGGTTGCGACGACAAACACTATAATATAATATAATAGGTATATAATATACCTACATAATATAATCGCACACATAGATTTACGCCATATTAAACTGCTGCAGTTCTATGCCGGTGGATGGTGAAGTGGGTGAGGGCAAGGACAGAGATTAGCACAAAGGCACACGAAGTGTCCGAAGGAAAACCGCGAGAAGACCGAAGAGATGACCGCGACAATCGATCCTCAGCTGCAGGTAATATATATATATATATATATGACCGTCGCATTAAACAGCCGTGCAGTACTCTATCTCACTCTGTACTTTGTAGTGTATATTATAGGTATATATGACGTCCTGAGGGGATGGTATTTTCGTATAGGGTTTCGAATGACAGGAGCCGACGTAATAATAATTGGATTCGTCGAGAGGGGGGTTGAATTTACTACTATATTTTCTTTTATGTACAGGGAAAAGAAAATTTAATATATATATTTATAATGTCGGGTTATATACTATGTATTGAACTTAAACGCGGGAGTATATTATATGCAATACAAATAATTTAATATATACCTCTATATTATACACTTTATTAAATGAACAAAACCGTATTGCGTTAAACTATAATATCATAATATTATAGTCGTTCAATACCTACCTATATATTAATATCAGTAATAAAAATAAGAAAGAGCTCAAGGAAGTGGTGCTTATATAGTATATACAGTCTACCGTATCTACAGACATACTGACTTACGCCCCGATCCCCACCACAGAATTGACTCGAACAATACGATCGCTGCAGTATATTGCGTGCATATAAGTGCATTAAGAGGTGCAGACGTGCAGTGTAAGTGTAAATAGCACATTAAAGTGCAACTGCTATATTATGACCTGAGTTAATTAATGAACAAACAAATATTTATCAAATAGTATTTAAATGATACAGGAAAAAGGATAAGTTATATTATTTTATCGTGTACGCGGAGGGTCGAAACGATAAAAGGATTGCATGTAACCATATTGTAGCCATGTAGGCATCGCCTGAAAGCACAAATGTGCGTTCTGTTGAGATTTCTTCACGGCAAGACGCGTAACATCGACTTTTTTCCACCAAAACATATAATAACGGAATGGCCCTTAACATTTCTTCTGCGTGGAAACTTACTATAACGAGTTATTAAGGTTAAATTAAATTAATCTGTTTTAGTTTATTAAATGGAGATTAAAAAGACATACATTATATATCTTTTTTATCTCCATAGACACCAGGTTTTAAAAAATGTAACGAGTGCCGATTAGGGTTATCACATTTAAAGATGGCTGCCCGACCCAATAAGCAAAATTAAAACCTTTAAATTATCTCCGTAGGTTTTCAACTAAATTTTCAATAAAAAATGACAACTCTTAAAAAAGTTGTGATTTTTCTATTCCTTTTGAGTGTAATTCGCTGTAAGTCACGATTGTAAGTCTGAGTTAAAAATTAGCTCCATAAAAAGAAATAATATCTGTCAGATATTTTTCTTTGCCGATTACAAACTGTTCTAGCTTACACAAATTATTTTCTGATATCAGTAGGTAAAATGGTAATGGTGATTTTCAACAGTATCCACAGACAGCACACGAGCAAATTTCTTATCAATAATCATACATCGTATTTCTTATAGATTATCAAACATAATCGTTTTTAAATCGATTTTTGCGTTTAAATTTATTTCAAAAGTAATTTTACTATAAAATAATCAATACCCATCAATTTAATCTTGATATTTTTAACGGGTGCCTTGCACCCCTCAACAATTTCAACGGATGCTCTGGCACGTATGCATTTAATTGTTTTCATTTATTTTCAAAAATTGTTAGGTAATGTTTTTGTTTCCGCTATTGAAGTTAATTAAATAAAACATCTTATTTCTCAATAAAAGAATATTTAAATACATTTTTAGAGCATTAAAAACATCTTATTCGTAACATTTTTAATGCCCGAAAATCCGGTTTGCAAGGTCTCTAATAATAACCATGTTTTTATCGCGTTCTGTGATGTTCCCGACGATTCTCGTCCCTCTGCTCATATTATATTATATTAATATCACAATATAATATACTTGTCCGCTAGCCAAATGTTCCACAGCTCACATGATTTCATATTGTGAATGACTTTATGGACTGTAACTTATTTAGGCGTAGAAATAGGGAGATATTTATTTAAATTCTCACAGTTAAAATCCCCTCGTTGCAGCGCTCATATCCGACACGAGGAAATCTCAATGCAACGATAGTCACGGGTGAACAAACAGCAAGACTATACGTTATACACTTATATAGGTACTATGTAATTCATTCACTTCGAAGTTAAGTATAGAATTTGACATTTGTTAAAAAAAATATTCGTAAAAAAGCACTGTTATATATTTTGTTACCCATTATAAAACTTTGTTAAAACATCGCACTCAACGTTATAGCTTTATTTGTTTTTAAAAACCATTGTACAATGACTGCAGTAATTGATCGTGTAAATTATTTAATATAAGCAACGGTTTAAAATTAAAAAATAATGTCGCAAACGAGATTTGTGTTTAAAATTAAAGAGTTAAGTTTTTTTATATATTAAATCAGTCAATGATTCAATGAATCATCATTGTGTGTAAACATTCAATGATCAATCAAGATTTTATTTTCCTGTATACGTCATTTTACATTGATGGTATCAGTGTATCAATGATTTATTTATAAAAAGCGAATAAATCAGTTAGCAATACACAGTAATTTTTTTTTCATTCATGTAACATGATCTCTACTGATAAGTGATTCGTTTGATTAATTAAACTAACCAACTGAAACGAATTGATTTATGAAAATATATTGTGTATACCTAATATTTTTACTGAGATTGAATTTAAAGAATAATAATTACTTATTTGAACTATTTTAAATTAGCCATTATATATAGGTAGGTACTTTATTTTAAATAATTTTAATATAGGAGGTATTTAACAATTGTTTTTTTTTCATTATCTCTTAACTCATATAGTCTATAGAATTCTCACGTTGAATATATATATTTAAATGTTTTGAACTATACCACTAGACAAGTAACTGCATGTAGAGTTGTATAGGTGTATTGATACGATAAAACAAACAAATTTAAAAGTACCATTAAGCTTTTTTAAACAATACATCTTGAAAACAAATCTAACGAGAAAATATATTTTTGGGGTTGTTCGACTACCTATATTGGAAATGTTTTTCACGCAATCCATTATATCTATATATTGTTATCTATATGATTTTTCGAGTGTAATATCAAATATCAATACACAATATCGTAACTTAAAGCTATTTATTGGGAATAAGCTTTGAGCTAACACTGGAGGAATAAAGTTTTGATATGATCTATAGATGTTAATATTAGTATTAATAAGTTAAAAAAATTCTTTAAAATGTTTTAATATTTGTAAGAATAGATCCGAGCTTCATGCTCTGTATTCAAATGTATATACCTATACTATTTACAATCTAGATTCTAGATTATAGTACATTTTCATTACCTTTAAAATCACAGGTTTTAGCAAATAAAGATATCTATTTTTATGTTGAACGCAACAAACTAGTCAATAGGTATTGGTACTTAGGTATCAAATATTTAAATAGCTACTTAAACTTCAAGTTCTTCAAATACTTCAGTAGAGTTATTAAAAGCGAAAACAACTAGTTTAATCCGTGATAATTAAGTTATCGATGAATCTGAAACATACTGCAAATAAATTATTATTATAATATACGAATGTCAAATTAATATTATTTATAGTGAAGTGTATGTATATAGATTAATATTATGCATAATAAAATGGTAGGTAATTCATAAAGATAAAATAATCGAATATTTAATTTTGCTTGCTATCATAAAATAAGCGTTCTATTACTTAACCATAATATATAATTATTTATAATTTTTATATTTTTCACTTGGCATGCATCAATGATGTACTTATGTCGTCCTATGATGTATACCTATAATTATTGTGTCCACACTTTTTCGTATTTGTTTTGATTATTTTATCAATCGGTCCGTATTTGTCATGATATGTTTATAAAACTGTAAGTCTACAGTCTACTGTATCCGGTATATAATACTACATCTATACGGTACAGGAATAATATTTTTTAGGAACTATTGGTTTTTGAAACATAACTATTTTTACAAGACATCAAAGTGAAATATTTTTATGTCTAGTACCTTATGTATTCTTTTTAATGCGTACGAATATGGAAGATGTATGACTGTAAATAAATGTTTAGGTCAATCAGCTATATTGCACTACCAGCGCCTTCGGTAATTACGTACGTTCGGTAATTGCGGTTCTGTATGATCATATTTCAAACTTGAAACTTTCACCCTTCTTGAAATATTTCAATGAAGTATTGAAAAATATATTTTTTTTGGAATGTTTCATAAATTCATCACTAGATGGTCTACTAATTTCATAACAGATTAGTGATTATCAATATTCAATTCCAGATAATGATAAAAAGAAGATGTTATATATATATAATATAAGTTATATAATTATTATTATTGTACAATGTACTACGATTTCTATAATATTTTTCATTTAACACTTCACCAAGTAGATGTGTTTACTGTACTTTCTACTATTGTTTTAAATTAAAATAATTTTTTTTTTATCTTTCATCAATATGAAATATTTCAAAAAAATTAATTTCATGACATTTTAGAACCCTTATGATAATTTATATTAGCTAATACTATTTACTATATAATATGTTATAACCAATAGAAAATCAGGACAGAATATATTCTGAATTTTCTGCAGGCTACTTTCAACTCAGCGTTGTATAGTGGTTTTTTCTGATATTAAATTTGAAAACAATGATAAATCACCATCGCGCTTATTTGATATGTCGAGAAATGATTCTGGGCAAAACTTGGTTATTTCTCGGGATTGCTGACATTTCTTCAAAAATGTTTGACAGTTGTAGTTGTTGTCAATAGTTCTTCTTAATGCTTATATATTACCATTTTAGAAAATCAAAAAATTACCACTTCAAAGTACCATCTAAACTCAATTTCTGATACATGAAGATTCTAGACAAAACTTTTTGAGTACTTGTTCTATCTAAAAAAAAAATGTCCACAGATAAGTATAAAAAATAAACTTCATTGTAAAACCAATACATTTCTTTCGGCTCACTACACTTTTGTGTTTTGAGTCCAAAACACTTATATAAAAAGTCGAAACGAATATTTCAAATGAAAGTTGTTGAAAGTAATGATTATACTACCTGTATTTTTATATAAAAACAATTCAAACTTGAATAATCACACAAAGTAATGACAAACATTACGCTTCTATTGGTTTTATGATTTTATGAATTTATAATTTATATTCGTTCATCAATAATTATTTCATTATTTTGTAAATTTTATATTTTGAAAAGTAAGAATTAAAAGTAAGCCGACTTAATTACAATTATTAGAGAAGCTTCGTGGGATTTTTTTTTTATGAAGGACATTAAGTGTTGGGCATTATGTTAAATTTAAACTACACATGTTTTAATACAGTAATTTTGGCCAAATATAAAATAAAGGTCTAAAATAATATCAAATTATAATAGTTATTTGATTTTCTGTAACCAATCGCAGCCCAATACAAATAAAAAAATTTTTTTTTTTCGTGAGTTATAAATCCCAAGCTGTGTGAGCCCTTATTTAAAATTAAAAATTAAAAAATTGTCTTCGAAGTGCACATCCTAGGCCCTAAGGTATAGGGCCTATCGTCTATGTAACAAGTTTCAGAACCATAAATTGCGATATACTTGGTTGTATATCGATTACATATTACATACAAACATTGGCTTTTATTAATATCGATAAAATAAATATAAATCATAAATTATTTACTATTAGTTATTAAAATAACATTTTTAAATACTAATTATTTGAATAATAATAAAACTGTTAAATAAGTCTTCCTCGACTATTTAAATGTGATTAAATGAGTGACAACTGCAAAAAATTATACTCCTTTCTCTTGGATCCTGATTAATATGTATTAGAATAATTAAAAATTATCCTAGTTTTTAAATGTTGTGCCTCTACCAATCCGATTAGAATCAGATAGTCTACAAAAAGTCAGTGTTCAAAGGTAAAGTTTTTTTTCATCCCAACATTTAACCTATTTTACTCGTTTTAACGTTTTCTAAAGAAGATTTAAAAAGATAGAAAAACACTTTCAATGGCGTTTTTTCTTTAAAGCATAATCTAGTTATGATTTCATCGTTTTAATAGAAACACTATGTTCAGTTTATATGATTATAAAAAGAAGTATTTATAGATATAACAAAAATGTTTTTGCTAGATTTTCTTATTCTAATATGATTACACTTTTTTTATAACCTAATGAAAAAAAAAATTAAATATGTGTTATTCTATTCATACAACTAAGTTACTCAAATAGTTTCTTTTTTAAGCTTTTAGTTGTCAAGAAACTATTAGTCAAATTCACCAAATATACAATAATTATAATAGACGAGAATCATTTTTAATCTAATAAATGGAATCAATTTCTTTAGTTTAATTTTATATTCAATTCTTATTTGGTTATGGACTATTATATATGGTTATTTGGATACAGTGTTATTCATAGTCAAATTGGACCTGGTTTAACAATGATTCAATAGTAGCTTAACAATAGTTTATTTTTTTTTGTATTCATAGACGATAAAATTTACTTAGACCATAGACCAGGGTTAGAACGAAAAAATCCACCTATAAAAAAAACCCGGGATGCTGTTCTGAATAAAATAGAAATTCACTCTTATTTTTTGAACGTGTGTTAATTTTCAGAAATTTTACCTCATAGGTATTATTTATTTTTCCAATTAAAATATTAAATTATTTTTTCGGATAGGTTTTTTCTGAAAAAAAAGAGTTTAACGATAACCTCCAATTCATTATATTTTTTTAATTTGATTTATTATATTTATTATAATTTAAGGTTCAGGACGACAATGGAAATTTACATGGTGTTACCATCAGCTGGCTTACCTACTTTTAAGCGCTGTCGAAAATCGGGGTGGGGGAGCTTTAGGGGGCTAAACCCGCCCCAAGTTCGTCAAGCTCCCTCCTCTATTATTTGTGTGGGATTGAAGCCCCCCACTCACATTGATGTTAATAATGTAGCCCGTTCCCATGACATTTTAATGGATTTTTGGCTATGCCCTTTAGTCATACATTTATTTTTATATATTACATAATATTTTAATTATTAATATTTTACGCTTCAGCGATTCCACTGTAATAGTTACAACAGTTTTTAACCTCAACAAAGAAATATATTACTATCACAGTATTACGTCATAATAAATAAAAGTATCAAGTGAATAGTTTCCTCCTCATTTTTAATACAACAGTCTTAACAGTCCCAACTTCAACTTTATATTACATTGCGTTTATATAAATCATAAGTTATTTTATTCTTTTGACACGTGTACTCTCGACTCTTGTATTATAATATTTCACCTTCCATTATATAACGTCTTATACTGTACATACAAAAAATAAGATATGTCCTTTAAAATATATTCTTCGTTCTCTTCTCATTACAGTATAAATTAAAATATACTTACATACTAAATTTAAGTAGCCCAGTACAGGAAACATTATCTGTTCACGTGTAGTACACATGTATACTGTTATATTATATCTATTGGTTATAATAATTATTTTTCTCATAAAACATTTTAAGGTAGGTACCTACTTGTACGTTATAACTACAAACTACTTATAAGTTTATAACCCTGCACCGCACCCGAACCAAATGTACCGTACCAGTGTACCTCAACCAATAAACGATTGTCCGATGTACTATGAAATCGTTTATGTATCATAAAACATTTTCAAATAATAATAATATGTAAGTTAATTTTAGCATAGTTAGTAATTAAAACTAAACATATGACAATTTTCTTAAGATCCTTTAACCCTATTTTCTAGATGATTTTTAGTGTTCACGCATTTAATAGGTTTTAACGATATGTTTTGTTAGAAAAATTGAATAGCTGCAGTGTTAAATATTGAGATGGATAACTCATTAAAATGAACTACGCACATGGCACTACATGTTATACAGTAGGTATCTATAACGACAATAAGTTGACTTATCAACATGATAGTGCGTAATAAAAATACAATTACTAAGATTTTTATGATTTTTTATACAATTAGTTCACGGGTTACTGTATTATACTTACCAAGATATCGAGATACAAAGAAATATCAATCATAAATTTCGAATTTTTAGATTAAAGACTGTCGACAGATTGCTTAGCAAGGCAGTGCAGTATATATTAAATTGTATGGTGGCAAGAATAACAAACAATATAGTAATAGGTAGCTTATTAAATTATATCTCTCAAATAATTATACTTACAAAGTTTGATAAAATAATTGCACGTCACCGAGTGTACCATGCTGTAATATAAACTTTAACAATCAAACTCCTTTATATCATAATATGCTAGCAAACATAATTTAATTTAACATAATTTATATGAACAGATGGCATTTAAAAATATAGATAACAATTACCTCGTATATCTATGATATATTAGATTTTATATCTATATTTTATATTTTGATAACATTAAAAATATTAAAAAATCTAATCAAAACATATTACAATATATTAATTATTATAGGTTTACAAATCGTAGGAATGAATTATGTTAATTGTAGATAATCGTTTCGAAATATTTTTCGTATAGTTTGGTTTGAGCTAATAAATTATTTATTCAACTTTTGCGTAATATCTAATTTAATATTTTTACTTGATGAACGTTTGGCATTTTTAAAGTTAACTACTCGTGCTCATAAGTTCCATTGCCGGTGGTGGAGGTATGGTATAAAGTGACATAGAAGTTAGCGGAGACTTATGAAATATTTTCAAATTTTTCACGACTGGTATTGCGACGGTAACCGACATTGCGATGAAAAAACATATAAGCCAAAATCCATTCTAAAAATCATAATGTAATAACAAATAACTTTTCGTTTTTTAAGTAGTTAAAAACTCACCAAGGCGTCCAAAGCTTGCCTGCAAACTAAATCTCTTCCAATTCGATACACATTCCATACGGGTCTGCACGATGCCGCTTCTGTTTTTACTGCTTCAGTTACGTGAACCTTATATTTGTCCAACAGCACTTTCAAATTGTTTGTGTATTGAGCCATATTCTAAGACAGTACATTTTAAAATGACAAAACATAATATATTTTAGTTTCTAAACTATGTCAAATGCACATTTATAGTGTATGATATTATAATATATACATTTTTATAGATGAATCGTTATTATTGTTTACCACAATCCAATACTTGTCTCAATCACAACAAGTACAGTGAGGTACCTATACTAATTTATTTGAAAGAAACAAATTTGACGTTTAAACTTATTTAAAAGTAAAACCTTACAAAATAAATATTATACAGGTACTCCATTTTATAATATGTACATATAAGTAAGCATTTTCTATTAATATGGGTACGTAGTTATGATAATATTATATACCTTTTGCAGTATTTGATCGAAATCGGAATTTTCGATTCTAGTATACGCGTTTGCCCAAGTCCGGTTTAAAGATTCTGATAGCGGTTGCATTTCGACTTCCATCAATGTTAAATGATATAGTAACATATTCTGTAACAGATTTATTTACGGATTTGAGGATCATCAAACAAACAAGTTGATCATAATACACTAGAAATACTTCTCACTTTCTTCTGACTCATTGGGTTCATCACATTTTCGACTAAATCTGTGATATTTGTTACGACACGCTTCAATGTCATTTTGAACATGTTGGAGAAAGAGGCGGTCTGTGTTGAAAGTGCACGGAGTTGATCGCGTAGCAAAGTCACGCGTCCAAGAGCCAACGAAGACTCCAAAATCTGTAAAATGTAATTAAATTATTAAGGCTATCGTACGTAAACTGATATGAAGTAATATCAAATGTATAAACAAAGTAGTAACATGATTGAGCTGCACACATCGGAACAAAGGCTTAAAGTAAAATGAAAAGAAATAACTTGAAAACGGATATTATTAAAGCTTTGTTGTTAATTAAGAGTAAGAAGTCTGCAACAGACTTGTTATTTTAAAGTACATTATAAATACATTTTCTTCTACTTTTAGGATATTTTTATCTGTGTGTCTTAAAATTTCAACTTAAATTCAAGCACAAAGGATGGATTATTATAGTTGTGTGCGTAAATAAATCTTACGAGACTTCGAAACTTTTCAAAGTCCAAGTTTGTTGATTCGGCAATCGGTCTCAATGCATCGGCCGTGGACGGTGGTCTGTTTAAATCCAATTCTACGCGGACCCTTTTGGTTTTGAGACTATCTAGAGCATCCATAAGGCCTGGCCATTTGTTGTAATCTGAACTTGCGTCCACGTTAAACACTTTGTTTAAATTAAATGTTGCGTACGCTGTACGATTTTCTCTGCACGATCTAAAATAACGGAGAAGGTCCCCGGAATACAAATATGCCAAACAGTTATTTATATTAAAATTGATTCAAGCGTAGATTCAATTACTCGATGACTTCGTTGAACGGAGCCGTGGATGTCTCGTTTCCAAAGATGAACCAAGAAAAGAATCCACGTTCATTTGTTATGACCGGGCAATCCATTATTTTTGTTACGGTTTCGTACATAGGTTCGTCGTATAACGGTCTGCAAATATTTACTTCACCGTTGCTGCTCAATATTAAACCCACTAATGCCGATGTCCAAAGTACCAAACTGGTTAATCTCATTGTGCTCACGCAGCTAAATTTTATTTAGTAAAAAAAAAATGTAGGCACAACACCGTATACTGTTTAATCGCACATTACATAATAGTCATATTATAGCTAGTTATAGTGTTACCTAAAAATATAATTTTTTTGATTTTAATGGTTTTTTTCTATTATACAATTTTTATAAAGATTATACGTTCGGGAAAATAATTTTGAATTGTAATCATTGGAATGTGGTTAACACTTTACCGTTAGCACAGTGCATCATTAATCATTTTACGTATACATTTTTGCAAGACTTCGAATAAGTTATTGGTAGTAATTAATAGTATTAAACTTTGATAAAAGTTGTATACGTTTTCAAGGAAGTCTTATAGTCAATATGGTATAAGTCATTTAATCGATGTGTAATTTACATTGTGTTTATTTTATTATTTTTCAAGTTTATCTCTTTGTATTGTGTATTACATATATATTTAAGTATACATTATTCAAACAGAACATTATCAATATCATCGAATTTATTATAACGTATTAACCGACACAATAAAAAATTATTATTTCGTGTTCAAAAATTATAATTTACTTATGCATAGCGCGTTTTGACCAAAAGTAAACACGCACTCAATACTGTTATATGTGTTAGATTTAAAGGCTAATTATAATTTATCTTACCCAAAGAAGTAGCATTTTGCCCAAGTCGTGTGCGAACAATAATTTACCACAATACTGCATGCTAATAAAATCCAAACTAAAAGTGCAGCGATTGCTATTCCTATACGGTACTCATAAAATTCGTGTCAATTATGTAGGTTTAGCACATACCATATCATATTATAACATAGGTATATTTGATATAAATATAATAGCTTACCAATACTGGCGGACCACCTATACGCCTCTATTTGTTTTAGGCGCATAAGGTAATTGTTAGCTGTTTCTTTCATGTCCATTAGTTTTGAAACGAGTTTACGCGTATGGCTTTCATAAGGATATATTGAAAATTCTAATTGACGTCTGCGATCCATCAAAGCTTGTTTTATACCTTGATAATGATATAATCAAAAAATTACGGTTATTGAAACATTTTAAATTATAATCATTTTTGTTACAACAGCTAACAATATCAGTGCCTCTTATCCATTTTCCAGTAAATTCTTGGAAAACATTCTGTTTATTTAAAAAAAAATAATGTGTGCCAAAATAAGTGTTATTTTTTTAAATATATAAGATGTAGGTAGTATGACAGTAGGTGCATAATTATTAAAAAGTACATACACATTTTATATCATATATTGTATAAGAATAAGCTAGTTAAAACTTAAAGAGCATTACCTATAATATGTTACAACGTATAACAATGGTTTATATAATTGGGTTTGGTATTTAAGGCAATGAAGTATAAATATAATAATATGATGATATTTTTTATTCAGTACACTTAAAAAATTTGAATTAAACAACATTTTCGCATCTACTCCCGAGAACAACAAAAGAGTTGACTAACATATTTACCAATGAATATGAATAAAATAAAAACATCTTATAACCTATTATATCCTTCTTTTTATTCCTAAACATTTTATTATAGTTAATATATTATAATTAAATACCTATATATTATATATATTTATTTTTATATTATTATACTATTTGTATTATCGTTTATTTAATATAAAGCAATCGTAGTGAAGGTATTATTTTAGTTAAAAGTGTAAAAGGTTAGGGAAAAATATTTTTTTCAAATATTATTTAAGAATTATTATACAGGTACCTATCTAGTTGGGGGACGTTAAAATCTATGCATATCCAGTATTATGCCAATACCCAATGGTTATATAAGTGGTCACAGTGGTTGTAAAGACGTTATATACCTGTGAATATACGGTCATTTTACTTACGCCATCTCTCTTTTTCGGTCTGTTCGTATAGAGCCTTTGGAATGTTGGCACTTTCGGCAGATGTTAATGGTAGACTCGATAGCTCGTCGTTTTCTACTTCTAAAACGCCTCTAACTAAATTTATCAAATCATCCTGTGAACAATTAATAATTATCATTTATCAGTAAGAATGGTAGTAATGTAGTATGGAATAACGTCCACGACGTATTATTTACACACCAAGTACGTATAATTATCTGGGTGCAATTTGTTACCAGAGATCATATCACACATGGCGGAAACTTCAAGAGGGCATCGTTCAGGTATCGTTTGAAGTTCAACGTTCAATTCGATAATTTGTTTGTTGTACCTAATAATGTCTTCTTTGACTAATTCGGCTTGGGAAATTACATCCCTTGCTTTTGGAAATATCTTCTGAAAGTCTAAAATACAAATAGCCAAACATTATTCCTATAGATTGTCATATTGTATGAATTATAAGGGTCAATCATCACCTTGAACTACTCTAGAAACATTGTTTCTGGAACCAAATCTATGACTAGGGCCATATATATCATTTTCGATTGGTCCTCCCAATTGTTCTGCTATGTCTAAAAACGAAATAAATCAATTTAAAAAAAAAGAAAAGAAAATTAACTGTTATTGATTTTTTTTACATGTATTATGTTTAGATATGTTGGACATAACATTATGTATCGGTTTACGGAACTGTATTATTACAAAGCTGTTTAGAAAGCCTATTTTGCCCTATCTAGATTTTTTCAAAGAATATAAAGCTCGTAAATAATTACATTCTTAGTTCTTCATGGTCTACTTATGTTGGTTGGTTAAGTACGAATCCTTGTTGTAGAGAATCTACACAATTAAATCAAAAGAACGATTTGTAGACCACTAAATAACTGCAGGAGGACGCAGATTATAAACAAATTAAATTAACATATAAATATAAACAGTAGACGTATTTCATGTTTTTGAGTGCTCGCCTCATTAAGTATACGCCAATCGTTAATCTTTTACGCTTTGTATTTTGTTTATGGACTACGTATTGTTTTATTATACAAACGAAAGGTTTTTTTTACATATTTTTATAACATACGACATTTTATTTTTTAATTTACTTAGTCAAAATGTAAGACGAATTTTTTAAACATTATAAAAAAAATTGCTCAGATTAACCAAACTCAGGGACTGTCACCATTTTTATTTTAAATTACAATCATAATTTTAACATAATATAAATTACTCGGTATTTACAATATGAACAGTGAAGTTAAATTAATTTAAAATAATATTTTACACTCGTGACACCAGTTTTAACAATATTCGATAAGAAAAAAAACCCTTGTTTTATAACTTTAATACAATTTAAAAAAATGATAATAATAGTTTTTGTGAAGTACCCATAATAGTATGTAAGTATAAGAAGTTTTTTTTATACACGGCATACCTACAATGTTATTGATGCATGCAATACCGTAGACATAATGTTTATTTTACTACGATTATAGCCATATTTATTGATTTATTAAATAAACAGAGTAAAGTTGTGTAATTAGGAAGACATTTTAACTTTTTCATCTTCTCTAAGCTTTTAATAATTTATAAAATAGTTGTTCCTTATTTGATTTATTTAATAAAAATGTTCAGGATACGAATAGTTAATTTGAATATTCAATATAAAAAATATGTGTAGGTTACCTACAAATTGAAAATTAAACTTAATTATATTTTGATGAATTAATCATAAAGTGTAGGAGAAATGTTCTAAAATTAAATTAAAATATATAATGTATGATTTCATGATTATGCATTATTTTAAAAGTGATAACAAATATTATCAATAGTTGCTTCGTATTTATCACAATTTTCTTACGGAAGATGATATAATAGAATACCTATACAAATACCTTCCTACTTGAGGAAAATTATGTAGGTACAACTATTCAACATCAAACTAAAATATTTTGTTTTATTATATTATTAATATTATGTACCTACAAGTTACAACCTGCTATTTTTTTCATATCTTATGATCTGTTGATGTATTTTTTTCATTTAAGGTGTAATTAAAAAAATACACTCAAAATCAATTTTATGACGGTTCAATTCTTTTTTATACACCCCTTGAGATTTAATGAGAAATATTTGCAAATATTACCGTATTGATACTATTGTTAAAATGACTTCAACCTACATGAGTTTTCAGAAAAAGGCGTCGAAAATTTCCACGTGACCTACTTAATTGAATGATACATATACTGCATCATGTACAGGATGATTCACCAAGCAGCTCATTCCCATTTTTTCCTTAAGGCTTTAATAATTAACTTATTAAAATTCTGAGTTTTGGAATTTTTAAATATACCTACTTAAAGACCATAATATATCCAAATACTTGTGATTTTTTGTACTATGGCGATACAAACTTCTGTTTTTCAAATGAGAGTCCCTTTTTTACTATAAATTATTCAGTGGATCTTTTTTTTGAAAATGTTGATATATCTAATTCAAAATTCTAATGAGTAATTTTCAGTTATTAAAATGTTATTAAAAAGAATAGATTTAATATTGGATCTAGTATTTATTATACGTGAGTATTTAATTTTTAAAAATTGTAATTGTTGATAGATCAATTACTATTATTAAATCACTATATAATAGCCCCTATATACCCATCATCATGAACCTGATCCTTAGTACACAAAGTTAAATAACTAAAAACTAGTTTTTCGAATTTGGATTTTGACATCCTAACATTTTCATAAAAATTATCCGCTAAATAATTTACAGTAAAAAAGTGATATTCTCAATTGAAAAATAGAAGCTTGTCTCTCCGTAAGATACTCCTTAAGGCGTAAAAACAATCTCAAGAATTTGAATATAATATGGTCTTTAACTATATTTAAAAATTTGGAAAAATCAGATATTAAATAATTGCATTGTCGAAGAAAAAAAAGGGTGGCATGCTTGGTGAATCGTCCTGTATATATGACGTAATGTTTAAGTCATTGACAAAGTACAAGTGCATTTCAATACCTTTGAAGTGGTTTTTTTTTCAAATCGTATTTTAATTTATATCTATCACACTATCGTAGTACATAATTGTAATCATTAAACGAATTTATTTATTTATAACTATATTTTTCAAATTTTCACTATAATACTTTATTTAATAAAATAAATTTGTATTGATAACTATACATTTATTTTGTTTTAAATTAAAAATAATCGTTTTCTATTACTGTAATGCAAGGAAGTTTCAATAAATAGCTTATAAAACCAACAAATTAAGTAACCAGGAATTTAAGAGTTGCAGTTTTGTAATTGATCATAAAGAGGAAATGGAAAAAAATGGAAGCTACTTGTTAAACATAGCACGTTTTATTATCAAAGGGTTATAAAACTGAAAAGTCGTAAAATGTTGAAATCGAGCGAAAAAACTTACTTTTAATATTGAATCTGTTTAAGATGATAGATTAGAGGGGGAAAGGATACACAGTTGGGACGGGTAATTTAATTTTATGCCCTACAGTCATATATATATTATAAAATTGTCTATAGAAATAATTAGAAGTGACGTCAAAGTTCATTCATTCAGATTATCTCTGTACTTAAAAATGACTACTGTCGTCCATCAATAAAATAAGCCATTTTTAAATCTATATTTGAATTTGAATTAACATTTACTGAAGTGTAAACGAACGTCGAGAGGAACAAAAATGATCGCTCGGATTAACATAAAGTTTAAGTTGAAATTGTTAAATTATAAATTCAATACTGTACGTCTTATTATATTTTAATAAATTAGAATATGGAAATCGCAATAACTGTAGGTCTGTATTCGATACAATATTTAAAAAATAGCGAATTTATTTGTATTTAATATTTTACTTAAAATGTTTGTTTGAGCGGGCGTGATATGCTTTTGTGTGAACTGTGAATGTAAATAATTATATTAGTGTGTAATACTGTAATCTAACCAACAATATTTCTATGTCCAATGATTTATTATGATAATGGACTGTGTATATCATAAAATTGACGCTATAACTTTATATCCGCTGTATGCAGTGGCATATTACGTAATTTGGGCGACGGAACTATACCCATTTACAAATATAAAATACGAGCAATAAGTAGCAATTATTATAAGACAAGTTTACTTTGCAACGATTGGAGGACGTTTATATTTTCTGTATTGATTACTTATTGTTATTACCCAACTTAAAATAAAATATTTTTGATAAAAAATTGTTAAGTCTGCTGTAAAGCAAATTTGTCAACTAATTCAAAATTGAAAATGAAGTCTTGAAAGTATAGGTATCTTAATTTTTATAAAAATGTCTAAAATATCAATGGCTCGCAAAGACCTTTACATAATTTATAATTATTACTGTAAAAGAATCGTAATATTGTTTTAAATTTTGTTTTTAAGTAGTTTCAAACTAAATTATCATCTCAGTAAAAACGATGAAGTTTATTAACTATAATTAATATAACTTTTATAACTGATTAGATGCCAACTACATCATAAAACGTATTAACGGTCTCTCATTATTTATCCGAATATTTTAAATAATATTTATATAACATATTTTAAGGTTTGCTTTTTTATTTTCTATGCTTGGGTGTTGTGTGTTTATGACTTCAATAACCCTTTTATATGCAATCCATTTTTAATACTACCTACCTACTCCTCAATGAAGTTTATTTAGTTGGCGTTCTCACTAGATATCAAGAATACCTAATATCAGTTGTTGATTATTTTTCAGTACAATAATGTATTATTACACTTATAAAATTAGGTATAGTTATAATATTGTATACTTTTATTGAACTGAAATTGTATGAATCATTTATCACTATAATATACTATTAGATGTTATTATACCGTCTAATTTTGAGAAAATCGCATCAGTCGTCGAATCCATTGATCCGACTGTTATGGTCCTGATTTGTTTTTGAGTAATGGAGAACATGTCCACCAAATCACCAACACCAAATTCGAATAGGTCTCCAACACTTGACACAGCAGATCCCATGGTCTCGTTTGTTACCAGCAGTCCGCAAGCACCGGCTCTGAATATGTACGTAATTTGAATTTATAATAAATAATTACGGTGTTATTGGACATTTTAAATGCACCAAGGGACATAAATAAAATTAAACTGCACCGGCCAATTATAGAATTTAAAGGCCGAGTGTATTCATACAAAGCCCCCAGAGCAGTTTAACTCATTTCGTGAACTTTATAACGGTCGTATCTTTATTTCCGGGCACGAAATATTTACACCATAAATCCGGTTTCCCGTTTAATGTACAGTCTTATAACGCCAAGTATTTAAAAGGTGGAATTCCTGTTTCCAGTAATACACGACATTTCCAACACTCGCTATTCGCTAGTACAGAATATTTTATAAGACGTTTTCTCTACCGGCACCCACAGCCAGAAAGAAATCTTAGACTTAACATTCATAAGTAATATAATATACATTTATTTTTCGACATATTATATACTATACGGCATAAATATTGATAAGTACCTACGTTATTTTGTACAAAGTAATATTTTGTTATAAATATGAAAACTATAATTTACAAGTAATGTCGAATTTGAAAAGTAACTAAGACATTTTATGAAAATTACCACATTTACTACCGATATTGTATATTACACTAACTATGGTCTAACAAGGATACATGTTGTTTAAGCATGCTTAAAAATTAAAGGATTTAGTTTTATGTTGGGCCATGTGTAGGTAGCCGCGTATAGAAGTATAAATGTGTACAAATAGTGATTCCTGTATTAATAAATAGGTAATTAATCTGTGTACGTAAAAAAGGCTTTAAATTATTTGGATCTCATGTTAAACGTTAACGAAATTTAGTTATTTTTCGTAAAATTTTTCTAACCTAGAAATAACACCAAAGTGCAATCTTAAATTAATATCTGATTTCAAAGTGATTTTTTGTTAGGATAACAATACAATTTTGAAGCTCTTGTATAGGTACTTCACTATAAGGTGTTTATTGGAAACAAAAGAACACACGTTATAAAATACAACGAAAAGTTTCTTCAATCCACTCAAATAAAATAAAGCAAAGCAAAACAAAATATTTTATTTAACTAACTCAAAATAAATGTACCATTATAAATATTAAGATAAAACAATGCGATTGAAATCATTTGTGATCCAAAGAAATCAAAATTACATCTTTTTTGTTTTAGTAGGGGTAGGTTCTATATGTGTAGTAACTTTTTGTGATTTATTGTTTGATTGTTTATTCTTAAGTCTAAATACACATTATTTAAATATAATAATTATTCGTTAATCGTTGCTAATTAGTGTCAATTTTAACTTTTAAAAAGGAATTTAATCAAATTATTTTACTGAACTCAGTTAAGTTAAGTTGATATGCACCAATAACAAAAAGTTAAAAGTTAAAAGTTAATTTAACTATAGGTTAACTCAGTTAAAAAAAAGTTAACTAAAAAGTTTATACAACGCTAGCGTACTTAATTTTTTTCCAACCCAATACTAAATTATAGTCTATAGTGTTTATACTTTATATAGTATTTCCATATAAATTAGATTCGAATGATATACATTTTTAACTTTATACAATTCATGGTAAATATTTTTTGACATGAAAACGAAATTGACTGTAATAGTGAAATATAATAAAATAAGAAACAAAATAAATTAACTTAACTTACTTCTTAAAATGAAAAATTAGTTTGTTAATTTCACATTAATTAAAAAAGAAATTTAGTACCTATATTAGCAGTTAAGTTACAAAACAAAAAAAAATAACTTTTTAACTTAACTTTAACTTAACTTTAACTTTTTAATTCGTTAATGCCCAGCCTTGAATTTTTGATATACATTATTTTATGTTGGTTTTTAAATTCTTACACGAACACTTGAAAAATGAGTTACACATTAGTGCCACTGCTTTCATCTATGCAATTTTACTAAGGGAATCTCGACATGATTTTCTTTTGAGACGACGGGGAGGATTCTCGGGAATAATATTCACTTGTAGGTAACATACTAAATATTATAAAAAATATCTCTACAAACGGGTTTTTGGTGATTTAGGAGTGATAGCGATGAGATAGGCGGATGGCTATGTTCATATTTTCCTAAATGCTAAACAACGGTATTTTCTATAATTTTCAGGAGACTTATGAGACATTTCTAAACTAAAGGTCTTAGATATTACACGCACAAACAGAGCTCTGCATTCCACGGTGACATCGTCTGTATAATGCGTCTATATTTTAAACATAGGTACACGAGCGGTTATTCAATAGAATATTATTTTCTTTCGATCGAGACGGTGATTACAATAGTGAAAAACCTTTTTTTTTCTACCCAACGACACAGTAGTACAATTATACTATCATAGTAATAACAGGCTAGCGTTTTTCCCTGTGATCAAGTATACCCATTATAGTCACTACATAGCCATACTCACCGTAAATTATGTACAGCACCGGTGCTCACCGGGGCTTTAAATAAGTAATTATTTTACATCTAAGTTATGGTATAGGACTATAGAAGTGCGTAGTAGTAATACCCACCGTGAAGGTGAATCGTTTACTATAGCTCGAAACAGTGGGTTAATAACGCACTGTATATGGAGGTAGGTGTTATAGTCTAATCACTACAATATTAAAGATTATATTCATTAATATTTTATGAAAACTTGATTAATTATTTTGAAACGCTATAAGATTTATACGCGCGTAAGTGATTATACAGTACTTATACGTAAAACGACTAACGAGCAATAGATTTAACAACAAATTTATTTTTTAGGAAAACCGAAGAAATGATTTACATAACGAGACATAATTTGTTGCTTTCTTTGTGATAGAACGCGTACGTCGAGTGTCGTCAACCAATACTGGCTACACTAATACACCGTTTACAAAATTAATGAAAGGGTGCTCAACTTGTGTTAGAGGGAACGATTTATTACAGACAAACAGATAGTAGCCAGTGTCATGGGTTCGTACGTCCTTCGGTCGCCACATCCCATAGACTATCTACCATAGAAATTTCAATGGGTTGAATTTAAATCTTTCTCTCTCCAAAGGTTGAGTTCTCGTATTCGGTTTTCAGTGAAGAATATTTACAATAAATGTGATGTTCAAAAGTCTCTCCAATTCAAACTTAAACAGCAGTTAAACGTAGGTACATTATAAATGTTTTCATTAATTCACAAATTCCAGTAAATTCTGAAAAGTTGTTTAACTCTCATAGTCTTATATGTTAAATATATTAACAGATTCTACCACTTCGATTAATAACTGTTGGTGGTAAGTGTTAAGCGGACCTATTATTTTATAGTGAAATAAACAGCGGTATATTTAGTTTTTTATCAAACGACATTTTAAAGTATATTTGTCGTTAGTAATAAATGTAGTATTATTAAAGTCTCTTATATATTATATTATATCAATATAGGTTTTATTAAACAATTTAAAACTAGAGTTTTTATGGAAAAAGAAAAACTCAATACCAATTACCAATACAGTTTGTGGTTTATTTTCAAATTACTTGGAAACTATTGTGAACGTTCATGAGTGGCCTTTCTAGAGTACCATCTGTGTACAGTTTTAAAATCTGTAGAAGGATCATAATTTTGAGTTCTATCATTTTAAAGATGTGACTGAAAAATACAACACTAAAAAATAAACATATAATATTAAACAATAGTTCACTTTGCTCTATAATAGTAATAATAATATCACCTTTACTTATCGACAAACAAACATTAATTGATACAAACAAACATTAACTGTCACAAACAAAAATTATCCGTTAGTTCACGGGTGGCGTACTCACCCTAACATTAGTAGAAGCATTTGAATGGCAATGACCAGCACACCCTTTTTGCAACCCGACTCCCAGCCAGTGTCTCCTAACCACTTAGCCTCTTTGTACCGCCTCTGCCAATACACGCCGTATCGTGCTAGTATCAGACCGCAGAATATCATTAAGGCGCAAACCACAGCCAGTGGCCATTCGTACGGTAGTATCTAGAAAATGTCATAAAATATTATTAATACTCGACAATTTGAGTTTGATAATATTGTCGCTAGAACAAAGTTATCGATATGTTTGTATCGTAGGTAGGTAATAATAATATGCACATTAATATATAGCACATTAACACGAAACCATAAAGGTATTCGATTGACAAAATAGGTATATACGAGCTCAACAGACCACGAAAACGGGAATCGATAAGTTTTTAAAAATGTCATCGGTAGAAAGCATATACGAAAAGTAAGGTACTCGCGGAGTATGAAATAGTATTACTAAATAATAATTAGAAAATTATATATGATGTACCATTATAATCGTTGGACTATAATATATACCTAAGTCCGTATCGTATCGATTGTAGTACGATCGGTGCCAAGCTTTTGAAACTACTATAGTATTTTTATGGATTCTAATTTAGACTTATAAAACTTTTAAGTGTATTCGTGATTTAAAAAATACCATACAACTTTTTGTATTAGTTTTAAACATTCAAATAATATAAATTTCTTAACTTATCACATCATTATAAAATGTGTTTTCGGTTAGGAGGTACCCTATACATATATATATATATATTTTAATTTAATTATTTTAGTAACTACCAAGTATATTTAAAACTTAAAAAAGTAAATTATTCATTCTAAATTAAGTTAGTTAAATTTTTGAACTTAAATTATTATACCTGCAAAAGTTTTGATTTTAATAAATTCACCAGGGAATACTTTTTCAGTACCAAAAGATCTTTTAATTTTTTTTTGAACCCTCAAAAAGTTAACACAGATTTTTAATAGTAATAACCATTAAGCATTATATCATTATTATATTTTAATGAGGAACCTTTTATTTTAATCTAAATATTTACTTTTATAATATTTCAATAATTTAGTTTTAACAAATTTCCGAATATCATAATTTATTTGTTTTTCTCATCGATTACATATTGAACTAACTTATAAGCCATAAAAAATAATAGTGAACAGTAAATATTATTAACAATTTAACAGCGAATTCGCACAATAATTTCAGTGTACACTTTTATTATCTTTAAATATTAGATAAGTCGAGTATTTTTCGATTCTGAGCGAAGCGATGAATGTATTTATTTTATAATGATGTGTGTTTTTTTTTATTTTTGTGTCTGTCATCACCTTTTAGGACAGTAAAAATGCTTAGATTTTCTTTAACAGTAACTCACCTTCTGATAGGAAAGTGAATCTCGTTGGTATCTTAGTGGATCAAAAGTAAACATTTCCCAGTAGTTTTCAAAAACGACGTGAAAAACAAAAGAAAAATTAAGAAAAAAAGGGAATTTTTACGCAAAATCTGTTTTTGAGAAAATCGATTTTGGTTATTGGTGCAACTCTTAAACAAATGACCGTATACATGAAATTTTAACTGAATATTTATATTAGAATTTTCTATATACCATGACATTTTCCAAATATGTTGACTCATTTTGAGCTATTTACGGACATTTTCAGTTTCCATTTTTTTTTAGTTTTTTTTTCTATAAATATCAAAAAAATTTTATTTGTTGGTTAAAAAAGCTTGAAAATTTAATAGAAGGCTCCTGGGTTGTTGTTTCAAAGGCAGATGAAAAAAATTTAAAATCCATAGTCACAATTTTTTTTTATAAGCATTTAAAGTTCAAATATTGACAAAATACTTAAAAATTACAAAAATTTGCAAATTATTTTGAGTTAGAAATTCATAAAAATTTTTCTTTTTAAATCTAAGATTTGAAAATGTACTTCAAGATTTCTCAGTTTTTCTACCTTTATCAAAAAAAAATATCTACAAGAAAGTTAAATTAAATTTTTATGAGCGTTTGAAATCCATATTTTTACATTTGATATTCACTCGATTTCTCATGTAACGATTTTCTTATTTTGTTGTAATTAAAAAAAGAATGACTGTAGATAATTAGAAAATAATTTGACTCTTTTTGAGCTGTTTACGGACATCGTCAGTTTTAAATTTTTTTAGTTTTTTTTTCTATAAATATCAATAAAATTTTATTTTTAGGGTAAAAATTTAATGCAAGGCTCCTGATATAATATTACAATAATAGTTGAAAATATTAAAAATACGTAAGCACAATTTTTTTTATAAGCATTTAAATTTAATAGTTTCGATCTTTTATAATTAAGACTTTTTTACATTATTTATTTCGTCGTATGTGACTAGAACATAAATTTTAAATACTACATGCAACTAATTTACTCACAATTCAAGCTTTTTAAAATGTGATTTATATCTTATAATAATATTATAGCTTTATAAACAAGTAACAATTCTCAGGAGGCATTAATTTTTACACCATAAACATTAAAATATTTGAATACTTTCTACCTATGTTATACCATATATTTTATAATTTTGTGAACTAAAGTTTCTATTTTTTTAAAGGTATTCATATTCTGATAATGGTAAAAAAAAGTTTTGGATATCTCGGATAGTGATAATAATTATTATTACTAATGATTCGTTTTATAAAAATACTCATCCCAAGAAATAGCATCATTCGGTTAAAATGCCTTGCCCTGAACTCATTAAATTTTTTAAAGTACTTAATACTACCTAATAACTATAATAAGGTTGAAATTGGTTTTTTTTTTTTTAGTTTTTTGTGACTGAATGTGTAAATTTGATTTTAGTTTTAGTAAGTAAAACTTAAATTGCACAAAGTTTTTAAACTGCTAAATATAATTCCGTGACTAAAAATAAAGCCTCTAAGGTTTATTTCAAATCACAGCTTTGGTTTGTATCGCTACTTGTCAATTCAAACTTCGGCGTTATAGTTGGCAATTTCATTTCAAATTACTATTGGGAAATGTGTTTGTAAAACCGATTCATTTATTTTTAAATTCTAAAGACCGTGAGATCGTGACGCTGAAACGTAGGTTTTGAGTTCGGAAGTTTTTTTAGTGCTTCTAATATTAAATTCATTTGGGTTCCACTAACTGCAGGAGTTGTTAAAATATATTGACAGCAAGGAAGAGTAGAACTATGAACAGCATTGATTATTCTCCGTTCTGCACTCTTACGTCTCTACAACCGTAATCAAAAGAATCTTTTGCAAACATACAAATGCGTAGAAAGGAGCACAATAATGTTTTAATTTAATTATGCGCGCGCACGAATCTGTAATACGGCGGCAAGAGTATTACACATTTTAGTAATTACCTACGATCTGTGGCGTATTTACGGTCGGGAGGGAGTGGGTTGAATATCGATTCTAAATATAATATAAATATATTTTTAATTTACAATATTATTATAAACTTAAAAAGTATTGATAGTTGGCTCGTTGTATAGACATAATATTATACGATCTACCTAAATCTACTTACGAATTACCTAGGTATATGTATATTTTTTAAATAAATTATACTAATTCTATTCTAAATTAATGGTATAACGTTTCTATATTATAATATAAGCATTTGAAATAATATTTTAATTTTAATTCATTTTTTTATTGGACTTGAACCCGGCAACTATGACCATTAGCTGTTTGTAGTGGGGTACGCGCGGTTGGTTTGGAACACGTGTGTGTATGTGTGGCAAGGATTTTTCACTAAAAACCCGGGTGGCAGGCCATACTGGAACTAGCGACACCAGCCGGTGCTTGCACTCAGAAAGTCAGAACACGTTTCGTGACTGAATGCAATCCCCACGCCACTCACTTGAAAAATATTATTATATGCATTAGGTTTTTCAAAACATAATAATACAATAGGTATAGGTACATTAAGAAATTTAACGTTGTAATGTATTTTAAATCTTTCTGAATCTTTCGAATCTTATGAATCTTTCTGTATTCATATTTGTTTTTAAATACAATTTTAAAAGTATTTTTTACACGACCGAACAGTAGCTGGTGGAGTCGATAACATGATAAACATTTTGCATAAATATATATGGATAGCCAACAAAATTACTGCCTGCGATAGTTTAACGTAGAAAAAAACAAACCACCGTTTTATAATAATTAATGCAAACACTTATGCATTGATTTTAGTTTTATCAAAATATAATATGTATTTCTTATAAGGGTTTTTGTATTCAACTGTTCACGGACAATTGCGTCACAACCAATTGTCATAACTTTTGCTTCTATTAGCTCTTTTCAGGTCGGAGTTTCGAATCATTAACATTTTTAATATTGCATTGTTGTTCCCTCTAATGATATTCAAAAAGGGACGGCAATGTAATGTACTCGATTATTTTTACAATAGTTTATTATCCCTGTTTGAGAAAAAAATTCTTTTAAAAGCATAGATTCAGCTCTGCGATTTGGTTATGGCTAAAATAAATTACTGTTTGTGTTGTCGGTAATATTTTCCATAATAAATGCAGACTATTGGTCAGGTTATTTATCATATAAAGTATATCAAACAAATCCACGTCTTTAGTAAAAACAAATTTTTCGTATAATAATATAACAAACGATGGTTTATACCCGCAACGATTTATTACCTTTGCCCTTATTATTATTAAAGTAAATGGCTGAATACTGCCTGAACTCACATCGGTGTTATTCAAGTTAAAAATAAGGGTTGAAGATTTTAAATGTGTATACCAACTATCAAGTAACCATAAACAATAGATGATCTATCGGGAATAATAGTAAATACTGAAGACCGAATGAAGTACTTATTCAATTCTTTGATTTAATACAGTGTTGGCTTAGATAATGGATAATTATTAAACTAATCGGTCCAAACCACAGTGCCGAAACTATACGACATTATAATTTATATTATATCATATTTTATCTGATGATTTAATTTAGATTTGACGTTAATAGCAAATTATAGTTTTCCCAAATAAATCAATAAAATAATTGTATACCGCACACCTGTTATTTTTAATAATTATAAATAACTAAACTAAATGAAAACCTTACAAAATATTTGTAACTAACATACCTAACATACAAATTATAGTTTAAAAATACATTATTATTGTTAGAAAACCTATTATAATATAGGTACGCACCATTTAATCACCAATAATATGTATTATTATGGGTTCATAATATGCATATAATTTGGTACTTATGAACATTAAATTATTTTAAGCGTCAAGTGTAAATTCAGTTCATAAAATAAATATTAAATTATGGAAAATTATAATGTACCTGTAGACAATAGATTTATACAATTTATTTGATTGGGTAGGTATTATTAGATGTCTTACTACATAGATACAAAGAAAGTGTATTGCTAAATTATTTATATGGTACCAACCAGCTATACCTATTATTTATTGAAAAATAATATGATACCTACTAAGTAGTTGCGGGGCATTTATGAACTACGACATTTTATCACGTTTTCCTCGATTAACAGTCGTATACAGAGTCGTAAAAACGGCACCGACGTTTTATACTCATAGTCGCGGTAGTGAAATAAACTTAATTTATTATGGGTACGTATAATATAATGTATTATGGTGCTGAAAGTCCGATAAGATCCGAAAACATTTAAATACATGTTTCGATCGACAACGAAAATACTAATAGTTAGATATAATATATAATGAATAAAGTAAGTCTGATAGATTGAGATGTTACCGACCATTATTTTTTTGCATAATTTTCTACTAAATTTTTCCGAACTACGTGGTAATAGAGGTTTTATAGCCACGAAACTTCTAATGTCGCCGTTCCTGCGGGTTTAAATTGTATAATATAGTATATAAAAAAGAAATGCTCCCATTCCTTTTCAGTCACACTTTTTTTTATGTATGCGTAGGTACCTACCTAGCACAAAGGTGTTTATTATGGTGTGTAATATTATACGTGCAGTATAAAATTTAAATACAGAGTGTTACAGATGGTTCCTTTTAAGCTTCGAACATTCGTATATACTATATGTAGACAGGGATCTTCAACCAGTGGCCTGCCTTGCAGTCTAAATATTTAGGCCCTCAAACTCGTTTTAAACAAATTAAAACGTTTCATGTATAAATATATATATATATACATATTTTGGAGTACATATTTAATAAATTAATATGCCATGTTTTTACTAAGAATACGGACCGCGAGATTTTTAAAAAATAATAGTGTGGCGATGGCTATAAAAATTTCCAAGACCCCTGACGTGTAGAATGTAGATCACGGATACACAAGGTGATCCATTTAAGTGTTTAACTGTTTTAAAAATTTAATTTGTCGCATACTTTTACTTCATTGAAAATCGACATTTTGAAAAACAAATCATGTTTTTAAAGTAATCATTTTAGATTCTGAGCGGAGCGAGGAAGCTAGTGGTTTTACAATGGTGTTTATTTTTTTTTTATATCCTGTATACAAAATTTCTACCAGAAGAAGTGCTTCGATTTCAACATATAGTACTTTATCTTTTAGAAAATTGGATCAAGATGGTACTTTAAAGAGGTCATTTTTTGATTTTCTCAATAGTTATTTAATGCCACGGGAATCACTACTGACACAACTATGAAAAACCGCTTAAAATGGGATTTTAATTTCTAACGATTTGTTTATTACCGTAGCAATGAATAATAAATTATAATATTATAATATTAATCAACTTAAAGGCTATAATAGGCTATATAACCTGAAGCTAAATCTAAAATCTTATTTTGAACTAATACCTAGCTGGTAAATTTAATATTTAGTCTAATTAGTTATAAGTATTTAATGTTTTGATAAGCGGAATAGACGAGTAGTGGACCAGTATTTTTTAAAGGTATCTCTGTGCCACTTATATTGCTCAAATACATTTTCAGATTAGTTATTTTTCTTCCGAATATGAAACTAAAAATGTACGTTGTAAATAGCTCAAAAAGAGTCAACATTATTTGAACATTTTAACATGTATAGATAATGGTCATTTTAACATATTTTGGTGAAAATAAAGTGTCTAGTGTTATTCATAATTGAATTACGACAATATATCAACAATTTATGGATTAAAATTCGTTAATTTACCGATGTAAATGATAATTTATCGTAAAAATGTTAAATGCAAATGCTCATAAAAAATTAATGTTACTTTCCAGTAAACTTTTTTTTTTGCTTAAGGTAGGAAAATGTGTGTGGAATCTTCTATCAACATTTCTAACGTTAGTTATGAAAGAAACAACTATGAATAGCTATTATGAATTTCCAACTGAAAAATAGTTTGAACATTTTCGAAATTTTAGTGAATTTATCAACATTTTAACTCTAAATGCATATACAAAATAATTGTGTCTATTTATCTTTAATATTTTTGAACTTACATTAATGAAACTTACAAGGAACCTTGCATTAAATTTTGCATTTTTTATTTTAATTTGAAAAAAAAATTACAATAGGTAGGTATTCGAAAAATTTCTTAAGGCTATATCTAGCTCAAAAAGAGTTAAAATATTTCGAAAATGTTACCATTCATTGAAAATATAAATATTTGGAAAAAATTTAAAAGGTAACAGTTATAAGTTTTTGAGTTATACTAAAACGAAAAAAAAACTGTTTTTCAAAAATTAGTTATGCGTAAAAATTACCACTTTTGTTTTTCTTGACGCTTTCTAAAACTACTTCAATTTTGACCTCCCAAAAGTACCAACTAGATTCAATTTAAATCAGAAAAGATGGCGATCTCGAAAATCAGAGCATTTTTACTACCCAAAATGTTGATGACAGATAGAAAAAAAAAACATTTCGTTGTAAAATTATTACATTCTTTCGCTCCACTCAAAATCTAAAAGTTAAAACTATAAAATTTATAAACTTAAATGGATCACTTTGTTTAAAAGGTATGTGTGTGTGGTGTGTGTGCGCGTTAAATTTCAAACTATATTATCATGTACTGTATAGTGCTAAGCTTAGAGAAAAGCAGCTCAGATTAAAAACAAATTCCATTGTGGTTTTCTGTTGTGCATTGTACAAAGATAGAGCCGCGTGTGTGATGCACTTGAAAGTTCGGTCCCGATTTTCTGGACCACTGTGTATATTGCATACTGCACACGATATAATATATTATTGTACATATAAATCGTCCTAATACCTTTTAAACCACCGTCACTGTATGCACAATAAGGAGCACTTTATAAAAAGTTATTATTCACACGAACTCAAACGAATAAAAATATAAAATATCATAATAAATATTATATGATCGGGAAAAAAGAGAAATAAATGGCGGTGACATCAGTTCATTGGCATAATTAGTGTTTATGTGTGTGTGTGTGTTGGTGGGGGGAGGGGGTGGATGCTTGCTGCAAAGTTAATTATTATAATATATTATTTGTGTAGTTTTTTTTATTCCATTGGGGACCCCCCCCCCCCCCCTCAAAGAGTTTTAAGTAAGTATAGGTCACGTCATAATAATCGTATACGCATCCGCCTTCTTACTTTTTTCACCACGACGTCCCATTCATACGGGTTGCTAAAGAGGTCGAGGACAAGCTCGGCAGGCATGCTGTGCCACATGACCGCGTCCTCAGCCACGCCGATAAACCGGAGCCCAACGTCACCGACCACGATCCCTACACCGAACAGGTCGATCGCGACCGCGGTCCCCGATCCTTCGCCGCTGTCGGACCTCGACGTCTGTTGGTCCAGCTTGACGTTCTCGCGGAACTTGGCACTGGGGAACGCTGCAATCTGCTCGAGTGCCACTGGTCCGGTGGATGCGTCCGGCGACGAGGACGATATCCTCCTCACGGCAGACCGGCTGGCATACGTGAAACCCATAATCCCCGGTTTACGGACGGCTAACAGGAACTCGGTTATACGGGCCGCTGACGACGTCCGGTCGTCGGTAGGTGGTGACGACGACGTCCGGTTGTCGATAAGTGGCGTTGACGACACTGATAATGAGTTTTCAGTAGATAGCAACGGTGTCACTGTTGTCTGGTTTTCAAAAGATGGCGACGACAACCGAAACGTAAGGTTTTCAATAGGCAGTGAGGGTGACGTGGTCCAAGACGTAAGGTTTTCGGTAAGTGGCGGCGACGACCAAGACGTTAGGTTTTCAATAGGTCGTGTATTTGACCAAGACGTTAGGTTTTCGGTAGCTTTCGATGACGACCAAGATGTCGGGTTTTCGGTAGGCGACGGCGACGTTGACCGAGCCGTCGTCAGGTTCTCATTAGGCGGTGACAGAGACGTCATATCAATGTCGGTGGTAGGCCGAGCCGAGGCTACCGCGGGCCGTGTATCGCACAGATGTGTAACGTTAACGGTAACCGTCGCGGCGGTCGCCACGGTCGACATCATAAGCAAACACGATGTCGCGCAGTAGATGTACGGCAAAAGCGACGGAGGCCGTTCCATTGTATAATAGAGTATTTCTTGTATCAGACTTAGAAATTTCCTAAAAATGAAAATATTATTAATGCCTACCTGCGTATTTTATTACCTACCACACGCGAACGGTATACGACGTAATAATAATAATAATAATAATATATAGGTAGGTACCGCGCACAGACGTATATACGCACTCACGCCAAGCCGGAAACGACTGGCCACCGTGGTGGATTATTACGTCGGCCGATGCCCGCCCGAGTTTTTAAAAGGTTTCCCGTGTACGCGGGGATCAGCGGACCGCATAACTACGGAAAACCCGCACCGCCACCACCGCGGTGTCCCCGCAAAGTTCGACCCCGCACGCCACGGACATATTTTATATTTCTCGGCCCGAGACCGCCTTACGTATTGTACAGATACATGTTATATATAGACACACTGCAACCATACACGTTGGTACGGGCGCACCTCAGTATACCCATATTATATTATATATATATATATATTTAGGCGTCCTCCGTAATTCATAATAATTTAGAGTATGCCGAAGCCGAACACGCGAATACAATTTTTTTTCTACATTTTTGTCTATAATCACGGTCCTACAATATATTATGTGACCCGACTCTATACTCTCTCCTCGTCGTTACGATAAATGACGCGCCGAGCGAGACTCGTTATTTTTACTGGTCCGTCGATTTCACAAACGTGATTTATCGACATATTAATATAATATTATTATTGTTATTATTATTACCTAACCTATTGTATTGATGAACGTAGGAATACAAATATACATAAAGTACTTCACATTATTATAGTGATAACTGATAGATGTCGATTCGCGTGCTAGTTCAGAAAACAACTTATATATACAATATATATACTCGTATGTATGCACGAGCTTTTCTCCACAATTTTTTTATTTATTATATATTTGTATGCCCACGCTTTATTCCCGAAAACGACAAATCACAATGACTATCCCCCGAAGACAAACAGCAAAATAAACAACAACGAGTACACACACTATCGAGAAATTATATTGTTTTCGTTTTATGCACTGCAGGCGAGTATATATTTCAACGGATTATGCAAATGAAAGTGGAATGCATAACATTCGAGGCCTGCTGTACTACTACGGACAACATAATCGAATCTTTGAAAATACCAAAATCCACATAAGTCGAGTTGGTAGCACAGTTTTGCAACCACCGCGCCACTGACCTACTCCACATGTACATTAAATAATATCTGGTTTCTCTGTTTATTGTATACTATTCAAATTTTAAACATTTGTATAGACTTATCAAACATTTATTTTAACTATCTCAATTAAACCTTTTAATTATAAACCATCTGTTAATGAATAGTGTTTAAGTATAAATTCAGTTAGTCAGTATAGTTCCGATTTTGCATACTGTCTATTACCTACCTGCTATTATAACGTACTATATTGTACGTGTAATACATATTAATCATATTACGGTTAATACTATTACGGTTTTCGGTTGATTAGGTTTAAGTTAGATCATGGTTGGTGAAGGTCTAACGTCCTAGGACTGTTGTTTTAGATATAACTTTTTTTCCATAAATAATTGTAAATACGCAATTAACTAAAGGCTGGGGATCTAACGTCTGGGTCAAGCAATGTGCAAACTGCAGTTCAACCCTCATATGGTTATGCCATAAAGAAAAAAAAGGCAGGATATCCAAAGCAACAAACGATAATGTAAAGACGATTAATTATTTTCTACCCATCACCCTAAATATATATAAAATCCAAGTCAATACATCAATGCTCAATATAGAAAACATTGAAAATTACAAATTACATTTATACCATCATAATATTATATACAACTATGATTTATATTTGACCCGAAATATCCACGGTCGTAGCACACGCTAAGCAAAAAAAAAGACAATGAAAAACTAGAGATAATATTATACGCAATAAAATAGAATAATAACGCGAGACGACCTAGTACGATAATTTGTATAGTGTATATATAGAGTATACCAACATTAATGTCAAACAGGAAGTATTATATTCCCATTGACCATAAACACCGTGTAAGTTAAAAAATTATTACGGGCCATTCAGTATATACAGCCCAAACCTAAACAGAATCAAGTCGGTGAGCTTTATAAAAATATATTTATGTGTGCAAATTTTGAACTATTGGGGAAATATAATACTATCTCAATAAGATGAAAAAGTATGATTTAAGGCTTTCACGAATATGAAGTAAAAAAGAATATAAAATGTAAAGATACTAATAAAAAATTTAGTCTAGGCGGTCTATACCCTAGTGCCTGTATAATAATGATTCTTTAATATATATAGTCGACTGGGGGTGCACTCATCGTAAGCGTATTAGGCCCGGGTATGGGCGATATAAAGCCTTCCAAATACACATGATATAACGCCCTAGGTAATTTATTTTATCTGACATCTTTCGTTTTCAACACTCAAGTATAAAATTTTTAGTTTTTAGGTTTAAAAGTATAATTAACTAGGTATAACAATTTATTATAGATTTTAGAAGGTAGAAATGTAGAATACCTATATAATACTCGAGTGTTCAATTCTATAGCGTAATAATGGTCCGTCTCCATTCACCAATATTTTTCAATATTATGTTATATTGTACCTGTAACATTTACTGTAAAGCATCCTAAAGCGATATTTTACTTTATAAATCAACAAATTGTTTATTTCTATTCAACATATTATTTTTTTTCAAACCATTTACACCAACATTATGAATTTATTCACATATACCCATACTGGCTATACTGAATGTGTCATTGAAACGGAAAATGAACTATAATATGATTTATCAATAATATTTCGTTAGTATTATTTTATATACTTCGAGGTTGGAATTGTAAATGTATTGTTATTACTTTCAAACTAGTTTTTAACACATTATAGAGTAGGTATAGACAATACTACCAATTCATAAGAAAAAAAAATATACAAAATATGAGGTTTGCAGTAGTGTTAATGTGCTCAATTATATAAGGCACTTACGATTTATTATATGTGCCATTTGTTTCTATTTTCCTAACATAAAAAAAAACAAAAATTCTTAATTTGTAACAGTTTAGTTTCTCAATTCTGGACCTTGACCGTCGATAGATACCGTCCAGGACTTACAATTAAACATTTTCAAAAAAAACTGGGTATATTTTATGATTTAATTGCTGACAAATTAATATACACTTTATTAGAGAAAGTTTAAGTACCTACAGGTTTTTTTTTTGGTAACCCAAATGATTATTTAGTATCTTGTATAATTTACTTTAGTGCAGAGAAATGCAAAACTTTATAAGTTATAACTGATTTAGAAACTTTATCAAGGAAGCAACTAAATGTTCATTTTTTCTTTAAAGAAATCCCCTGAAAACTTATTTCCAATGAAATGAATTGTAGACATTGTATTGTAAAAGTTTATGGAATAAAGTAACTACGCATGAAATTGAAGAAAAGTAGGTACATTTATATGGCTGTGTATATGTACGCGTTTTTCTAGTATACCAATCCTATTCAACTTGCTAAGAGACTGTTAAATATCTTAAAATTGCATTGACAAGATAATGTGTTTCAGCTATTTAATTTTCGCAATTTGTGAATGCCTGAGTACTGATTTAAATGATAATATAAAATACAATGCTCAAGTATATTCTTACTATAAAATAACAAGTATTTCTGTCCGAAAATAAAAATTTAATTTAAACGGTATGTATATTTTAAAAAGAAATACAATATTGTATCAATGATAAATATTTGTTTTAATAATTTTTAATTAAAAAATAACGAGAAAACAATTGAAGAAAAATTATACGGTCGTTGAATTATTATTATTACGATATTAGTTGGACATATATACATTTTTTTCGGGTCAGGGTCAACTGTATCGAAGCACAAGATCTGTAACTTCGATAACTGCAGCCTTGGGATGCTAAATTATTCAAATTTCGGATTAAAACCTGATCACCCGGGTATCGCACGACGATTTTTGACCCGGGTCTTAAACACTGCCATGGGAATACAAAAGGTTTGCATTCTGCATCCATAAAGAATGTGTGTATCTTATGTAGAAAATTTGTACTTTGATGTTTGCATACAGTGTAAGTTTAGAACGTTGATACAGCGACGGTACGCATTAATGCATCATATAATTTTTTTATTCATTTTACATTGACATATTATAATATGTCTGCAAACTAACTAATCAGTATAGTACACACCAATTACGTATAACAGGTGTATAGAAGCGCACATTATCAGGCGAATGATTATAAATTAATTAAGTTCACCTAGGATCTAGACACGAATTGATTACATTTTCGTTGAATTACAGTAAGCTTTTGTACTTAATACCAAAACGGAACTTATATAATGATTTAGCCACTTTCAATGTAATTTAAGTCAAAAGTTTCATAACATATCAGTATAATATTATAGATTATTATAATATCCACTGAAAGCTTAATGATTTCGTATCATAGTTATGTATATGGAAATTCTTGTTTCTTCGAGATATAGGTTTATGTACACCATATAATAATATATTATACTATGCAGTGGAGAGTTCATTTATTTTTGTAGTACGCAAATACGTCGCTACCTTATCTACACTAGTTGAATAAAAATGTAGTGTCACTAGGTACTTTTAAGGTTATTAATAATAATAAAAAAAAATGATTGAATTACTTTTTCGTTACTTTGAAAAAGGTTTCTAGTGCCCTATTGTAGGCAACTTTATACTTTACCTTAAAACGATTAAATTTTTTTCAAATCGTTGCTGACCATTGTATGCACTCAAATGTACTGTAGAGAAAAAATAACGGAGAACTATCGTTCTGATGCATAGTAAGTATAGATCACTGTAAAAGATTATGTGTTAAAATGTATTTGAATTAAATGATAAATCACTGTTTACGAAAAAAACGATTCTGAATGAAGGAGATGTGTGAATTTATTTCTAAGGACAAATTATTTTAAATAGGAATTTCATTATTAAAATTATTTCTCAATTCAGTAAGTTGAACTAATTTTTGAGAAAAATATCGCATATGAATATTATAACTAATTTATTAGTCGAACGGAATCAATGCCAAAGTACCGTGTGAAAAACTTCGTGGTATAATAATAGCTTAAATTAGTTAACTTATTAAAAAAAAAAAATTAAATCAGGTATGAAATTTTTAATTTTTGAAATAAAAAAAATAAAAAAGTTATATTATATTATAATATGCAACACTCAAGTGAATAAATTGTATAGAAAAAAAAATATTGATTAGAATAAAAGTTATTTCATTTGCCAGGTCTTCCTGTTACACCCCGTATAACTGTATAGAAGTATAAATGTAGTTATAAATTTAGGTTTAAGGTTAGTAATATTAGTGTCTTGGAAATTATTTAGGAACCTAATCATTGCATATTATTCACGTCGTAATAGTGATAGGGAGTAGGGGGTATAAAAAAAATAATAAGCATGACAATTGTGTCAATGAAAACCTCAAATGCAATGATAATGACATTTAATAAATCAAGTAGCTATGATCAATATACTTGATACGCTTTAAATTTATTGTGAAGATATTAAAAGAAATTAACAAAAAAAATATATTAATTAAAGAAAATAATACTTTCAAAAGTTAAATTAAGAGAAACACTACGATTCTCAAGTCTCAACGCTTATCAAAAATAGATTTTATCGTAGTCCCTAGCGATGCAGTGAACTCAAACACTGGAATGCTTTCACTAATCCATAGGCAGATGAAATATATTGGCTTGATACGGTAGCGTGGCGTGTCCAATTATGGTGTAAGAAACAACGAAAAAAAATATAATAAATATCTTAAATGAATGTTCCCCTTGATGATCTCCTCAAATGAACCTAATTCATCGATAGCATAATTAATAGTCTATTATAGTCCAATAAAATTAATTTAACCTATTTTGTGAAATGATTATTGGTTATTGTTTTATTTGAGGCCTGAGGATATAGGTAGATGTTTTATTTTGAAAATTAAAATGAATTTATCTTAATTATCTTAATTATCTTTATTTATCTTAATTTATTTAAGATATATCCATAAAATGTATTTGATTACTTTTACATTATTATTTAATAATACAATTTTATATAAGTTAAAATTGTTCAATAATTAATATTGCTTATAAGTTATCACGTTATGAATAGCGCCCACACAGTACGATTACCTTTACAACCCGTATGGCCGTATATTATGTTTTATGATTTGATATGATGATAAATTATAATGTTATTAAACTGTTAACAAGTTTTAAATTTTAATGACTTAAGTTAACAAAATTACTATTTCAAAAGAATTGGCAAGTTTTTTTTTTAAAACAAAATTCTGATTAAAAATATATTGATATTAAAATATAGATAAAAAGACGATGATTTTGTTGACAATGATCTCAGAAATATTAGGGTAATTGAAAATCGGGGTGGATCGTGACTCGTGAGTATTGCCAAGTAAATATTTCTTTCAGGATAATATTATATTCCAATTGGAAATTACCATAACTATATTATTTTGTTTATTATTTAGAAAAATCATAATTGGCTGTCACAAAAAATGTCTAATACCTATCAAAAGGATTATATTACATTAATTATATTGAATGACGCTATGATAAACATTTAAATATTTTAGCATGTACCCATTAGACATTTTTTCATAAGAACATTGATTAATATTTTTATCTAAGCAATGTTAACATCAATTTTTATATCAATAAAATATTGTTAATCTAATACCTACCTATCTACCTATATGTATAATATATTGAAGTTAATTACAATATTTAGACATTTAACATAATAATGTGCACCCATAATTAAAAAGTTAAGTATTATTATAGATTTATAGGACATTGGTCATGCAGTACTCAGTACTAATATAAAATTTAAGATTGAAAAACTAAGTGATGTATAGTGAATTAAATCTGTTGGACTTATAATAACATATTGTAATATAATACATAAAATAATATTATTAAATTCTGTGTAAGTATGATAAGTATCTTATCATAAAGTCTAATTAAAATTTAATAATATAATATGATACACGTTAAATGTTTAAACAAACATTAAAAATATATATAAATAAGGGTGTCAGAAGCGAAGTAAACAACATCAAACTTGAATAATCAAAATAAGTACCAAGGTACTTAAGTTTTTAATATTATAATTTTATAAGTATTAAGTAGGTAGGTATTTTATTAAAATAATAATGAAAAAATGTTAAGAATATTATGGTATACACATAATGGCAAAGATTTTATTGACAGTTATAAACTTATAAATTTTTACTATATTCAGCTTAAGTCTTAAATCCACAAAATCTTTTTATTAAACCATCTAAATATGCATAATGGATATACATTAAAGTAAACACGAAATTATTTCAAATTAATTATAATAACCAACATTCTATGTTTCAAATGGTTAATTTTAGTTGGCCAAACTGTTATCCTAGTTTCACCTATGAATAATTATTGTTAAGTTATAAAATAGATTACAATTTTGAATGGGTTATAATATTATAGATTAATATTCATAATATTTTAGCTGACAGGTTGTGTACATACATTTCACACATTCGTAGTTACGACTTGAATCGTCATACACTATATGCCTATGTATAAGTAGGTAAACTATTTGAAAACATGATAAACAGAGGACAATTTAAATTTCAAATTATGATGTGTCTATATATTACCGTTGATGGTATTATTATACCATTTTTCATGAATACTTATTATTTATTTAGAATTCATAATAAATTTTTTTTATACCTATTTTAGATTCTAAGTGAAGTATAAAATGTATTGGTTTTACAATGACATTAAAAAAAGTTTAAGAACTCTTTTACGTGGCCGAGGGAAGCTCAAAACACATACCCAACTTATAGTACATCTATGGTACAATATTTTAGATACTTAGAAAATTATTTTTCAATATTTTAAACTATTTATTTAAAAAAAGTTAAATGATATTAAATCTTTAAGTATATATTATACATCAACATAAAGAATGTATAATATATTATTCATTATAAATATATAGATATAAAAGACTTATAAATATAATAAAATTAGCTTTAAATATTATCCGGCACTTAAACAGTTTTCTTAAGACAAAAAAATTTTACAATATGCTAAACGGATTGTATAAAATAAGAGTTATTTATTTAATCAGTGTCCAAACATACAAAAAAAAAATACATTTCTCCACTCAGAATTTAAAAGAATTTATCATTTTACTTTTTTTGTCATAAAAAGATTAAATATAAAAACCACAACTCGCATATGGATAAAAATATAAATTACTTTATACAGCTTTTTTTGTGCTGTTCTATATTTATCTCCGGATTACAAAATAAAATAATATTTTCATCCTAGGTGTTATCAAATTATCTAATAATTAATTTCTTCCGTAGAAATGAATTTTGACGCATAAAATATAACAAGATAAGCTTTAAGAGGTCAACATAAAAAACGATACTAATGTGTAAAATGTTTTTATACATATTTGAATATACCTTCAAATAGTTAATATCAACAAAGCTTACATTAGTATTATAATATTATTAATTTTGTATAGGTATTAAAAAATCGAAATAATGTATTTTTAAATAAATATATTTAATACTAAATAATAAATATAGTAATGTTCTATGAGTATATTTAAATTCGTTGTTATTGTTTATTAAAACTCGTTATTTTGTTTAAAAATACAAATATTTAAATACTTTTTATTAAATTGATTTTTATAATTTTAATTATATTTATGGATTTCAAGGATACAACAATATAAAATGTAAGTATGTATCTACACTGATAAATTAACAATAATAAAAAAATATATAACTACAAAATATATACATATATATTTATATTTTTATTATTTTTGATATAGCTTCCTTAGTTTATAAGCTTACAAAATATAGGTATTATAATCTGTGTTTCTATAAATTTAGAATATTAATTAAAATAAGAAAATATTAAGAAAATAGCAATTAGGTAGTATCCCTGTTTAAAGTAGGTAATTGGAGCATGCATGCATTTAAAAAAAATTGTATATATTATGTATTCTTAAAATTTTTCAACTTCTATTGTAAAAATATATCAGGGGCCTTGTATTACATTTTCATGGTTTTTGACCCAACAATACCATTTTATTGACATTTATAGAAAAAAACACTAAAAAAATTGAAAATTGAAAATGTCCATAAACAGTTCAAAATGGGACAAAATATTTTGAAAATGTCATTAAGTATAGAAATTGATAAAATTAACATATGGTGCACATTACAAGTATTTACGGTTATTCGTTTTTGAATTAAAACAAAATAAGAAAATCGATACACTAGAAATTGAGTGAATATCCAATATTGTAAAAATTAAACTTCAAACGGTCATACAAATTTAATTTGACCTTCTTATTGGTCTGATGAAGTTATGTCTGCTATATTAATATGTAAAGAAATAAGTTGTATTAAGGAAATGCATTTCACCACAAAAGAATAATTATTGGCCTCTAGTAAAATATATTTAGGAGCCTTATATTTAATTAATTAATACTTACCAGCACCATAACTTAATAAGTATTTATTAAATAAGAATGTTTCCTATTTTAGTATTATAATAAGCCTAATTCAGACTTCAGAGTTTAATATTTGTTGAGCGTGAAACGATGAGTGTAAACCATTTTAATTATTAATACATAATATTGTTAATTATTTAAAACACATTCTCAGTTTTTACTATGTTAGTATGTTAGTATTTCTTTAATAAACACAATTGTAAGGAATATAATATAAGGTACATGAAATGGTATTATAGAATACGATATTCTTGACATTTTAGATTCTGAGCGAAGCGATGAATGTATTGATTTTACAATGATGTGTGTTTTTATTTTTTTTTTGTGTCTGTCATCACCTTTTAGGACAGTAAAAGTGCTTGAATTTTCTTAAATAGTAACTATTCTGATAGGAAAGTGAATCTAGTTGGTACTTTGGGGGGTCAAAAGTAAAAATTTCCGAGTAGTTTTCAAAAACGCTGTGAAAAACAAAAGAAAAATTAAGGAAAAACGGAAATTTTTACGAAAAATCTGTTTTCGAAAAAATCGATTTTGGTTTTTGGCTCAACTCGAAAAAAAATGACCGTAGATACTTGAAAATTTCACTGAATGTTTATATTAGCATTTTCTATACATGATAAAATTTTGAAAATAATTTGACTCTTTTTGAGCAGTTTACGGACATTGTCAGTTTTCAATTTGTTTAGTTTTTTTTTCTGTAAATATCAATAAAATTTTATTTGTTGGGTAAAAAATCGTGAAAATTTAATATAAGACTTCTGATATTTCGTTCTAATAGCAGTTGAAAAATATTAAAAATATGTAGGCACAATTATTTTTTATAAGCATTTAAAGTTCAAATTTTATCAAATTTAGTATTTAATAATTATTTTGTACTTAAAAATTTATAAAATGTTCAACTTTTATAGCTAAGGATTGAAAATTTAAAAGAAAGCTCCACGTGAATATGTTATATATAAATTACTTTATTCACAAGAATATCATCAAATATACTTGGTAATATCATAGGCTGACTGACCGTTTTCGCTCAGAATCGTTTTTCTTATGCAGTGATATTATATCATTGAATTCAAATTTAACACCATCCATTACAGTGACCCACTTGTAACCTACTGTACAGCAGAGTGACATCCATTTACCCATCTTTTTTTATTCTTATTGAGTGAAATAAGTAAAAACTTACTTAAACCTACAAAATACGAGACAATTTGATTCCCTACAGACTGATTTATTAAATATTTCTGAACCGTGCCATGTGTTATCTTTGGTAAATCATTTTTGTAAATTAGCTGTAATTAATATTAAAAAATATTTTTGGAGATGGTAATTTCATAGGATTTTTCTTTTTTATTTAGATAATGATGTTTTATTTTTAATTCATATAAATTTTAATTATTTTATTTATATATATTATATTATATTGTATGGTAGTTATTATGATGTTTTAATTTATATAATTATTTAAGCTTAAAACATTTTTTCAAATTGTACATTATACAATTGGTGTTAGGTACATATCGTACATAGTATATTATTTATGTGAGATTTTTTGTTATATCCAATTATCCAATTAAATAGTATCATGCAACTAATAACTAAAACAATATAATTTTATAAAAACATTATAAATAACGGGCATTTTTATAAATTTGTTTTAAGAAATAGTCCATTTTTATTTTAAAACTTTTTAACGGTAATTTCATCAGTAATTTTTTCTGTTTCTGTTCTATATCAGTCTATTTTTTTGTGTATACTTCAGGTATTCATATTTTATGAATAGTTTACAATCAAAAACATATCGTTTATTCGAAAAAATGTTGCCACCGTTTAAACTTTACTAGGTTATTTCTAATATCCTCAAAAAACACTTGATTTAAGTTAGGTATATAAATACATCATAATATTTGAAAATACTTAAAACTATGCTATTCTTTTATTTCCTTATATAAATTAATATTTTGTGTAATTTAGCATGTCCAATATTTCTATTTAATCTATTACCCACCTATCTCACGAATGGTATATAAATTCTATATACAATTATAAAAATGCTGTATTATAAATTTTAAAATTAATATCGGAAGTAATCATTATTTGTGAGTTCTTGACTTTTAGTGGATTACAATAACGCAACTATTTAAAACCCGATAATAATAATGTATCATATAATATATATTATAATAATTAATGTTATAATATTTGTATCATCGATTCAATATCGGGAAAACTGTGAGACTCTATTATAACGTATAAAATAAATATGTATGGTATTTTTACCGTGTATACGCATTCGTATAATCTGTATAGTAATCCTCGCTCGTAAATTTGCTTTTGCACAGCATGTACCTATGGTGAACGCTTGCGCTGCTGTCTTTTCGTGGTGCGGAATCGGCGTTTCGACTCGCGTAACGGACAGTGCGTTCTCGACTTTGGCTCCGCGAGCTTACGGCCAGCCCTTAACCGAAGTCGTAATAGACGAACATCGTGCGAACCATTTGGTAAGTATTTTATGACCTTACATATTTTTATTTTAACACTTATTTCAAATCTTTTTCGAGCTAATCACAACTTTTTCCCACGTACTTTAAAAATTTTAAATGTAAAAATAATTACATTTCTACGTACATTTAGTGATTCATGTTATGTAAATATTGACTTGTAACACGTCGAAAGCTTACAAACAAATTGGGTGAAAATTTAATAATGTTAATTAACAGTTGGAGGCTTAGCGTGTATTATTATTTTTGATAGATTTATATTTGTACTGGTTATATTACCATCTGTTTACTAAAACTTAATTTTATCCGAATAATACCACGTGATATGAAAGTTATCGTTTTTAAGACAATGTATCAAAAACAATCCAATTCATATAAAAATAATATTTGTTTTTATTTTTTTAAATTGTATTGAAGTGCCATAAAATAATTATGTTTATAATTTATAGTTATAAGTTATAAGTTATAACTTAAAACATAACACAATAAAGATAAAATATTCAAACATATAGACATAAATATTCAAAATAAAACTATATTTGTACTTAAGTAGAAAATAAATTTAAATTAATCGTGTCATTAATGCAAATTAAAATAATATTTAGCCCTTCCTTAACAATTTATTTTAAAAATAATTTTATTAGGTATACCATTCATGACGTTTTTTTAATAATACATATTTTAAAATTTTAAACAAAGTATTTAATTAGTTTAATACGTATAAAAATATAATTAATCAAATAAAAACAATAATAATATAAAGTCAACAGATAAAATTTAATGCCCCGATGAATTGCTAAATGCACTACACATTATATTTTATACCTTGAAGAATATCAAACCACCAAACACATCTCTGAAGACTCAAACACTATTAAATATTAAAATATTATCATATACCTATTACTTCTATACGAAGCCCTTAAAAGGTAGGCGGTCGTGATTTTAACTTGTCGTGGTTTAAATTATTACTTAATATTTAATTATCCTTAAGACGACGCTACCCATTCATTTGTTGTCTCCGTTTTACCCACGTACGACATAGCAAATTCTCATTCACAAATTTAAATACCTAGTGTGCTGTTAATTTTGATATTTGATTGTATTGACCTATTATCAAACTTTTAGGTAGGTAAGAACATTATTTGTGCTTAATAAGCGTCGATTAAGATATGAGCATTTTTAAACATTTTTACCAATATATTGTAGCTATGTCAAATAAGTAATATTACATTTTTCGCAGTAGGTAATGATTATAATTTTTATAATTTTAAAATGCTTCTCCCCACTGATTGTATTTCACTGTGCAAATTTTCCTAATTTAGCTACTATTTATAGTGATACAACATTGTTTTTTTGCTTAAAACATTTTTTTTTAAATTAGGATTTACATTGATATTTGGAATATTCATCAAATAGCAAATATTATGATCATTTGAACTCGTGTAGATGGAAAATAAATATCTAAATTATAATTGAACTATTAACTATTTACTCTAGTAGGTAGGTATATACAAATGTACAGTGTACAATGTGTACATATGTTAGTAGTATGAACTGTGTGTGTTAATAACGCGTTACTAACTATCCACTCTACTATAATACCTATATTTAACCTTCAATTAACTCACTGGGAGTACGTTAAATTAAAATGTCATGCTGGATGATATCCAAATAAGCTTTATTGTAACAAAGAATAACACGGTGATCACAATCGCAAACAAGTAAGTTTGGATCATGGGATGATGCACAAATCTCTACGAATTTTCTTCCTTTACGCGATGACCCAAACAGATGACTCAAAGGATTCGGTGTATTCGAATAGACAAAGACGTTTTACAATCCCTAAACACCACAGTAAATAAATCCTAAACAATGTTAATGTTGTTTCATGTTTGTCGTAAAGTAATATTATAGAACATAGGTTGGTATTGTAAATGATTATGTTACGGTTTTTGGCTAGACGTAATTTTTTCATGCATTCATGCTTCAATGTAGACACTTTTATAAAAACAAACCACTTACTCTTTTTATCTAAAATTTACGAAAATAACAACGATTGAAAAAATAGTTAGATTCTATTGCTTAAGTGTACTTATACATGTATTTCATATTCAATTTGGTTTTAGATTCAGAGCACGGTGAAGAATGTATAGGTTTTACAACGATGAGTTTGTGTGTTTTATTATTGTATTTAAATACACTTTTTATAAAAAAAAAAATAGCTTTAATCTTCAATATTTTGAGTGGTTTCTAGTAGTGAATTGGGTCTAGCTTGTTCTTTGGGTGTTAAATTTCGCATATTATTCTAAAAAATTACGAAAAACTAAAAAAAAAATTATAAAAATAACGAAAGGTTAGCCTTTAACCTTTATAACCTTAAACCTATAACCTATAACCTAATATAAGCAACACTAGTTTTGAAATCAATTTTGTTATTTTTTTTAATCCAAAAACAAAGAACGTCGATACTTTAAATTTTCACTAAACGTTTATGATATATAATTTATATTATAAGCATTTTCGAGACAACTTACATACAACTTTCGAATTAGATTGGAACTTAATGAGATAATTGAAGACATTTTAAATTTTTAAAAATTCTTATATAGACTTATAATTGTCTTTAGTAATTTAATGTAAAATTATTTTTTATAAGCGTTTAAAGTTCTTATCTTGGTAAAATTGAATATATAAACGAAAAATAAAGATTTTAGATACTATGTTGTAATTCAAAAAATATTAATCATAGGCACTTGAATTAACTTTTACGTATTTAGGTACTATACACAATGCAATTTAGAAAATATTTTGAACTAATTGTGCTACGAACATATTTAGACCGTTCTACCGCGATACGTATATTTAAATATAAGTTGATAATAGTTATTCATAAATAATATTAGTAAATTAAGTAAATTATAATATAATACCTATCCTTACGAAATATAGGCACCCCGACTGCTAAGAACCGTTTTGCGTATATGCAATGTTTTATAATTCAATTCAAATGTGAACCATATTATATTAAAGTGACCTACTCGAAATCACTATACATAACGGAGTGACCGCGCCGGTTTTTAACTATCAACAGTTTTTCAATAACTATCTGGCTGCAATAAAGATTTGAAGTCCGATTTTAACCATCAATAATTCAGCTTTGGAATATAATTGTATTTTATTTATTTTAAATATTAATCTTAATTCTTAGTTCTTACAAATTACCTGATTAAAATAAACAACAGGAATTTATACATTGGTAGGTGATGCTACATGGAGCAATTGATAAGGCTTTACTACAACGACTGGTAGAGCACAATATTTACCCGCCGTCTGACCCGGGTTACCGACTGTTGGCATAAACGATAAATCCTTGACAGCTGACATATTAATAAGTATATATATATATATATATATATATGATTTATAGACCTATTCGGATATTTATATATATAAACAAACTTCACATTTATCTAACACTACCAGTACCTACCACGCACTATCCTAATACTAATTTAATTTAAAAATATATATTTGTATGGTTAGTTGTCTACATTTTTCAAGCTATTACAACATAAAATATTATATACGTAATATTATAATATTCTGTAGTTTAAAATCAGTAATTTAGATAATTTCAAAAAATCGTAAATAATAAATAATATTATGCTTAGAATTTTTATAACATATATGCTAGTCCGACTATAGTAGATATTACACGGATTAATCTGGTATACCTACCTTGGTAACTAGTATTCTTAAACAGTCTTCAATTTACGAAAAATATGTTAACACATCTTCACAGTGTAAGTTTTTAATTTTTTTAAATATTATATGAGTTTGCATATAACTCACAAATTTATGGTAAAATGAATGACGAAAAATGAATTATTTTACTAACATTGTTGAATATCTAAAAATTATATTTTAATAATCTGAAATACGATTCATATACGTAGGTAGTTAAATACCTAACCTAACCTTAACAAGCATATAATTCGATCAAAATATTTTTCATAATTTATTACTTACCCTCGGATTCATCATCATATCATTATATTAGTATGTTAAATTTAAGTCATTAAAGTGTATACAAAATTAACATTATAGGTACCTATCAATAATTAAACTCATGATACTCTCGTTTAAATCGTTTAAGTGCCTAAATTTAATTAATATATTTCAAAAAATTATACTTGAACATAATTACTTATATTAGTACCTAACAGGTAGGTAACTTAGGTACATACCTTTGGTAATTGGTACACCTGCCCTGCAAATGTTGGTTCTAAAACTTTTAACGTTCAATATTGTTCAATATATTCATGTTCCTATAATGTACAAAAATATACAACAAATGTATTCGTCTGGAGCTACTCAAAATATGTTACTAGGAATATATAGACCAAGAATAATAAATTATAATATGTTAAGACTAGATACGTATTATTTTTTTATCATTTCAAAGGAATACGTAAATTGTAAAGTACCTACCTACAATAATAAGCGTTCACTCGCATAGAAAGGTATTGTTTGAGAATTCAAGACGACTGATGTTTTTTTAAATATATAGTAAGACATTGCACGTAAATGCAAAACGACTGCGAAAAAAAAAACTTTTAATCCGCAAGACCAGACATCAAAAAAGAAACCGTTTAATTCGACGATAATGAGAAAATAAAATATTCCACGACAACCACATAATATCTATACATAATAAACAGAAAATTTTAGTTTTTCGAATCATATGAGTTGGCGGGGTTGGGTGGAGCGGCCTTAGTCATCATTATAGCAGTGTTGTCATTTCTGACAACATAAAATATGTTTATTCGCATATTTATACAATTTATTATTAAAACACAAAATTAAAAAAGCATATTTACCATAATAAATAATAAAACATACATTCAATAAATTAATAATTAATATATTATTATTCATTCAGAAATAATATAATTTTTGTGTATTATTCATCAATCCATTATCATACAATAATTATTGTTAAAACTCAATAACCGATCGCCCAACCTGAAATTCTATTGCGCATGTGCATCAGATAATAACACAATGTAAGCACTTCATTTTATCTAGACAATATTACAATAATAGGTTGAATTCAATTTTGACCTAACAACGATTTACACGGTTAAAAAAAATTAAAAATAAGCATAAAGAATAAATCATGTTATAAATTATGGATGAATACCAAAGTTATTTTACCATAGACCTTACAACACACAGTCGTTCATTATCTGGAACTAAACATATTATTTTTCCCCAAATCAACCGAAGTAAGTTTAATGTGTATATAATTATTTTCGCTTTACATACTAGATCCATCGGAACCTACGTTGGAATGAAACTAGGTGTAAATTCATATGTTGCGTTTGTGTTGAACAAAGCCGGAGAATTGTCGGTTCAAATCCCTCTAAACCCTCCGTAAAATCTGGTCCCTATCTCAGCCAATAATCTTCTATTATCCATTTCACACTTTTACGTAGATACCTACCTACCTACACATTTATCAATAAACTAAATGCATTCACAATAATAACACACAATGTATAATAGATATAAAAATAAAACGATTGTGGCAGGTGGGTAGATAAATAAATTATAGTATAATGGTCGTTATTATAATCAATATTATTTTTGATTCAAAGAGAATATTAGACTACCATAATAGCCTTGTGTACAATATTATTGGTTAGGTTATGCTCTCAAATGATGGGGTATTCTGCGTGTACACACTATTGGGAATTATGTAAGTATATACACCGCGATGTAAATCCTAAAAGTTTATATATTATTATATGCACAAGTAGACTTTTGGTCTATACAGTAATAATGGTATGAGCAATGATTGCGATTGTTAGTTCAAGAACAGACGTTCTTGTTCTCTGCGCAGATAGATCAGATTATATATATATATTACCGATAGCTGATGGACAGATGATAATATAATAAGCTCCGACGAAACTACAATAAACCATATATATCCATTGCTTTATCCGTCTGGCTGTGGTCATCCGGCGTTTTATCGTTAACGACGACTCCAATATTTCTCTATATATTTTTTGTGTGTTATAATAATGTGAGTTCACATATGTACAACCGCAAGAATATAGAAAAACGCACGGTGACAAATCGAAAAGCTTGTCGTACGATTTCAGCGTTTTAAAGTCAACGACCCGGGCAAGTAAAACGCATCGGTCTAACTAATGGTTTGATTGTTTTTGCTATCTGTAAATTTTTATTTTCTGAGCAGAAGAAGTACTATACTTACGAAAGTTTCGTTTAAACCTTATGATAAATATGGAAAATCGAACACAGGTGGTTTATACTTAAATAAAATACAAACATTATAAACAGGTAATTTTTAAAAAATGTCAGCCTTTTTCGAGTAAAATAACTCAAATGGTTTATAATATAAACTTTATATACCTATTAAGATGTGAAGTATTTGTATACGAAAGCTTAAAGTATTCGTTAATGCATTTTGATACTTGTTGTATTTTTTCGAAATCAAGTAAGAATTAATGAAATTAAATAAAAATAATGTGTAATGTTCTGCAAAACCGAACTATCCAAACTATAATCACCGCTAAAAACCTAAATGTGTATGAGCAGCCACAGGATTGCTCACATAGGCACATACCACTTAAAAACGTATAAATAAACATTGCAATCTGATCTCAAAAATCTAGAAGTATAATATATCTATATATATTTCTATATCACGTGCCGTTCTATATGAACATGTAAATACTTGTAAATCCTAATAGTGAGTGACAACTACCTAGATCGTTTTAATTTTAAAATAGCTTGATGTTACTTTTCATGCGTTTGAAAAATATGTTTAGTAAATAGGTATGGAATCTGAAAATGTGGACATTTTTCTCCTTGTTATTATTTTTTGTAAAACAGACGTTTTCTTTGCAATGTAATGTGTCAAGTGTCCGAATGTCGAGTCCCATAATATCAACATTCGGCCTTGATAAAAATAGGTTTTTATTCTTTTACACAAATCATAATATGTTTGAAAACTCATTTGTCTTAATATAATAAGCAATTCGTTATAAACTACTATATACTATAATAGTATAATACTTGGTATATATACTTATTATACTGGCTTGATATATTATATTATATTCTAATATACAAAGTAGGGCACTATATTTCCTATTTTGCTAGACAAAAAGTTATTATTCAAACGACTTTCGTAGTATATAATATTATATACGTTTATGTATATCTATACTTTATAAAATATCATTATCGAAATTTATGATTAAGTATATAATATTATAATGTTAGTTTCAGCTGTGGAGGTGTGTGGTTATACAGTTTTATCGACATTCATGAACTTGTTAATAACAAGATATTATATTTTTTTTTACTTTACACAATATATTATAGTATAAATACTCATTAATTTTAATCGATGTCCAAGTTCAAGTGCAAGTTGTTTCAATACATGACATGAAAAACTGTACAAATTTTCCATGAACGGTTGTTCACCATGAACATACATAATAAAAGTACATCAAAAACCAATCAAATTTAAGATTAGGTACTCATAAGTCATAGGTATACGATTAGTCTAAACCACGGTTATCTTAAACTATCGTAGATAAGACTATCGTATAAAATATAAATAATGGACACAATGGATCCTAAGGGCTAAGGGCTATCCGCAGTTATATCTCAACGATCAATGATTATGGTTATGTATGTACCTAACTAAAAAATTAAAATAAGAAATATAAAAAAAGTCTATAGAAACGTTATTTGCACGCAAAACACGTATAGTTCAAACATTATCTCTAAATTTTTTGAGTTCACACGGCCTAACTATGATTTACAAACATTTTCGAAGCTGAAAGTTTCACGTTTTAAATTTGGATTTTAACTATTTTATTCACATATTTCTTTCTTATTTACACTATATATTTTGATTAGTTTATTTAATTTAGTAGAAAAAAGTGTATTTTATTTAATATAATTTTATGGAGAATTTGTCTAGCATTTGCTGCAATGTGTAGTTTATTGTATTTTTTAACTATACATTTTTATTTGCTGTTTGAAAATGATGAAATAAATGAAAATGCGTTTCAATTTTCTTAACTTATATAGTTCTAAACTAATTGTTGGATGTATGTTACTTCGATAAATGTACATTTGAAAACAATGCTTAAAATTAAATATACATATTATTATAACATTACGAAATCATGTGCGATGGAAAGGTAGTAACTCCCATAAGAGCAATACGCAATAATACTTTACCCTTTCAGTCGTTGTATTTAAAGTTTTAGGTCACTACACAACACTATAGGTAAGTTGATGTTGTATACAAGTATTTAGCACAAACTTAGGGAGTACCTCCCTAAGTACTCCTTTAAAATTCTAAAACATAAATTGTTCGAGAAAAATTGAATTATAAATCATGTAAACTTATATAGAAAACGGTTTATTGCATTATAAATTTCACTGCCATAATTTCTAAAACAATATTAACATATTAAATAAGTACCAAGAATACTAAATAATTTAAACTTTCAATCACATATTCACATTTAATAATACGAACTTAAATTACAAAATATATATCCTATGAGCATTATTATTTATTTACACGCATAATATAAACACATTACAACTTATTTAATTGAATTTTGCTAATGTTTACAAGTATTCTTGAAAAAAAAACGAAGGTATAAAATAACAATAGGTACTACGAGTACAATAATTTATATTTATTATTGAACTAAAAAACAAATTAATACATTCGCTCATCAGTGTATAGACATTTTGTAATTAGAGTAAATAGAGTATTAATGATTGCCGAATCACATATAGAAAAACATGTCTTGTCTCTATTATAATACATTGGAAAAGTGGGGACTATTTTCATTACACAATACATACTTCGAATTGCTAATTGCATAATATATAATACATTGTTTCTAGAACTTTTCATCGTTCAATAATTTATTTCTATCTTCTATACTGAGAGTCAACTTATTACTAATTTGTTAATCGCTATTATTCAATTAATTATTTCCATAATCTATTTGAAAATTTGCAAAAGTATAATAATTTGCAAATAAAACCATCGAAGTAAAAGTTATTTTTTAAACGTGGCTTATAATTGCGGTTATCATTTTTACATGTATATATATATACATATATATATAAATTAATATAAATAATTAAATTACAATATTTGAATAAAAGTTAAAATGTACGTTATAATTTCTATCAAAGCTAACAGAAAATAATTTTGAAAAGTAATTATTATATTATAAATTAGTTTTAATAAAAAGTACATATGCAAACTGTTTATCGGATTGTATAGTTTGTATCAAATTATATATTACATTTTTGCATATAAAATAAAATTATAAAACTATATGAGAAAAAATGTTTTGTTACTCATAATATTAATATTAAATACTGTTAACTAACTAAGTGTATACATTTTACCTACTTTATACTTATAATTGTATATGACTACCTATATAGTACCTACCTACTACTAAGTACGTAATGATCGATTTTCATATCGAATAATTTCATACGTAACAATAGCAAAAATGTAGGTAATACCTAAGCACATTATTTTATTTAATGAATATATTCTTGAAGCATTAGGGGCATTTAAAAGATAAGTCAAAATTATGTAGTGAATTTCATTATCAGCTTTAGATTTTCAATCCTGTCTATTGAGTTCGGATGAAAAATTCTACACATGAACATTATGATGATCGTGTAAACATTTTTGTACTTTATCTTTTTTGAAATCTCATATTTCAGGCAATGTGCCAACATGAAATATAAGTTACGACGGCTCCTGACCGATTTCCCTTGAAACGTAGAATAAATACCAGGATATAATACAGGCATCAGAATTTTTAATATAGTGTTTTCTTCCTCCATGTATGTACACTGTTTTTTTAAAAACCTTATTTCAATTAACAATTTAAATCTCTTTACTTGTACTTATATTTATGTTTTACTTATTTTCTCCGAGTATTTATACATAATAATATTTCGTACCTTATATTATATAACTATATACCTACGTAGAAAAATATATATACATACTTAATTAGTCGTTTCAATTTCAACGCTGCAGTAACCAGTACTTAGGTATTATAAGGTGCAAGACCGGCAAAAATAGCAGTTCCAAAAACATAGAACTGTAATGTTGTTTAAATATCTGTACACAAAATTATACTTTATGTCAGTGTTCTTTAGTTAATCAATAGAATTTCATATACAAGGAATTCATAAAAAAGTTTATTCTGTTGATAAATATAAATAAAATATCCAAACTGTGAATAACATTTACTTGAAGACAACACTTATTTTGGTTTATTGCGTTTATGTCATTTCCCCTCGTTTTTCGAGGAAGATGGTTGCTGTAGTGCTATATAAATTATTATATCGGTCTCAACTCTTAAATGTAGACTAATAATTTGTGGCTTTTTCAACATAACTCATAAAAAAAAAAATCACAAAAGACAATAATAGCAAAAGTGTTTCCAATCAATTTTTGCTAAACGCGTTCTTTCATTATCTAACACAATACTTCATATACTACTCATCCGTGGTTCCCATTTAAGAGATTTCAGAATAATTAATGAGGTTATTTTGATATTAATTTTAATTTTAATGTTTTATCTGTATTTACTGTTTGGTAAGATTTTTAGTAAATAATTAGATAAGCTTAATGAAACATAACAAATATACATCACAAGACAAATGTTATTTTTCCAATTTTATATGATTTGTAAGTTACTTCCATAGAATCCAAATCCATGTAAATTAAATATATTTTAATATTGCGAGCTATCAAAAGTTTCAAGCATTTATATAGGTTAAATTATTATTCTTTTACTATTTATTACTATTTTATATACATTTTACAGCTATCAAAAATCTACTTATGCTATTTGATTTTTAACTTTTTATGCTACTAATTTTATTTACTTTTTAATAATACTTGATTTTATATAAACATAATATAATGAACTAAATCAATAATTTGTTTTATACTGAAGTGAGTGAACTGAAAGACGAGTGTCCAAGATCCGGTCTCTGTTTCCTGTCTGCCGTTTCTAATTTATTTATACAGTTAATCAAATATGTATTTAATATTTTAATAGACGACAAATGTTACTATAAGATTATATTACTTAACAAGAGTTCAAAACTTGATATTCAACCAAATGTTTAGATAATAATTATTATTGTAATACAATTATTATCGTTTCTATGAATATGGTTTTTAGGTATGTGAAATTATTTCATCTGACATTTTTAATATTTCTATTGTCATAATTTATAATTTTAGAGTAAAGGAAGCACTACGATTGCCGCAGTACCTATATTTACTATATTACGTCCATATATAGTCCGGAAAATCGTAACTACAACAGTCAACTCCAAAATATATCGTTTAATGACATCCAATACAAGTTTTCTGATTTTAAAGTATATGAATAAATAATAATAAAAAAATTGTATTGATATTATAAAAATGTGTGACATTATACCAATACACTTACATTTTTTTTTAAATATAATAATAATTATAATTTTGGAACAATAAGACAAAAAAAAAAGATTCAATGGTTCATGTATGACTTAATTTGATAAAAATTGTTCATGATTTACTTTTTAACTTTTATGTTTCCAACAAAACTACCCCAAAACTATAACCAAAAGTCCAAAACTAACAACAATAAACAATTGTAGGCGCTAGTAAAAGATAGATTCCACACCATGTAAAATATAATGTGATGTACCGTGTTTTTTTTTCATTTTAACTTATTGTTATATTTTTTTCAGATTATTAAATTCTTTTCAATAAGAATAATAGTTTAAAAAAAATTATGTTCATTAATTGTTTACTATGATGTGTATATAATCTTTTGAAATGTCGGAATAACAATAAATTAACATGCTAGGTACTTATTATCATTCAAAGAGCCTGTTTACTGTAGAACTAGCACGATAACAAATCTAATTTTCGATTTTAGAATAATTAATAAGTAATAAGTAATCGAAATAGTGCTTCAATTTTCAACTTAATTTTTAAATTGGAAATTTAAATGAAGAATAATGATTTTAGTTTTGTGTTATAATTTAAAAATATTATTCATGATGTATACATGAAACGTCTAATGAAACTTATTAGCTACTGTATTAATAATAATAATATAAATATAAAAATATATCCTTGGCTGACAACCCGTCCCCGCTCAGAATCGTTTTTTCTTATACAATGATATTATATCATTGAATTTAAATTTAAAAGTTAACACCATATGTCCCTATCCATTACAGTGGCTCACTTGGAACCTACCTACTGTACAGCAGGGCGACATCCACTTACCCGTTTTTTTTCTATATTGTTTATACTTTGTCTTAGCTATAAGCTCTCTGATATACAGTTAATTAATAGTTTTGAAATAAATTATTATTAATATTTAATTATCTCAATAACTGCCTACTCTATACTGTATAGTACCTATAATATTTTAATTGAATAAATATAATACTTACATTAATACCTATTAGAAAATATTTCACAGCTTTTTGTAGGTACTTAGATAATACACGCGTAGGTACACGCAGTTAATAATTTCTTTGTGAATATTTCATGTAATTAAAACTGTTGTCTTTTGGTCTGTAATTTTTACGTTAATAATTCAAATTAGAATTTTACATTTACCCATTGCCTCGAAGTTAATACGGTATACGAAACTTTTTAATCGGTGTGAGTTGTACAGTACACAGGGAGGGTTGTCAATTAAAATTCTATCTACAAAACTTTATCATTCAGCCCTCCAAATTTTAAGGTGGACATGACAAAATGCCTCTTGTGTATATTGACGAAAAAGTTGTTTAAAAACAAAACAACCAATAACTAGGATTAAAAAGACTTTCTCTCGGTATATTACGGAAAAACGACTTTGTGCATTGTTTTTCAAACTCAATTGCCGATGCCCATAAAACCATTAAAACCCCCAAACATTGGTGTCATTGCGGTTTTAAAAGCTTTCCAACGATTTATGTTGGAATGAACGAAGAGGCGAAATTTGAATTATTGAGGTTCACCCCTTTTTGAGTTGTAAATACAATTCCATTGCATCGATATCCAATAATGATTATTTCTAGAAAAAAAAGACAATAATCCATTCAAGTACGAGTACTAATTATTATGTATAATATTATACATTAAAGTATTAGTTTGAGGCTATTTGAGCTTATAAAAGTAACGTTTATAATGGTGTTATGTAAATACGTCTACTAGTAACTTCCATCTAAAACAAAATAATAATAAAGGAAAAACATAATATAGATTAATTAAATAAAAACACGAACTTTTTTAGTGTAATAAGTTGAATTAGGATGGTACCTGTGAAGATTAAATAAATAAATTCATAGCATTCAACCTTTGAGTAGATAATGTTATTTTTCAATCTACAGTTTCTAAAGATATAAATATCTATATAAAAATACTATTTAATAAGTATGTTTTCCATTATTTCTCTGTATATTATAATAATATGTGTTTTACCAAACTTAGCATTCATTAGTATACAATATAATGATGTAAAGCATATATTATTATATTTTGTTTTGTACCTTTAGGTATAATGTGAAATCCTAAAATAAAGTGTCACGCATTAAAAAAAAAATGTACGTATACTGAAATTAAACTTTTGTTTCATTTTTTATAGTGTTTTTCCATATGTCATTTTTTGTCGGTCCAACGTATTTATTTGCATACAGAAATTTAAGGTAAACTAAATTTACATTTAATACCCATATGGCCATATATAATATGTAAAACTATTGCACTATTTATTTATATACTTAATTTGTTTATGCTTTATACTTTATACAGTGATAAATTATTATTTAGCAAATAATTTTGTACACTTCCGGAACGTGTACTATATGAACTTTTTTAAACTTTTTGTTTCATTTTATTTTAGATTACGGCACTGAATAAAAATTCTTTAAATAAATAGGTGCATTTTCTATTACAGCGTGTAATAATTATACTTATTATTGTTTTGTTATAAAAAAAACCCTAATTGATAAGGTTGACGTTTTTTTTTCTTTAAATTTTAGTTAAAGTGTTTATAATATTTAATTTTATTTATCAAACTTGATATAATATTATATATTATATAAATATATAATACAATCTTGAAAAATAGTATGAAACTTTTAAGTAGCTATGGATTCAAACTTTCGACATTTGTAGTTACGTATGGTACAGAATTTTAAGTGGTAGTTGAATAATTCAAAGTTTGCAAACAGTCTTGTTTAATATTTTCTAAGAAATTTGATTTACTTAGGTACGCCTAACGGATTATTTAATAATTTTTCTGTGGAACATATTTTGTTTCAGTGTATAGTACAAGAATGCTGAATAGCGATATCATTTTGCATGATAAATATTTGTTAACTTGTATAAAAACCAATAAACATGCGATTCCAGGATGCCGCTACTTTTTCTCTTGTAGTTTTCATTTTTCACCAACAGAGTATTTTGTTACTATTATTTTTTTTTCATTTTCATTTCATGCCAACACGTTCCTTGGACGTTTTGAACCGGAAAAAACGATTTTCAAATTATTGCACCAATGCAGATTAGTCGTCGTCGTCTGTGTTAAACAATTCGTATCAGAGGGTAAAAAGGTCAACGGTCCGCTGGGCACTATTGAGCCCAAAGAACTGCCCCTGCTGGGCGATTCCGGTGGGACAATTTTTCGCTGACTCTGAACCTCCCCCGGGTCACGCAATAACACGTGTACAACACATACATATATATGTTTTTGTTTTTCCTTCAAAAATAACAATCGAGTGTATTATAAATTAATATTGATTTAATTTCCATAAGTTAATTGAATCCGCTACTATATTCGATAAACACAAGAATGAATGAACAGATACCATACTGCAAATGTTCAATAGTAAAAATATTCATAAATTTAATCGTAAATAAATATAATATATAATATATATTAAATTATAATTTATAACTAATAATAAGTATAGGTAACGTTTTTAATGTCATTCTAAAATACGAGGATAATAAATGCGCATAAACCTATTTAATGTTTTATGCAATAGTTTTGATTTATATTACTTTTTAATAAACGTATAACAGTTAACTGGTTTAAAAAATATATTATTATTGTATTTATTTTTAGTTCCACGCTACAACTATATACAACTACAACGTATGTAAAGTTTTACTTTTATAACAATGCAACGGGATAGCAAACGTCCCTCCTAACTGATATAAATCAAACGATTGACGTTTTATTCAAAATATAGGAATGGTGGTCATTCATTTCCAGGAAAAAAAATATTCATTGAGTTATTATTTTCTTCTTTATCATGTACCACGTGATTATACCTACAGTGTTTTCACTGTTTAGAATTTATGACAAATATAGGAATGGTCGTAAATTATTTAAAATAAAAACGTTATCAAGTTATGTCAATATTTTGGATTTATTTTTGTCCTTTGTATTTGTTTGGTTAAGTTGTTGTGTGCAACCTCACGAAATAATAACTACACAACCACTGTATGCAGGAAAAGGGTCATATTTTCGGGTCATAAATCTTTTTCAACAACACAACACCGAATGCCGGCTGAGACGGTAGTTCAAAGTTTACGCCGTTCTTCCAAACACTTATAATATCACGAAAAAAACATACATATAATTCACTCGTTTTGTTAAGTGCATATATGGACTATAATATCTGAATTGTTAAAGAATAAAAAAAACCTCCTAAGACTCAAAAGAGTATGACGTTTGACTAAATATTTCTTTTTCTTTTTCTTTTAAATATTATTATTTTTAAATTTAGTTCCGTTGTGAAATTTACCTTCCTATAAGAGAAGTCATCGGAAATGTTATCCTTCAAAAACTTCTCCTTGTTCTGTAATTCAATATACGTAATACTCCCTAACACAACAAACATAAATATGATTTTTAAGATTTGATTACATTAATGTTACCAACAACTGACAAAAAAAGTACCTATATAACTATATAAGTAACTATAAATAAAAGTGTATTGTATTTTTTTATTCTGTTTTTATTCTTAATTATAATTCACGTAAAAATAGAAAATGCTAATTACTGAGTAATAAATAGGTACTTACAATAGTTTATTATAATTCAAACTATTAAAATTATTTAACATACAAATGTTTATAAATTAGTATAACTTTACTATTGATAAATTATTATTATTTATAGTTAATATTAATTTGTCTTCTTTTATATCTACTTCAGTTTGAATAAAAATCGTACAATCAAAAACTAGTCTAACCTGCACGTGTAAAAATAAGTAAAAATGTTAAGTCTTATATTCAAGAAATTTAATAAACTTCAATGAATAATCATCAGCATAAAAAAATAAACCGCATGAAAAATAAACCAAACGATTTAAAAAGTATGGTGAAAAATATTTAATTTAGGAACTCTAATACTACATACCTAATTGGTTTCAAAAATATTGAATGATGAAAGACAGGAGCAAACTACGTTGTTTAAAATTTGTACTTGCATATGTATAAATTAAAATTATTGGTAGATATTTACACTTTAAAATTAAAATATAACGAAAAGAAAACATTTTATGTCAAAACTAATAAACATATCACCCAGGTATTAATATTTAATAGATACCTAATATGAACGAAATTGAGGGCAGTAATGCGCAAGCGGTCCCACCTGCTGTCAGTGATATCATAAAAAATAAAGGGGATAATGAATGCAAAATATGCACTATATATTCTATAATTATTATGTACACACTGTATACCTATAGTTCAAATTCATTTTCATATAAAAATAATTATATTTGCAAATCATGGGTTAGTTAATAGTGTGTCTCGACTCACGACTTGAGACACATTTTATGTAGATACCTACCTACATATTTTCACCATCTAACCTACGTTGGAAAAATTATTTTGTTTGTCTACCAAACCGTATAATATACATAATATACTCAGAGTAAATAGTAATTATTTTAACGTTAAGTAGCTACTCATTATCTCATTAGCTTTTAAAGAAAACATATTTTTTTTTTACATAATTTTATGTTTAAAATATAATTTTTTTCTAGTTTTTTCTTTTTTAATTAACGACATGTATTTTTAATTTCATATTTCTCAGCAGAATATTCTGATTGTTTATGTGCATAAACATAATATGTTCAACTAGTAGTTAATTAGTTAAATCAAAACTTATATGCATTTACTGTTTAGATGTGTGGGTTGGAGTGGCTAAGGGGTAACCCGGAAATGTTTGTAAACGATATCGATTTATTTTACTAAACTACTAACAAAATAGTCTAAATATTATATTAAAAGTTTGAAATTCCTTTCTCATCTCGTGTCATGTCAAATTTACAAAACAAATAATTGCATATTAAAATAAAACAAATCGTATGAATGTTAAATAAAAATGGTTTGGTAATATACTGATATTCCATCTCAAAGTGTCATAAACGATATTTTGTAAGATATATTAATATATTTTATTTGGGATTGTGGTTTTCAAAAACTTCAAAACCAATAAGATTTTTTTTTGTGTCACAGATTTTTATGACAAAAGAAAATATTAGACAAATTTAAGGTTAGATATTCCCCTCACTAAAATAATCAAATCTCGATGCCTACATAGGAATTTTTTTCAAATATTTTATGGTAAAGCATCTTATACAAGAAATATTTATTATTTTATTTGAGAAACACCTTTTAAAACTAAAAGCTTTCTCAGATAGAATTTAAAATGTTACATTTTTTCATTTTTTAAACTTAATTTAAAAATATATATATTACTGGTGTTTTGATATAAAATAAATACACTTTATGATGTTAGGTAACCACAATCTTACTTTTTAATGTTTTTTTTTTTATAGTTTTACATTGAAATTTCACACTTAAAATGAGTAGATGGCCAAATTAATTGTTCTTAAAATATAATGATGATTTGTGTTATGTTTAATTTGTTATATAAAAAAAACATAATAACAACAATATATTTATAATATAAACTGATTTGTTGCATACAAACTTACTTATTTTAATCATATACATATAAATGTTATCCGTATTTCTCAGAGGTGATCTCAAATACTTACCTACGTACTTTTATAACTTTTGATGTATCTATTTACTGATAATTAAGAAGAAGGTAGATATGTTAAATTATTCAGTTTCTGTAATCTACAAATTATTTTTAAGTAATTACTTATTATATACAAATATAATTTAAAATAAACATTCAGTCAACTTAAACATCTTAAACTACTGATTCTAAAATATAATATAATATATATATATGTTAAGATTATTACATAATTTTATATGTTTTCCTTCATGAATAACTTACAGTACCTAATATTTATGTTATGAAATAAATGCATCATGCTAATCCCTAGAGTATATTTTCATGGACAACCAAACTACTATATAATATCCTTTCAAAGTTCTCAGATTAAATAACTTTAAACACATAACAAGAGTTCTGACATTATAACAAAAAATAATAACCACTCTCCAAAGACCAATGACTTTGGAACGATCTTATCACGAAAATGCATCCGACTAATTATTTTTCACATATAAATGATTTTGAAATACTCAAAAATACTCATTTTGTACGCCCACTACTCGTTACTTACTGATTAATAACATAAATAGGCTTCAAAACCATGGTGTTTTAATTGTAATATTTTATAAATAGCAAGATCTCTAAAATTCAGATAAATCACGATCCTGAGCCAGAGATACAACTTTAATATTTAATTATGCCTTGAAGGATTTAATTTTAAATATTCATTAAAATACAATTAAATAATAGTATGAGTATAATAGTTATTACTTATTACATTATAAAATATATATAAGTTACAGAAATTATTTAATTGAGCTTAATTGGTAGACGATAATTTTTTTCAAAGATAAAAATAGTCTGAAATGATACTTGTACAGTTGTATCGTAAAATTCTTTCGTAGTTTTTCGTAATATTTTCAAAAACTATTGAGAAATTCGGAGGTTATATAAGTTTGTATATAATGTAAGAAAGTTGTCTCTAAAATATATACCAGTCCGATTATCAGGGGATGAAATGGGTAACCACAAATCATTGTAAAACCAATATATTTCTCTCTTCAGATCAGAATAATAAAAGCTAAAAAATACCTAAATGTTTTTATTAATAAAATTATACAAATTTGAAGCTTATAATTTAATTTACGATATATTTATTTTATGTTGACTAAACATAACTCATAATTATAAAACGTAGACACGAAGGCCTGTTTATTCCATTGATACTTCTGAAAAATAAAAATAATATATGTCTTCTACGAGTTCTACGTTCAGTGTGAGTGGGTCACTAAAACTGAGCCATATATGGGTCCAGTATTTAATGACTTGTAACTATGCTTAATGAATATAAAGTCAAGTTTAGATAATTAATTTGGGAACAAATCAATTATCCAAATGTAAAAATTTTAAATGACTACAGAATAAGATGTACATAGTTTCAAAACACACACACACTTATCACATACCAAATTTGCAACTACATTTTGTAACGTTTCGGCGTCAGTATAAGTCGCTTGGCTGTTTTTTCACCCAATACCACACTTGCGAATCCCAATCGAAAACCAAAGCAATAAAACTCGACCTAGAGTATTTCTCTTTTATACTTGAGGTTTATACTAAAGGAAAAAAAAATCTTACACAAGTTTCTTCATTTTAGTATTATATTAATATTGAAAAAGATATGCTTTCAATATACGATGCACAAAAGCTAAAGAATAAATAAATGACTGTAGTAATTATAAATGGTCGAAAATAGAAACTTTTGTTTCATATAAAATAAACATTTGCTTACAAATTTATCTCTCTTGATTTTTATTAAAACTGAAGTATTAAATAAATATACCAGACAACAATTCGGACATTTAAAAAACATTAACTTCCTTAAATATCGCGTGATATAAAAATATAGAAACATCACAATTGTTAATTGTTACATTGTCTAAATGATACTATATTTCCTACATTTTTTAAAAATATTAAATAGTAATGCCAACTGGCATATTATTTGAATTTGTTCACATATATTAATAAATTCTAGTATCAACCTAGAGTCATTAGTTTTGAATTTTGATTCTACGGATTGCGATTCAAACAAATATTAAATTTAGTAGATAGATATTTTAGCAATTGAAGTCAGTAGAGAATATACTTTTTTTATGAACCTACCTAACTAAAAGACACTTACTTCAATAATTTTATCTGAAAATTAGCTTATATAAAACTACATATTTATGTAAATATAAACAAAAGTGATCGCATTCACTGCAAAAAAATCCACCGAAAAAATTATATAAATTAACATTTATTTTATAGTTTTACACAATGACATAGGGTTTTCGTAAAAAAGTTAAGTAAATTTTAACTTTCAACTGGCATTTTCTTACATTATAATACTGCAATATTGAAATATTGTGTATTTTATTAAAAAATGTTTGATGGGTCTATACTGCAGTAGGTGCTTAATAATTTGTAGTGCATTATATAGAGGTACTAAGTATTCTTCTTTTATGAATTTTATATGCAAATATCTCAAAATATTTGAAAGGTAGGAATTTGGTTTACAGAGACGTCGTTTGAAATGAAACTGTTAACATTCTTGATCTGCGAGTAATGGTAGCAATAAAGCATTATAGATAATTTCTGACTGGTACTTTGTATGTTTTAATGTTTATTTATATGTAGTGGCGTGTTCAGTTCCCCTGCAGGTTTCAAAGTGTGAGATAATGATATGGGATACGAAAAGACTAAAGAGTAAGAATATGAGATAAAACAGATCACAATTTATGGATTATCTAATGCGGATAATAGATCCTTTTAAACAAAATTGTTGAAGACAATTTCAATACAACAGCAACTAACATAGTATAATATATTCTCGCAAAATCGTTTTAGATTCTGAGAAAAATAGCTTTTTGATTTTTCAAAACGTTTATTTTGAGTCAGAACTGTGTTGCATTCGTTGTTCCATACCGCGGATGATTACGTTTATGTATTGCATTATTTTATCATTACTTTAACAAAAATATGGATAAACATGGATAAAGCGGACGTTATCGTATAGGTACTATTATTTAATCAAATTCGTCATCAGAAATAGTAATCGCAGAAGCGTACGAATGTGTATCCCAACAAGGAACCTGTGAATAATAATTATTTAATAAATTATTTAGGTGATATTATGTGCTCACAGATATAAACAATAAACTAGCAATTACTAATTATATATAATTAAATGAAGCCATCGGTCGCCATCTTTGTGGGAATCAGAGTAGGTACTATCATAAAAATGTGTACATATTATTATTATTTTTTTTTTTTTTTAGAAATATTATTACTATTATAAATAAATATAATATAGTATATTATTATAAGTAAATATGTGTTGATCAACAGCACAGAATAACCAAAAAACTGATTGACAATACAACCCATACTAATTCCCACACAAACAAGGGCGTAGCTAGAAATTTTATCAGAGAGGGGAAACCATGTGTATTTTTAAATTTTTACACTAATTAAAAATTTTGTTAAACTTTAACATATTTGTTAGCTATGGCCTACACCCTTGCACACGAATGGCGGATTTTGTTGTCACTTGTCAGTACGAGTTAACAATCTAGTTTATTATCTATACATATGACCACATGTGCCTAGTGCGTCTTACTTTAACCATACTTAATATAAATTTAATTTAAAAAATAAAAATTCTTATATTATGGTATAATCCTTAGGGAAACGGGCGACGCGTTTCATCGGACCGGAAATTGTATGGCTGGCAATCATGTGCGTAGGTACATAAATTTTCCCCTAAAATATTGTCACACTGCACACTACTATAATATTGAGAGGACGTCTTACAAACGTACAACATAACAAATTTATGTTTAGCAGATGCAGATCCAATTTTGTGTAATAATTTTTAATAATAGATACTGCGCCATGATAACCGATAAGTATGATCTTATACCAGACTTAGAGATAAAAAAAACGATCCGCGCTTTCTCGTATGATTTTTACGCGATATTTAAATTGTTACTTAAGCAAGTTATGAGTATAGGTACGTTTGAGTAATCTATTAAAATTTTAAAATGCTCATAAACACGCTTATAAATTAAAATATCGTAAAAACCTCATGAAAAACACAGACAATGTTCTTTTACTTTTAAGATTAATACTAGTTATGTCACATCCGCTCTTATATTAATAAGCTTACCACATACAATTGGAACATAAATTTTTGCTATAATATTATGTTGTGCGTTTGTAAGATGGAGACAACACATCATGGTGACCTAAAAATGCGTTTGCAGACGACAATTTGATCGATGATTTATACCACAGTCGGGGTGTTTGGCTATTTGTACACCGCTGTCCGTGTTATGGTCATGTTATGTTAGCTGCGATGTTTTCCGTCGGTCCGTCTGATAGAATTCCGGTGGCTGCCGACTGTCTTCTCCGCAATTTCCGATTCACAACGTTTCTCGTCTTATATCGATCAATCCGTTTTAGTAATTTTTAATATCTGCCAAATCAAATGTTTCTGATCAATTTATTTCTATAATTGTCACTAGCGTTATTATATTTTGTTGTATTATAAATATTTTGGAGGCGCCTATACAATATAGGTACAATATACAATATATATTTAACAGGTACGAAGACGTATTAATTACCTCCTGTAACATTAATTTCCAACCATTCAAAATCTAATATAAATCAGCGGGAAAAAATATTTAAAAGTATTCGAATACAAAATAATACAAAATAAAAGTAAACTTTCAAAGTTTGGAAAGTTTCCCGACGGATACGAGCTGATAGGGTGGTGCGTCAAGGTAAGACGCACGCAGTCACCTAAATGTATCATATTCACAGCCTCACAGATTTCTCGTACTAGCTTCTAGGACGCCTCTGCGGCCGTTATTTAGCATGTATTGTATATAGTTACACATAATGTATTTTCTATATAATTTTTGTAAAATCCAAATAAAATTTCCATAAAATATTAGTAGCAGTGTGATCTTCATGGACTTTAAACGCGCCGTAAAAATGTGTCTTTTAAAAAAAATTTAAAAATTTAAATAATATATTAATTTGATCAATTGCATAATTCAAACAACGTTTATCAGGTTTGAAAAATCACCTTGTTTAAGGATTGTGGATTGTAATCGATGACCCGAATACCAGATATGTCTCTTGTATAGTAGTAATATGATGGCGGGATGGGTGTAACTTTTTTTTATACATTTACGTCTATAATATTGTTCCGATTTGTTCATAACAATAGTGATGAATGTGCCCACATTTGTCGTTTATGTATATATTTCTTATTTATGTTGATTACTACAATCATTATTCTGAAGTTCGATTACGCGTTTATAGTTTGAAAAAATTATTACCAAGAATCGTAAAATAATGGACTCCTTGTTGAAAATTGTTCTAAATTCCACTTGAAAAATGTTATGTGTACAGATAATATTTTTACCACTTAACTACTTTATTCAGAGATTTATTGTTAGTAAAACTTTTTAACGATTTTAATGATTTACAAGTTTCAAATATTTTAAATAACAAACAATTTAAAATGATTAATAATAATTCCATATAAACATTTTTTTTGTTATAATATGGTATACTATATATTCTATATTACTTCGCGGATTTAAAGAAAATATCGGGCCTACTACTAACGAACACATTATTATGTTATTGTATTGAAAAAAACAGTATTGGATGATAAAATATAAATAAAATCAATAATTAATAAACGTGGATACAACAAAAACAGCAAACATTTAAAAAAAATAAATATCATTCTCGCGACTATAGTGCGATTTGTTCGAGACACGAAAAAGACAAAACGTCCGTTTCTTTGTCTGCAATTAAACACATATTATATTATTATGTCGTATTTTAGAACATCAATCCAAATTCTGGGAATATGGTTATATATATTGTTACGTTCTAAGGGGGTGGGATAGAATGACGGTAGTAGTTCTGTTGTAGGATTTTAAAAAGGCTCAGTCCGTCGCGACAGTTGAGTCCGCTTCTTCTGCTCGCCGTCTTCTCCCCAGAGAACGCCGCAGCAGTTTATGAGCCCAATTCCCCCGACGAGCAACGAATTCCCCCGCTCACGCACGTAATCACAGACCACGATTCATTCGTCGTTACACAAAAGGCCCAGGGACGTCACATAAACCGCGCAACTTTACAGCTCACCAAGCGTAACTTGCCCCCCCCCTCCGTGAAAGCCACCTCACCACTCGCGAACAAATTGAGTGATTCGGTCCGCAATGACACGCCATCAATGATGAACATATATACCGAACACACGATAATAATATATTATATACGCATAAAATAATATACATTTACAAACTATACATTTATTAACGTACCGCGATGATAGCGAAGGCGTGTGTAAAATAAATACAATTGTAAGACCGCGATTGGCCCGTAAAATGTCGTGATTAAGTCAGGGGTGAACGTAGGAACGCAATTTGGAGAGGGGGGGGGGGTTCGAAAAAAATGTTCATAAATCGTTGTAGGTCTGTTTTTCCACAAAAAACCATCCGATATTTTTATGGTTGTAGTAAGGGTTTTAAAATTGCATTTATTTTGATTCACATGAAAAAAACATTAAAAAAAATTATGTATCTTCTTATCTAAAAGTGAAGTCATAAATTTACAGTAAGAGAACATTATTAAAAGTTCGTTTATTTTATCGAACACTGTTAAATGATTAATAATTAATAAATTATAGGCAATAGCAACCCAATTGATAAGTAACTAATCAACTATAACTAAATACGTTTAAAGAAAATAATATTTTTCATAATTTTATTGAAATATTTCAAGAAGTGTGAAGTCTTTAATTTTGAAATAATTCTAATTCAGAACACTGCAGTGCCACAAAATATATAGATAAACAGTAAAAACAGTTAGAAGTGGTAACTGCATAGTTGTATTGAACGAAACATAACATGGACATATGGTATAGGTGATGGCGTAATAATCGGTCTGCTTGATTTCGATTTTCCGCCAAATTCGGTGGTTGTGACAAGGAGAGATGAAAAACCACTTGTGCACTCTAATATAACTCCACGAGTGATTCAAATGTCACCACTTTCCAGTGCTGTGCGGAAAATGGAAATTTTTTTATATAATATACGTTCACCTTGATATTGACGATTGCATATTATCAATCTCTCACGATTATTGCCCGCTGTTGTATACAAGATAAACATTTTATACTTGTTCGTGCGTGTCTCGAAAATGAGTACATATACCTATTGTTATTTCGGTAGGTTTCGGTAAGTTACATTTCAACGCGTGAATGGAAAGGATTTAAAAATATTTTTAAAAAAGTCACCCACTACCGCGGTGCTTCGTTGCAATCTACGACATTCAATTGTAATTTAAAACCTTTTCCACCTTTTCCTATTAACCAGTTATAAATTATTTATTTTAATATATGATCGCATTATTATAAACATTTGAACTTTGAATGAACAATGAAAAATCTGATGATAATGAATTCAATGATGACACTACAGATGATGAAAATAAATTATTTCTAATTACAAATGTTCGAAACTCATTATTAGTTTTTACATTAAAAAAAACCATCAAGATTTTGTTTATAAAAATAATAATCAAAATACTCCTTAAAAATGTATTGACTGCAATTAAAAATATAAATAAAATACTTTCATTAACTCCCAACATAACGATTCCTAATATAATAATATTATATGACTAGTAAAATAATATTTTGTTTTATACAACCGTGTATATAATAGTTATATTATAGTCGACGAAGATGAATGTTTAATTTAAAGTAACAAACGAATTTATATTATTTATTGTACCCAACTATAAGGAAATTCAATTCTCACGGCAAAACCCCTTTTATGCTAAACAACAATATTTGTTTACCTTACAACCCATTATTTGCATATGAATGTTTTGTTTGAGTGTATTAATTTATGTTTCAGTTTTATAATTATACCACGGTTGAAAAAAAAATCTATAGCTCAGTCTTAATATTCTGCACTTTATACATTCTATGAATACAATTACGATGAACTTGCATACTGATTTCTACAATTTAATTCTCTCGAATAAGTACAATAATTTATATTTGCTGGCGTTATGTAACTATCGATTAGATACCAATGTACCATGCATGTAATATCTGTTTTAGTAGGAATATAATTGAATCAGACACCATATGAAACCTTTCAAACTGTATTTTTGAAATCGACCTAGGTACCTACCTACCTATGACCTGCTATTACATGTTTTAATTAATTCTTTACACAAAATACATAGTATTCTTTTCGTAAAATACAATTCATGAATGATTTTCTGAAAGTTAGCTATTGACGAAAATAACACATATAAATGCATATTATACAAAAATATGTATGTATAAATAAGTATATAATATATTTACCATTTTTGGCTGACAGAATGCTTTGCGGCCACAATAAATGGAAAGAGAACGAGAAAAACCTCAGTATTTTACGAGATCGAATAAAAACGGATTACACTCGGGGCTTGGGTGAAAAGCAGAGATTGTCTGCATGTCCCTTGTGTAGTCGAGGGACCTCGGGGGTAAATTTATTTGGCGTCCCAGCCAAGGTGAGCGGCGATTTGTTATTTTTCGTCGAGTTACTAATACAACTTTCTGACGCGCGCGACCGGAGCTCGGGAACTGTATTATGTATAGAAATATTTTTTTTTGGCTGCAATTCGGGCCGGAAAAAAAAGAAAAACGAGAGAAAAGGGAAAATAAGAAGAAAAATCAAACAACCGGATAGGGTTTTATGTTGACAGGGTGAAACATGGCTTTCTACACACCCTTCAGACCATACAATTTTATTTGACTTTTGGTACCCACCCGGTGGTGAATAAATACTATTCGGCTCATCATTAATATAAAAATCATAAATTAAAAGTCAACTAAAATATATTTGATAAATTAATAATGTAATATTGAAATAATCTTTAACGCACATGTAACGTTTTGAGTAATAAGTATATAGACTATAGACCTTAGAGAAGTATATATAGATAACTAACAACTACCGCTATGTATATTATATTTAGATATTTAAAAATAAATGTGATAATTATTTTAAACTGATAATAAATAATAACTATTGTTGTTAAAGTTTTAAGTATGATGAAAAAAAATTAAGTTATAAGTAATTAATATCTGCTATTAATTGTATTTATAATATTCAATTTACGAACAATTATCCTGAGCAAATTTGACATTGAAAATATAAAACATTTGAACAATGTTAAAAAATGTAAAACTCAATTTGTATGAGCTAATTAAATTCATAAAAAAACAAAATTGTATGTTCATCAGCAATATACGTAGTCTCAACAAGTTAATAGAGCAATTATTAGTGATGTAGGTATAATAATTGTACAGTTATTTTCTTTTTAGAAAATGTATGACATTGATAGTGCTCCATGCGTTTCGTGTAGGGTATTCGACTTATCCTAGTTTAGACACAAATTATACTTAATATAATAGATTAGCGTGTTGTAATTCAAATTTTTTTTGAAGAATATTAGATAACATTGAAAAATAAATTACTGTGCAACTAAATTAAATAAGTATAATTACGGTCGATTATTCAATTGATCATATAGTATTTTTAAAACCTTACTCTGTAATGGTGTAATTATTTTACATATAATAGTATGTATATTTATAACTAATAACTGGCACTTATATATGATTTATAATATACGATACACTTATATTATGCTCAGCAGAAGGCGCTAGTGAGGGTATAACAATATTAACACCCAATTTATAAGTTTTTTAAATTGTAGTTTCTTAAATTGTTTTCGTTTATTAAGTATTTGATATTATTGTGGGAAATTCTAATGGTAATATAATGGTATTATAACTTAATGTGTGAAAAAAAACTACCTGCAATGACAACTATCAACAAATATATATATAATATAATATATCAATAATTTGGCAAATCGTAGAAAAAGAAACCGGGATACTCTATGTGCAAAACAATTGACAATTTTTAGTAGCACTTAAAAGAAGGGTTACGGTTAATTAGATTATTTTATAAAGCGTTCTTTGAAAATGGCATTTGTCCAAAAATAAATATAAAGTGTTATCGATCGGCTAAATGTGCTGGAAGTTATTACTTTATAAAAACCCGTTAAGATAAAAACTTTGACAAGAATGCATATTATTAAAATGTGTTAATTATAATACGATCGGAATCTATAACAATAAGTCAATTGAGATCTGTATTTAATTTGTTTGATGATGTGATATTATATTTATTCATAAATAATATTTTATTACCTTCGAAAAAATATTTTTCACCAGTCTAGATTTATTTTTAATTATTGCTGCAATTTAGTCACACTGGTTTAAATCTCTCATGGACGTTTTGTACTTATTGTACTTATTATATTTTAACCTTAAACGCAGTCATAAATATAATATATATCACCTTATTAACTTATAGTTACATAATTATTAGTGATTAGTGATTACCTATATAAATAGGACTGCATACCTACGAACTGAATCCAATAAAACCTTTTAGAACACGAATTTAGTCCGGGTAGTCTTAAGGTAGGATACAAATTATGTTCTTGAAATTTAAAATATAATACAAATTGAATCTTTACTAAGTCTGTTAAAATTAAAAACAAACCATATTACTTCCCATTTTTACAGACTAAGGACTCTCCGTAATAGAAAATTCTACAGGTATGGTTAAAAATATTAATTTTTTTTATGTTTTAAATTTTGATTAATGTGTGTAATATATTACATATATAATAGGGAAATTGATAATGACTATAGTGATTCATACTATAATAACTCTACATACATGTACACTGTATACATAAGTTGTATAAAATGCATCAACTGTTTTATGAAATCAAACTGTAACTATTTCCCAAATTTTCCATATTATCTATAATAAAAATGACATCATTATATTATTGCATTGTACACATATAATATACCCTCCGCCCACTCGTAAAACGATAATTTTTTTTTCTAGTTTACTCTTTCTTTCCATTTTCTAAGACTACCTCTCACACCGAAGTAACGCGTGTTCTACTAGTGCGATGACATTTTTATTGAGCGCCGACCGTCGTAAATACGATTCGGTGAATATAACCGGGTTACATCGGGAGAAAAAGAGTATATAATACGGACAAACCCGAGGAGTTATAATAAAAGTCCGAAAAGAGGAGGGTCTTCTTGAAATATAATGGTGCAGTGTTGTATGTATTTCTGTAGGGTTAATGTGACTTTCTCCTAGGTCACAAATCATTGTTACAAGCCTGGAGAAAAAAAACTGTGGATTTGTCGTGCTTAAGATGTTAGTATACGTTATTGTTATTTTTTTGTCGAGGAAATTATCATTATATATTTTAATTGAGTATTATTCGCAATGCATGTGGTGTAATTACACCCATTTAAAAAATGATCTTGAAAATTTTCAGGTAAAATGCTCTCCAAAATAGTACAATCATTGGTTCACATTGGTCACAAACCTTGATAATTGGTTTTGAGTTAAAAATAGATACCTATGTAGTTTAATCCTATAGTATACCGGAAGACTGCATCAACAAAATAAAAATAGTTTTCAAATTAAATAATACAACAGTACACTGTACACTGTACCATAATATTATGCATTATATCAGAATCTTAATTGTACTATTAACAATTCAATCATCAAATTGATTTGTAACTCAAACATTACAATAATTATGTATGTGACATGATGTATTTTTTTATAAAAACGATTAAATGTAAAAAAAAATTTAATAAAAATGTATTCTTGATTTTTAATTGACTTACATTGAAACATTTTTTCTGGTGCCTTGTACTATTAAAATTAAACATTCTTATAATAATAATGTCTTTCTCAATGTCAATGTCTTTTTTTAATGTTCTTTCTCGTAATGTTGTTTAGAAATTCTATTAGGTAAATATTTTCTTATAAAATATAAACTTTACAAAAAAGTCTAATATTTGTTTAATAATTGTTTAAAAAATAAATAAATAATGAATATTATTTAGGTAGGTACCTATCTAAGTGCTAGAATAATTGATTATTCAAAATAAATTGTAATTACTCGCAATTTATTAAATCTAAAAAAAACTGTAGAAGACTAGACGAGTCACTTAAATAGTGAAATGTATGTTGATAAACTACTATACAAAAGAGGATAGTCATGAATATCTATCATGAAACAAATTGATATAAAATGAAAAACTTGAGTCCGTTTAAACAAACTTACATTACATTGTAATGTTTAAACTTTCGCGACAAACTGTTATTCTGTATTGCTATTATCCGAACGAACAAAAACGTAACCTGCGCCCTGCAGCACGTGCATATGTTTTATATGTTCTCATTTCAGACTACATAAGTATAAATGTATAATATACTGTGTAGTTCAAAGGAAACAATATAATTTAAAAGTAACAATTTACCTATGGAAATGTCGACTGCACTATCATGCACGAGTGCACTCGATTTATATTAATCCAAAACGAATATAGTAGGTACCATTATCGTGATATTTTAGAATAAATAACAAAAATAAATAGATTCAAATTTTGTCATTTCTAATAATTGCCTTAAAACGCCATAAACATAGTCCGAAATCCGAATGGACAAGAAATAAAACTTAAATGTCAGAAAATTAATAAATTACGTTTTTCATTGTAATATTTTTATTTATTATCAATACAACTTACTACCGTCTGTCGATATATTTTCGTACTTTAATCTACTCTCTTATTAACGTAGAAGTTATTTCATGACAGTTTGAACCCCCCTGTAGTTTAATACAAGGTTTCTAATAAATATTTCTCGCAGTAACCAAAAAATTTATAAAATATATAAATTTAATTTTTTTTATAGAAATTTATAGTTCAAATTTAGTCAAAATTAGATATTTAAACAAAGAATAACGATTTTAGCTATTTTGTTGAAATTTAAGAATATTAATCATGGTAACTTAAAATGTTGAACGTACCTAATTTTTTCGTCAAAAATTAATTCAACCAACCTACCGTATTAGTTTGTTACTAATATAAGAATAAATTACTTAGCAATATTATAGCAATATTATATATACCATAAAATATACTTACTAAATAGACTAACGCTCACGTCTTCACTCAGAATTGTAGTTTTTCGTATACAATTGGTATTAAAAAAATGAATTGGTAATTCGTATAAAATTGGTCAATTTTATGATAAATTGATAACTATAATATAATTTAGGTTTTTTTTGTATATCTTTAAATTTTAACATTTAAAGAATATAGTACTAGATATATACCTAAACATAATAATTCGAACAATGTTTTTTAATGTATTGGTTTTGGAATGTTTTTAAAAACATTTTTTTATGGTTAAAAAGTACTTAAAACATTTTATGTACCTCTGGTATGCTTTTGATAGGAAGTTTGATGTAAATAATACTTAAGTTAATAATATGTTAAAAGTTAAAATTAAAATTAAAATTAAAAACAAAAAAAGGTGGGCAAGTGGGTGTCGCTCTGCTGTACAGAAGTTTACAAATAGGTCACTGTAATGGATGGTGTTACATTTTAATTCAATGATATAATATCATTGTATAAGAAAAACGACTCTGAGCGAAAACGGTAGTCAGTCAGCCTATGATATTACCAAGTATATTTGATGATATTATTGTAAATTAAGTAATTTATATATATCCTATTTAGTGGAGCCTTGTTTTCAATTTTCAAGCCTTAGCTTTTAAAGTTAAACATTTTATAAATTTTTACCTACAAAATAATTATTAAATTATAAATTTAATAAATGTTGTCAAAATATGAACTTTAAATGCTTATAAAAAAAAGTTGTGCCTATGTATTTTTCAAATGCTATTGTTACATTATATCAGGAGCGTTACATCAAATTTTCATGCTTTTTCACCCAACAAATAATATTTGATTGATATTTATAGAAAAAAAACTAAAAAAAAAATTGAAAACTGACAATGTTCTGACAAAACAGCTCAAAAAGAGTAAAATTATTTTAAAAACTGTATGGTGTATAGAAAATGTTAATATAAACATTTAGTGATATTTTAAAATATCTACAGTCAGTTTTGAATAACAACAAAATAAGAAAATCGTTACATGAGATATCGAGTGAATATCAAATGTTGTAAAAATATAAATTTCAAACGCTCATAAAATTTTATTTAACTTTCTTGTAGACATTTTTTTTTTTGATAAAGGTAGAAAAACGTATGGATGATCTTGTATTACATTTCCAAATCTTAGATTTAAAAAGAAAAATTTTTATGAATTTTTAACTCAAAATAATTTCCGTAATTTTTCCGTATTTCGACAAGATTTGAATTTTAAATACTTATAAATAAAAACTGTGACTAAGGATTTTTAATTTTTTTCATCTGCCTTTGAAACAATAATTTAGGAGCCTTTTATTAAATTTTCAAGCTTTTTTAACAAACAAATAAAATTTTATTGATATTTATAGAAAAAAAAAACTAAAAATGTCTGAAAATGTCCGTAAACAGTTCAAAATAAGTCAAAATATTTGGAAAATGTTTAGGTGTATAGAAAATGCTAATATAAACATTCAGTAAAAATTTCATGTACCTACGCTCATTTGTTTTAGAGTTACACCAAAAGCCAAAATCGATTTTCTCGAAAACAGATTTTGTGTAAAAATTCCCGTTTTTCCTTAATTTTTCTTTTGTTTTTCACGTCACGTTTGAAAACTACTGAGAAATTTTTACTTTTGACCCCCTAAAGTACCAACCAGATTCACTTTCCTATCAGAAAAGTTACTGTTGAAGAAAATCCAAGCACTTTTACTGTCTTAAAAGGTGATGACAGACACAAAAAAAATAAAAACACACATCATTGTAAAATCAATACATTCATGCTTCGCTCAGAATCTAAAGTTATTATATAAAAAAAATGATACTCGAAATTTGTAATATTATTCTATACTCGAACTTTTAAGTTGAATATGATTCCAAACTAATTTAAGTGGCTAACCATAGTATGTGGATAAAATTGTACCTATTATCTGTTCATTTCGCTCATCATCTCTGTTTAAATAATTATTTATAATTATAATAATAATAACCAAAAGTAATATTGGTTATACATAAATCGCATCAATTGTTAGGTTTTATTAACCGATAAATTTGCTCTAAAATCGATTTACTGTTCGTTAGTACTGTTAGTACTGTTCAGTGAATACGGTTCTATTATATAGTATCCCAACCAGTTAGGTAAAAAAACAAAATTGGAAAAAGTACAACAAAAATTCTTACGCTTCGTCTCAATCAAATGCTCCATACCTAGTGAACCTCACACTACTTATAATCTATTGCTATCCGCCTATCTATACTAAACCTTCAGATGTTGGAACATAGACGCGTATGAGTCTTGACTATTATGTTTCCTAGTAACTTTGATTACCCAGATTAACTTTCTATACACTCACTTTTAACACCCGATCGACAAAAACTTTTTGTTTAAGCCTACAAGTTGCCAACTATGCAAATAACACTCCCTGCAATAAAGTAATGCAAAGCGTTAATAAATTAAAAATTGATATTATGTTCAGCTCACCAAATTTATACTCATTAAAATGTCATTGTAATTCTTTAATTCTTAACTCATAATTACGCTATGTTTTATTATAATATAATTATTGTCATTGTTTACTATTACAACTATTAATACTATTATTATCTTTACTTTGTTCTATCTGTTATCATAATGATTGTAATTATTTTGTTGTTTATTGTAACAGAGCCTTTCCCGTTTAATACCAAATAAATAAATAAATATTATTATGCAATCAATACTAAAAATGTACTAAGCAAGAGAAATAGTTATAATAATTTCTTCTTTCCGCCTTCTGTCAAAGGTATAAAGTTTAAAAACCACCTATCACGCATTCTTGAATATTTACAGAAGTTCTACAACATAATTATTTTATGATGATAAAAGGGCATCTAATAATAATCAAGAATAAAAAAGTGCCACGGAACATTATTAAAACATTATTACATTCCTTTTGCAAAAAGCTTAAAACTTGAAACTATCTGGTTCGGATGGTATGCATGCGCGGAAATGATCAAAGTTTTAGATCAAGATAACATGTTATAGAACCTATAAGATCTAAATTTAAAGAGTACCTACTTAAAATTTATTTTCATTACACGAAAAAACGGAAATCGAAAAATCTGACAATTTTTTTTTTACTTAATCATTGATTATTATGAAATTTTTTTTTTCAGAATAAAACCATGTAAGAAAATGAGGGCTGGCAGGTCGACAGTGCTAACAGCTCCACTTTTGTACAATAGCAGTTGCTGGCATCCGCGTATCTACACCAACGGTCTATTATTTCGCATAACCGTATCGGGTATTACAGAGAGTGCATTCGTCTCATTGCTCACAGTGGCCATACTCGTTGCTAATCTTATGGTAATAGTCACGATCAACAGCGAAAGATATACGAAGTTTATACACCCACAGGTAAACATTTCTATTCGTTTTTGTACATAATATTATTACATTATTCATTCTATTATATCTCTTCTAATCAGATAACTATATCTTATTATAAATATATTCTGTTTGTTGTTCATTATTAATTGTGGTATCTTTTTAAATACTCATATTTAGTGCAAATAAAGGTTTCTTGTAATGTAACCATTGGGTTACCAACCCGTACTCCCAATAAATAGTAATAACAAATAATTTTATAATACACATATTATTATGTCTATACATAATAATATAATGTAGGTACCTTGTATTACACGTGTATTCAAATAAATAATTTAGTTACCTATAGTACTTTGTTTCCGTTAATTTTCAGCCTCGGTACTTGGTGACATCGCTCGCTTGCAATGACTTGGCCATTGGACTGCTAGTTACACCGTTAGCTGCTTTTTCGGCTCTAGTCCATTGTTGGCCATACTCGGAAATCGTATGTCAAATTCAAGTAAGTCAATAATTCGTATATTGTTCAATATAATAATATTTGTTCAAATAATTTAATATATATTTTTTTGTTTTTATAAACGTAGGTATATATATATTTTAAAATTATTAATAAATTTGTATTTTTCACATATTAGTATATTACTTATAGGTAATGAAATTATAATACTAACGTATATTAAGAAAAAAATATGATATTTTACATACAATTCTTGTCAATGTCATATTTGCAGTACGTAAAGCGATTACTATTTCATGAAACTAGAATTATGCATAATATAGAAAATGATTATATTTATTGTTATGTTCTTGTACGATCTTGTAGTTTTCTGTTAAAAACACACTACTTAAATAGTAATATATCATAACCAAATATAAATTATTAATATTTAGTTTAATAACTCGAGTGAAATATGGAAGAAAGTTAATAGATATAATAGATATATATTTGGCAATGTCTGTCCCATACTTGTAACTTTTTTTATAAATACTCGACTAGTTTATTCTCAACATATGCTTTGATAGCAAAGATCATGTCGAAAAAGTGTATAAGTACACTAAATATATCATAATATATAACATCAATTTGTTTCCTTAACCTTGATACTTTTTTAAGTTTTATTTCGAAAAAAAGCTTCTTTTTTACTATATTTTGTATGTTTTTCGTACAATTTTCAATCCGTTAAATAACAGGATCGACCAACTAAAAAGGGCGTCAAACTTTCCCAAAAGTAACGGTACAACAATTCCGAACAACGCTGGTTATGACTTATGACAAACAATCGTAGACTAAATTAAATATTTAAATGTAAATATTAAAATACCTATCATGGGTATATGATATCAGAATGGTAAATACTTCACGTTGAATTTCATTCACGACTAAGTACCTAAATTATAAAACAAATACTTACACAAATTACCTCTTGATGACTCACAATGGGAGACCGATGATGTCGACAAGAGAAACTGTCAACAAAATCGATATAGGAGATAAAATCATAATACAATTTTTAATCCCACAACAACACCACAAAAAAGTATTATAATAGCCAATAGGCAACGTGTATTATACGCATCGAGATTACAATCAATATTATACGTTACGCATTATTGATAGTTGTAATATAAATAAAGAATTCAACACATCGCATATATTAAACTTTTTTGTTTTTTGTTTTTGTTTTTCTCGATTATTGGTTAGTTGTTATACTTATTTAATATTATAGTATATTCAATGATAATGAAATTTAGAGGATAGCGAAAACCACTATATAATAATATAGTTTCGTTAAATAGGACCCGCGGGTGATATTACTTTAAAACGTAACGATTGAACATGTTATTTTACTTTTAAGATCCATTTATTTATATCGAATAGAATGATCTTGTTCTTATATATATATAAATAATATATACACAGTTCAAGAGAATAGTTTGAACTCTCTCTCTCTCTTCTTTTTCCCCTGGCTCACCCCTCCCCCCTCTCTCTATACATATTCATCTATATAAAATATATATTTTATATAATATAAAGTAAAACTATTTCCAATAGCGTTGCCGTGCAGCTTTCCTAAATCCACACCACCCCTTATTGTGCAGGCGAATAGACGGTACCTAATGCTATCCAAATGACTATAATATACCGGAATATACCCGGCAGTGAGCCGTTACGCGTAGTCCCAAGGAAATTATTAAGACACTTTTCACCGCGGTATTATATTTCCCTCGAGATGTACAGACGAAACCGTTCGAACGGTACATCGCGATCGCGTTATCGAAATCCTCTTATGATCCCATTACTAGGCGACTATGGGTGGGCGGACAGAGTTTTCCAATGGACGACCGCCGCGGTGTATATTATATTATTACTATTATTATTATCATTATACGTCGTATAATATGCGCGGCGCGGTCCGTCGAGTATAATAAAAGAAGCGAAAAGATCGAAATAATTTCGTTATAACGAATCGACATCATGAAAGCTGCTATACTGCAGGGGCGGTGACAATTACCGGCTGCAACAATCTATACAAAGCGATGATGTGTTCGGAATCGACGAACGATGACTTACTTATAAAAGGATATATCGATATATATTATATGTATACATATATCGACTGGTAAAAGGCAAAAGGGGCTAAGCGACGGTCTTACTACTTTTCAGGAGAGCAGAAACAACATTTTTATTTGTTCTTAACTTTGGCGTTGGGGCGTCAGTTTTTATTTAAGCTTTAGGAATGAAGTTATTATATATTTTGATTCCATTTTATGTTACCTTGATGGCTTGATACTAGTTATATTAAAATGTTCCCCTTAATTTTTAAACACAATGCATTTTGTTAAAACTTACCGTTTCAACTTTACTTTTTCATTTAGTCACCATGAAGAACGATTAAATAAAAATAATCATAAACAAAAATATCCTAACAGTTTTTACTCGATATCTAATAATATAATAATATCAAGTATCTAATTATTGATAATATTGATATAGGGTGATGAAAGATAATAATGAGGTCCAAGTGCCACGTGGTTGTCGCTTGGCTATTACAATTTTCATTATTGTCGCTTATACCTTGAAAAAGCGCTTAGCCCCTACTTTTATAACGCTTTCGTAAATAAACGTCGCTTGTATCGAGAAATGAAATTAAAATATCTCATTACCAAATAATCATAGGAACACTAGCGTTCTTGTGATCGAATTCTTTAACTGTCACTTGTCCCGTTTTAAACACCATGTCGCTTAGCCCCTTTTGCCTTATACCAATCGATATGATAGTGACAATGAATAATGATGATAATTAGGAACTGAAGAGAATGGCTGGACGCATAATTATGAAGTCGCCTATTTTGTCTCGTATAATTAATGGTATATTATATCAACCTAGTATTTTATGACAATGCTTATTGCCTAGTAGTAAATATAGGAGATTATACTACTATTTATAGAAATAAGAATATTGACTACCTAGACTGTGACTAGGGCTCTATGGCTCTTTAAGCACCGTGATATTATATAAGGATACAAATAGTTTTTATACAAATAAATAAATTATCATTAAAATGAATTTTCAATTGGATAAATACTTATATGGCATTATTTCAAGTTCCATATTATCTTATTACTATAGCACGACAAGCATATTTATTACCTACCTAGTCTTACATTTAATTTTGCAACTACATTTTTTAAATTCCTACAGTAGTAAATACGTATACGTCGTATCCTACATAGACCTATAAACTAATGGGTCTATGGTATACTATAATATAGTATACTATTATTATTAATATTATAATATTATTATTGCTACATATAATCAGAGCCCTGTACTACTGTGGTACTACTTTCCGGAAAAGTTATCTTCTTATGCTGCACCTGTTCTAAAATAAATTTAAGTTCAAAACAAATTGTGCTATACGTGAAAGTCGTATTATGATATAATATTAAGTATTAAGTAAATTGTTAATTAATATTGTATAATTATTGGTAGCTGGGTTTAAGCAAATGCTGCCGTGCGCGAAGGGCGAGCCTGCAGTCGAGGTCTTCAGACTCGCTACCTCATCAAAAAATAAAAATTATAATAATAGTTTAGAAATTGCTATAAGAATCGTTTATAAAACTGACTATATAACATTACAAAGGGCAGTTAAAGTATTTAGACAACTTACATAATTCCTGTGTAGTCGGTTTACAATCATAATAATATTTCTAATTAACTATACGGCATCGTGTTGTAATTCTAGATTTTAGTCATTGGCTAACAACTCAAGGAATTTTAGACATTTCCTAGAAAATGTAGTTATTTTTTGAATTGTCATCAATCATCATTGCCATTACAACATATATATTATATACCTATTATATATATATATATATACCTATTATATATATACATATATAATATATAATATATACGTACCAGTTACCATAACTATACGTATGATATGCTGGCTACGTGTAGGTAACTATATGGGGGTGCTCAGGGCCAAGAGGTGAATTTCGTTTTAATTTCAAATGTCTATAGACTACAGTCTTAACGATGTTATTTTATTTCTTAAGAATTAATAATTATCAGTTAATTTGTTTCACGTTAATACCTTTTTACAATTTTAAATTTTAGAAAAATGCTGTAATATATTCTATGATTTGAGGACAATTCTAACATGGTGTGTTTAAAAATACAAATACTTGTACGAAAAAATTCTTAAAAAACAATACTGATAACATAAAAAAAATTATAAGAAAAGAAGAATTTCCTAACTTGTATAAATGAATAGGTACTGCAGGTTACATCAACCATATTTATCTCTGTTAGTTCTACAACATGCAAGTGAAGTTTTTCCTCTATGAGATGATTAAACAATTGGCAGTCTGGCACAACAGCTACTAATTTACTAACTCTACTCAAGTATTATGAATATTGAGAGATCTAGCAAATGAAATTGTTCCGGAAAAATTCTACAGAACACATTCGCTACCACGGATAGAAAATGTTGTTTAACACTATAGAATATTATAAAATACTGCAATTTATAGGTACTTAATTAAAAATAAATTGTGTTTAATTTTTTTTCTTCTAACAATGGCATATTGTAAATAAAATAATTTTAATAATATTATAAATTAAATATCGGCAATGTGTATGATGTCGGAACTATGGAAGCGATTCACAATAATTGCTGTAGCACCCCTGAGATGTGAACCTTATAGTTGCGCCACCGATCTCGTCGAGACGGGAGCCGCGCCGTTACTGTTTTCGAATTCAACAGATTTCCACCAAACACTATAGCAGGTGTACAGATAGGTAGTTACGTCGTCGGCAGGGCCCACACACAAAGTATTATATTATATAGAGATGGATACTTAAGTCTATCAATTTACCAGGCGGACCGTGATCGGAATGGAAAACCGCGCGCGCGTGCAGACTTGGCCGATACGCGCGAGCGGTGCGCACCGGTGACGGTGACGACGACGACAACGACGACGTGAGAAATACATGTCCGAACAATAGCTGTTTAAAATTCGCAGCGCGTTGCCCAGACGAAACTAACACTAACGATAATAATACAATGTACATATTTACAATTGATTCTCCGGAAAGTTTAAAAAAGAAACGGTTTTCTTTTTATTTCTATTCGCCTAACCTTATCCGCCGCGTTATTTCAGCGCCTCACGTGTTCCGTTTAGCAGTTAATCGGGTAATCACTCTTGTAGGCCGTCCTTTTAAAATTCAACACCGGTCGGGGAGTAGATTGCTTTTGAGTATTCACGGCTTTGACATGATTCATCGAGACCGTGCCGCCGCCGCGTCCAGTCCTGCGCGGCGACGTATTATATCAGGTATATACTGGCGCGGACTTCCATCATATTATTTGCGCGTAGGCACCTATATACCCTTATATATAATATATAAATATTGTATATATATAGACGTGAATTCATATATATATACACATACATGAAATTTATATAAACCGCTTTCTAATGTATCATTTTGACGAGCCGTCGCTTACGCGTATAAGGCGTACCTATAACTGCAATCTTCAAAAATACAATTTTTAAAACTCATCTTGAAATATAATATTATTATATAGGTAATAACATGATAAATAATAAATTACCCGCTCGCTCCACGCCGTGCTTATTTCAGACGATTTAAAGACGATGTTATCATTTTTTGTACATTAATTGACAATGTTTGTATTATAAAATCATAATATGAGAGGTAATTCGGTTTAACGAAGACTCATATAATCCGCCCAAAGTTGGGTTGTATCTAAAAGTTGTTACACTACGGTATTGTATAAGTAATAAGTACCGTAAAAGCCAAAATATATTATTAAACTTTTAAACGTACGAACTAAGTTAACCACCTTATCAAGCATACATATTTCTTAATTGATAATAAACATCAAAACAAACAACTTCATTATTTAATGACTAATTTTGATATTAATTAAAACGCTAAAAATTACATACATACTTAAAATAGTCGGATACTTGCAGTATATTACATGAGTTTTATTAAAAATGTCTCATAATCAGTCATTAAACCTAAACAAATTTTAAAAAATGCATAATAAACATGCAGTCTTGTAAAGTATTCGAATATAAGTATTCGGATAATTGTATTTAAATACTTTTTGAAGTATTTTATGGTATTCCAAATACAATTTTTTCTAAGTATTTTTTAAGTATTCTGAATATTTTTTAAAAGTATTTTTAACAAAATTTAAATACTTGTATTTAAATACTATAAAATCCGTTTTGTAAATTATTTTTCACGATAATTTGTTGAAAATAATATTTCGTTGATAATATAATCATGATTCTCCGTAAATACCCGTATTAATATATAATAATATGCTATATAGACATATAGACATATAGTTATAGTTTTATTTCGTTTTATTATTAAATATAAAATAGACCCATTAAATATAAATATACTGAATGTCTGAATATTATTAAGAGTTATTACTTATCAGTTATCAGATATTATATTATATTATCCGTTGTTTCTTGCTCAGGCTAGCACTAAGAACTAAGAAGAAGAACATAGAATAGACTAATGTGGTGGGTTTCCCATTTTATTATGAATTTATCAAACAATTACTAGTTTTCTGCGATGCAATAGTAGATATTAATATAATATTATATATTTATATTGTACTTTATTCCTACGTTTCCATATCAAGACTAAAATACTGTTTATCATAAAAGTCTTACATTACTAAGCAGTATTGCAGTAAGCATTAATATTTAATAGTTATACAATTTAATTGTATCTTCAATCTTGTATAGTTGTATCCCTCATTTCGTCTACACACAAGTACACAACACGCCGCGCTTTGACTTTGTTACCACTTGCCATCGTATTTTTATATTATAATATGTGCAATGTGCATGACAGCCTAATAGTGAGTTTCGTTTTCGTAATTAAATCAAACCTATATAATAATATTTAATAAAATGGAGATGCCAGAGATGGAAAAAAACAGATTGCCTTGGAATGCCTACAACGAACATTTTAAAATAATTAAAATTATAGATGACCATTTAACGTTTTTAAAATATGAAGTAAAATGCTTGCATTGTATACGATCAAAATCACTAACAGCGGACACGAGATCACCTTCAAATTTGAAAAAACATTTAACAGTAAGTACTTTAAATACTAATTATTTTTAACATAAATCATAATTATAAATATATCATAATATAGAATTAGAATAGTATATAAATTTACTATTTAGTATTGTACCTACGTAAAATATAGTTTTAAATTTAACCTACAAGCTATAATGAATTTAAAATGATATAATTTATATTGTAATATAATACTTTTTAACAAACTCCAATACACTACCTAACCGTTTTTACTTTTTAATTGAAAAAACAGTTACTTTTTATTAATTTTAGTTGTAAAAATATTTTAAACAGTATATGCCTACAGTAAAATTACAGAAATTAATTTTGATAAGTACTTATTTTCTTATATTTATTTAATTATTTCTCTAGACACAACATAATCATATCTCGTTAAAGCCTGATGACCATGATGTGAGTGTATTCTCTAATGATTTAGCCGATGTATGTTCTTCTACAACTCAAAATGAAACAAATGAAACAATTCAAACAAATAATTTAAAACGTTCAAATGTGCAATTAACATTGCAAGAAAGTTTAACCATGCGCAAAAAAAAGTTAAATGTTGAATCCAAAATTAATACAACACAAGGTAAGTGAATTTTATAATTATTAGTTAAATTAATATAAAAAGGGTTAATTAAAATGTCCATTGACCTAATGATTTTTATTTTAGTTAAATGTAATGTAAGTAGTTAGTAGCTACCTACTACATATTTTATTATAATTTATTATAAACACTGAGTATTTGTTAATTTTTATATCATAGGTTATATTTATCTGAATACACAAATGTAATGGCATGGCTATTTGAATACTTATATAATAATAATAATACTTATATTTATATATTATGTATGTACAGGTACTAATATGTTTATAACAATTTAATTTATTTTTAGCCGAGTTAGATGGAATGATTCAAAAATTGATCATTAACCGGTGTTTGCCATTTTCATTAGTAGAATATCCTGAATTCAAATCTATTTTACAAATAGGATTTCCTAAATTAAATACATTGAGCCGCCCAACATTAATGAAAAGGATTGATTCTAATACAAATTCCATGTTAGAAAATTTGAAAAAGGAATTAAGTTTGGTCAAACATATTTCTACTACAGCTGATTGTTGGTCAATTTTTAAAAAGTTAGTATTTTAAAAAATAATAGATATTATAGTCTACTGTTATCTAAGTAGGTACCTATAATATTATGTATTCAATTATTAAAAATTTTGCAAGCTAAAACTTTAGATGTTACAGAAAGAATGTACCTTAAGAATATCTAATTGTTTCAGATCCTATTTAGGTATAACCGGTCATTGGTTAAACAAAAATGATTTAACAAGAATTTCCTGTTTACTTGCAATGAGGCGTTTAAAAGGAAAGCATTCATTTGATGTTTTAGCAAAATCCATGGAGTCAGTTTACACAGAATTTGACATCAATCATAAGATAACGTATTCAACCACTGACAATGGTTCCAATTTTGTTAAAAGTTTCAAGTTAGTTATTTTTTTTGTTCGCTAGTATTTATTTGATTTTATTCTCTAACTATAAAATTAAATATTTAAATTTACTTATATAGTAATATGTATACAGCAAATTTTGCCTCATAACTTACTGGTAAAAATATGACCTAATGTTACTATAATTAATACTTAATGTTATTAAACCATTTTGAATTATAATGTTGTATTTTTAGAGTATACAATAAAAATGATGAACAAAATATTTCCAATTTGGATTCTTATGTAAATAATATTATTGATATATTTGATAATGATTCTAACGATGAATTTGAACTACAAGTAAGAACAACAATTGATGAAGATAACTTACAAGGGGATGATGATGACGATGAAAGTATATCTGTGATTCCTGTTTTTGAAACCTTGGAAGAAAATGATTTGAATTTTGATACTGATGTTCAGTATAGTTTGCCAAAACATCATCGTTGTGCAGCCCACACTTTAAATTTAATTGCCACTAAGGTGATGTGCAATTTTTACTAACTATTATTTTAATACCCGAATGTACCGATTGTTAATGTTATATATATTTTTTATTTTTGTAGGATGCTGAAAGTGCTCTTCATAATAATTTGTTTAAAAAACAAAGTAGAGCTACATTTGGAAAATTGCAAATACTTTTTAATAAACAAAGTAGATCCACCCAAATTGCTGATATTATAAATGACTATATTGGAGTATATTTAAAGATCCCTAACACTACAAGGTGGAATTCTCATTTTGATGCAATGAAATTCCTACTTAAACACCGAAAATCAAGCCCTACTAAATTTAATGCCATGTGTGATGATCTTAAAATTGTCAGGATTAATACTAATGATGTCGACTTTATTGAAGAATATTGTACAGTTATGGAACCACTTGCAATATCACTTGACATTCTACAAGTAATATTTTTAATGTTTTTTAAACATTTATTTGTTAAAACTTTATATTTTAAGACCTAATTGTTTTTAGTTTTTGTATCTTATTGCTAATTTATACATTTCTACATTTTTGAATTAAATTTGTTTTAATTATCTTAACATTTCTTTGCCATTTTTTTAATTGAAGTATATTTATGTAGGGTGAAAACAATATGTACTTTGGCTATTTGCTGCCTACAATAAATGAATTATTGAGTAAACTTGAAACAATCAGAAGAAAAGAAATTGTATATTGTCAACCCTTGGTGACTGCATTATATGATGGTGTAAATAAAAGATTTGGGGCACTACAAGAAAACAATTTTCTTATCATTGCATCCGTAAGCAATCCTTCTTTCAAGACTGCATGGATAAAAAATGAAGTTAAGAAAAATTTTGCCATCTCTCTATTAAAAGATGCTATGTATGAAATTAATTCTGATCAAGTTGACAATGTTGTTGGAGAATTAAACAATGAAAAACCAAGCAGTAGTGATAGCGACCAAGATGATAAAAATGATTCATTTTTTTCATGGGCATCAAAAAAAAAAAGTCAAAATGTAATAATTGAAAATGAAATGGCTGATTTTCTGAATAAGAGTCCAACTAAAAAAATTATTGTATTAAATAATACTCCAATTCTAAAAAAAGTTTTCATAAATATAATACTCCCCTCCCCTCAAGTGCGCCTATTGAAAGAGTTTTTAGTATAGGTGCTTGTGTTTTAACAAAAAAAAGAGGGAAAATGAGTGATTCAAATTTTGAAAAAACAATGTTACTAAAAAGTAATGTTAAATTTTATAAAGATTGACAGATTTTGATTTTTTTAATTCTATTGTGTTATAGATTGTAATTTTAATATTAATAAAGATGCAATGATTATTTTATAATTTATTATGGTTGGTACTTTTTTTCTGAATAGTAATTTATTTTAAAATGGTAGGTATCTACTGATTTCCATGTAAAATATATAAATATAATTTATCCTTATGATACAGTATAACATATATAGTATCTCTATATGTAAAATGACTTAATAATATAAACATATTTTTAGCTCTAAATCATCACATTTCAATATTATATCATAGTATTTGTGAAATGGTTAAAATATGTGATAATAGTGTGACATAACAAGTATACTGATATAGTGATAAATATAGTATTGTATACTGTACAATATTAAAAAAAAAATACTTTTATTTGTATTCAAATACTTAGTGAGTACTCATAAAATACATTTTTATTTAAGTATTTTAAAAGTATTTTTAATACATTTTTATTCAAATATTAGTATTAGTATTTTTATATTTTTTCAAAAGTATTTTTTACAAGACTGTAAACATGTTATGACTAGATTATTAAGTAGAAGTCATCAGGTTTTAAACATTAATTGGTAAACTATTATTTTTCGTATTTTAGCTGTATCTTAAATCTAGCCAAGTATTAAGCATAAAAATGAATATTGCAATCTTTAAATCTATTATTTGAAAATATAGAAACTTAAAACTTAGTAAATAGTGTTTAGTTGTATTAGTATAAAAACATTTTAATTCATTTAAAAAATCATAAGCATGTCCTTCTCAATTTCCCAATTTTTTTTTTACAATATACCCATATTTATTTTTAATTAAAATTTTTTTTTGATGTACCTACTCAACAATCTTGTATTATTATAAGTTGTACTATAATGAGCATTTTTTAAGTATAGTTATTCATTATTTTTATTTTAAATTAAATGCACTTCCTATTGAGTGAAAGTCTGTATAGTTTTTAATCAAGTACGACATAAAAATAATTCTACTCAAATTTATTTCAACGAGATAATTCAACGTATAACTAAATACTTGAAAATTCAAATATTTTGACAGAGTTGTTAACCAAAAATAGTAATCAATGACACTGTGGTAGTTATTACGTAGGTATATATTATTAAATGTAAAATATAAAGAATATTGTGTTGTTAAATAATAAATATCTACACGTATATGATGAAACATTATTTTAAAATTGCCAATATAAGCACTTAAAAAGGTGTAAATAATAAAAGAATACAAAAATAAAGTATACCCTTATAAACTATTAAAACTAAAATGTTAACCCTTCACTGGTAGGTATGTTTTAAAAACATGCGATGTAATGCTGTTCTGGAGAACGTGCGTTCTTGGCAAAATAATCTTTTTTGTACTACTTATAAAATATTATATAAATATCTGATTTTTTATTTTAGCACCATATTTTTGTCGTCAATTATGACCTATATTATCGAGAAATAAATTAATCACGTTATTTAAGAAATTAAACAACAATTATTTTTTTATTTTTTTAGGCTCTTTTAAGGGCAGCATTGCCGCAACAGAATGCTATGATATTAGTGTTCATGGCAGTCGACAGATACACATGTATGTTGCACCCAGATAAATATCACAAACATTCGAGTAAAAAGGTAAGTTATGAATTATTTATCATCAAATAGACAAAAAATATTGTAAGTATAGATACTTAATGCTGTTTATGGTGTTCGATAAGTGTATAACTTTAACAAAATGTTATAAAAATTTGAAATTCAACTGCAGCTAAGATATATTTAAAGTACATTATCAAAATTGTTGAATCATACAAAAATAATAAGCCTGGTAGTTAATAGTTGTTATACATAAAGATGGGAGCTCGTTAAATTTTACCAGTGATTTCTTAGTGTGTCATTTTTTTTTACTGTTTATAAAATCGATTCACCCCTCGTTACAATAAATTGTTTACATGCGCGTAATATCATTATTTATATATTATTTGGTTCACTAGTACGTCTTAGAAAACTAAGATAATATCGGAGCAGTATGCGTTAATATTCTCGACTCTAACGCTTTCAATTTTTATAAATATAATACACTATACACTGTTATGTGTAGTATTTACATTATATTATGTACGAACAAACTCATACCTTAAAAAAAAATTACCATAATTTTTTATGGGGAAATTCTCATCACTATTATAATATAGTAATACACCTGTACAATATTATTATACTATATTATACATATACCTAAAATAACAGCATCTTTCAGAATTTTGTTTTTAAAAACTTAATTACTTATCAGTTTGTTTATTAATAAAATCTTTTTCTACAAAAATTACATAATTACCTATTCATGTTCCAAAAATGTAAAACTATCTCTAAAGTAAGAGGAATACTAGAAATCACCTATAATATACTTATGATATTAATTTAAAGCTACTCACAATTTTTAAATCACAGATATTCATAGTTACTCACAGACGTGGCAATAGGAAAGAACTTTGAACGCTCAAAATTATTTCGTTCCGTGTTAGTGTGTTACACGATGATTCGGCATCTCTAATAAATTATCATCTGTAAGGCGTGGTCTCCGTTCTTCTCAACAAATCTGTAAAAAAAAAAATTTTAATAAAATACAACTTTCGTTGTACTATATATATATATATGTACACAATCGTACGTTTACAGTTGAAGTGCCTATACTGTGTGTATTTAAAAATGACTAAGAATATTATAAGATAAAAAAAAAATAACGGTTCTGAATTTCTGATATGTACGGATAGTGTTCCTCCGTCTCTAATGAACATTTGGTGTCTTTGTTCTTTAGTAGTTAGGTATATTAATTATATTATTATTATTTATGTTTGTACCCATGACAATATATCTTTCTGGATTGTTTTACGAGCAAAACTATTTTTTCTGTGTAAATGCTGAGTGACTGGTGAGTGACTGTATTTAAAAGTGACAAGCGTATACACTTCAAGTGAATTGCGAATGTAATTATGTAATAATTATGTAATACACGGCACACGTATACTCATTGTAAACCTTGTTCCTTGCATAAACAATACATATTTTAATAGCATTTTAAATTATAAATAGGTAAACTTTAATAGTTCAATGTATTTACTAACAACTCTAAGACCCATCACTTTATCGTAAGTAAAAACATCGAATTTCAAAACATAATTCTTCTTATCTCCGGCAAGAACCTAAAATGTGTACGTAGGAAAAAAATGATTTATTGAAAATCCATATTATATTATTATCAGCGTACTTTTTCGGAACTAGAATTTATACAAAATTACCACAATCTGGCATGATTTTAAATTATTTAAATGTGTATTCCAGTCATAGACATCGATTCATTTACAGGTTATTCAAAATTAAAGCATAAGCATAACTGATGATATCAAACAAATAAAATCGTGTAATAAAATCGAAGTATGCTCTGGTACCTATATTTTATTTAAAAACTATGAATAATTTCCATTTACAATCCGTAAAAGATACAATAGATACATTTATATTCAGTCTTTCATATTTTCGATATAGGTACCACTACACAAGTATTCAAACTCATATTTATAAATCTTATGATGAATAACAATAAAACTCAAAGAAAATGGTTCATAAACTTATGAATACACAGATATTTAATGTTTATTCGTGTGAACGAAAATTGAGTATAGAATGAAAATACAAAGTATTTATCATTTGCGTCGGAACTAACTAAAGTATAAAATATTAATATATTATGCAACATTAGTGCTTGTTTACACGGTCGTTATTTCTTTTGAACTTTTTCTATTCTCCGATCAACATTATCTATATACCTATTTTATGCTAAAATATATACAATATATTATATAAAATGTTTATGTTTTTACGTTATTAAATTGTATTATTGTCGTTGTAAATATTATATTATTTCATATGAGTTATACAATTCTTCGCAGTCGACCAATTATTGTAACATAATAATATCTTATGTGAATCAATAAAAACTAAATTTAGTTAATCTTACTATAGGTACATTCGTACATTATAATTTACTCAGAAAAATTCTTCAATACTGATATTATGTAAAAAAAAAATATTTATATACTTCAAAATATAATCCTTTGTTAATAAATCTACATAATGGTATAATTATTCTGTTACTGTTAATCAATTATCACCAGTCATGTTTAGAAAGTCTAATTTTAACTAAGAAAATATATTGCACATACTTTTAACTGCAGTTTTATTTGTTCCTGCTACTATATATTAGCTGTGTATATAGCAATATCGAGTGTAATTTCCTCCAACGTCATTTGAATTTCTATTTCCGATTTACATCCTATGTATATTGCAAGTTGTCCCTGAAAATGTCTTGATGAAATACTCAAATAGCTGAGTTATAACTTATGACTAATACATTTTCCATTTCGACCTAAGAAATAGTTTAGTGGTTTGCGTTAGATTCTTGAATTCCTATCAGTGCACTTTGAGTAAAGGAAATTACCATTTATAAAGTTTCAATTGAAAATTCTCATCGGCCTAAACGTATGATGGTAGTCACAACAATATTAGGAAAAGGTATCATTCTCAGCATTAAACTTAATTGAAAGGTCGGACCATAGTCAGTGCTATCGTTATAGCATCCATAGAACGTGTTCACTGTTTCGTGTACATTTTAACCATGTTATGATACTTGCAGTATAATATAATAAGTAATAACCTCCATGAAAAACGTTGATAGAGAAGCAGACTATCAAAACTCACAACTACAATATTTAATCTTAATATTTTAATTAAAATGTATTATACAATATAATAGTTTTTGTACTTAACTAAATATATTACAATTATTACAACACAGTACATTAAATTAGAAAAAAAAACATGTTCAATAGCATTCCATTTGAAAAAAAAAAATTTTTTAACATTTTTATGAATGCCTAAACATAGAGAAGAGAAAACATAATATAATATGTTCAGACTCAAAGTATTATTTATTATTTATTGTTTTGTATCTACTGGTATTTTAGCTCTAAAATCGTTTTCTAATAATTTATGATCGGTCTACGTGATGTGTTTTCGCAATGTTAGTTATATATGAGACAGCAAAGTGCGAACAGATAATGATAAAAAAAAATAAAGACATTCTTTATGTGATTCATGAATATGAAACGGGACTTGAAGAAAATTCACCAAAAATGTTCTAGTATTTAGAAACATGAAATACGTAGATACACCTTTATTATATCATATAATAAATATAATAGTTCATTAATTCCCCATACGTGATAAATAATTTATAATATCATAATATTATGACTCGTCCTATATTGCTATGATATATTATACTGATTTAGTTAGGTACCTAACTAGCTTTAACAATATACAAATAAAATTACAATTATAAACCAAAAGATTGGCCAAAGGGCAAAAGCTATCCCACGTTATAAAATATAATACGATATAACTATAAGATATTATTAGTACAATAGTACTACCTAATACCTATTTAACTAAAACAATAATTAAGATAATATTACAGACAATTTAAATGACAGTTGTGATGATGATAGGTTAATATAATAATAAAATAGTGATTATAAAAATATATTAGGTTTAGGTATAATTAATAATATAATAACATGTAGGTATATGTATTGTGTACAATATAATAATAATATAATAAATTATTATATATATATGTAGGTAAATAGATAATATATATGTATAGAGTATAGGTTTCCTCAATCTACCTATGTAATAATTACTAAACTATAGGTACCTTGTTATTTAATGAAGCATACGCCATTAAAATATGTATTCGTCTTTAATATTCTTATAATTGTTAATTAATATACCTAATTAACTAGGTACAAAATATTTTTTAAATCTAGAATACCTAAACGATCCAGCTTCTGATCATACACCTGTATTACTTCTCATCGGTGCCCAACCCTCTGTCAAGCAAAATATACCAACCATTACTCCTGGTACTACAAATTGGAATGAATAAATTCAGAGCCACTGTTTCAAACAAAATTATTCTTAACACCAAATTAAAATCACCTTCTGATGTCGACCATGACATCGCCAAACTCTCCGATCTCATTCAAATCTCTGTCAAGAATTCTTTTACCCAGCGCCCACTAAGCATCAAACCTATCACCAGAACTAAGATATCTTATTGCTGAAAAACGCAGAGCCAGATCAAAATGGCAACAAACTCACTATCCAGCCGATAAGACAAAATACAATTCTATTTCAAATAACCTTAAGTCCCTACTAAATACACATAAAGCCAATCTTTACAATAATCACCTACAAAACCTTTCTTTAACAAATGGATTTCTCTGGCGCAAGACAAAGTCATTACTACGAATTAAGGACTCCCCTCCGCCTCTCCGCCGAACAGACAACTCACTTGCTACTACAGACAAAGAAAAAGCAGATATTCTCGCTGCAGAATTATCGGGTGTTTTCAAACCACATCTCATTCCTACACCAGCACCACACATGTCGTTAGACATGGAGTCTCTCCAGTCAACCATACCTATGGTTCTACCTACAATACCTACTTCCCCAGTGGAACTAATGGGCATCATAAAAAACTGGCTAACAACAAATCGCCAGGTCATGACCTCATCTCTAACAAAGTCGACAAAAATCTGCTTCGGAAAGCGATCGTTTATCTTACTCATATCTATAATGCAGCCCTTCGGTTATCTTATTTCCCAACTACCTGGAAAGCATCTGTTATTGTTACTGTTATCAAACCTGATAAGCCTCCAGAAAACCACTCCTCGTACAGGCCCATCAGCTTACTACCAGTCCTGGGTAAAATCCTTGAAAAAATCATTCTTAAGCGATTCACCACCATAGCACAATCAAAAAACAGCATTTCAAACTTCCAGTTCGCCTTTTGTGCTCACCATGCCACAACTCATCAACTTCACAGGGTTGCAGATACTATATCCTCTGCTCTCGAAACCAAAAAATATTGCGATGGTGTCTTTCTGGACGTCACGAAAGCATTTGATACCGTCTAGCATGACGGTCTCCTTTTCAAACTAAAAAATATTTTTCCAGCCCCTTTATACCTAATACTAAAATCCTATCTTGCCAACCGCTCTTTTAATGTACGCCATATTGCTCCTTTCTTATACACCATATATACGTCGGACCTGCCTACAAATTAAAATACTATAGTTGGAACATATGCTGACGATACTGCTCTATTATCAGTTTCTTCTGACCATACCACTGCATCTCATCAACTACAAACCCCCCTAAATTCCCTCTCACAGTGGTTCACCAACTGGAAAATAAAAATCAACGAATCCAAGTCCTCTTTTGTGACCTTCTCAATCAGACCTCTAAATTGCCCAGCTGTAACAATCAACAACATCATCATTCCTCACTCAACAGAAGTAAAATATCTTGGTCTTATATTTGACAGACGCCTTACCAGGTCCTCTCATCTTAAGGACAACCGTAAGAAACTTAACTCCAGACTTCACTTTCTAAGGCCACTGCTCCGTTCGAATCTCACCTTTCCCATAAAAATCATTCTCTATAAAACTCTTCTTCAACCAATATGGACTTACGGTATTGTAATCTGGGGCCCCGCTAAGAACTCGAATAAGAGAACTATACAAGCTTTTCAAAACATCACTCTTCGGTTAATCACTGGTGCACTCTGGTTCGTCTCAAACGAGACCCTAAACTCCGACCTCAAAGTACCATCCATCGACAATACAGCTGCTTTCTACTACAAACGCTTCCACGCCAAACTTCAAGATACTCCTAACCAACTAATCAATGAGTTAGCTTCATTAACACTTCCAAGTAACCCAACCAGACGCCTCAAGAGGAAATGGTGTCGTGATTTGATAACTTAAGTTAAAACTTATAAATTCTAAGAGGTGTTACAAATGTGTAATCTCCTCCTCATGTGAACATACACTGTCAACTATTTTGTAAATTATTAATATTACTTATTGTACATACTGTATAGATTGTAATTCTTCAAATAAAGCCAATATTTAAAAAAAAAAATCTAGAATACAGATATAATTTAATTTTTTTTATATAGATTGTAATAAATATACTTAAGTTACCTAGGAATGCCTTCGTAGAACTAACACGAATCCCCAAAAGTCAATAGATAATGTGCAACAATAATACAATTATTTTGTGAAACGAGATTAAGTCAATTTTCCATTTTATTAGCATAGGTACCTATCAGTAAAGTTCTCTGTAAGTAATAAACAAATAAATGTTAATTTGTGGACGACTACTGATAGAGTATTTTACATAGCAATCAAATCAAAAATATAGTTTTTATAATAATTAATAAGAATACATAAATGAAAATATTTTGTTTGACTCATTAGAGGTATCTACTTATGCATATTATATTATTATATTTTACAGTGCATATAATATAAACGTAACACGTACCTATATTATGCACATTGAACAAAATGAGAAGGCAAACATTTCGTCTATTCAATTCACTATTCAGTCTCGTGTTGAGGATAAATGACAAAAGCGGTCGGATATCTAATACATTTTTGTTTTACAAAGATTTGTTTGAAAAATGATTCAAAAAACAGTTAAAAATACTGAGCAAAAAATTAAAAACTTTTAATATTGCCTACACGGCGTTGGAAAAATTAAATGTGCATGAATTTACCCCTCCTTAAACTCGTTAAATGTAAACTGCACCGATTTGTAAGATGTAACACAGTTATTTGAGTTGATTTGGCCAAATATAAAATACAAGTCTAAAATTATATCCAATCATAATAACTATTTTATTTTCTGTAACCAATGGCAACAATATATAAATAAAAAATTATAGTTTTTTTGTGATTCAACTATATTCAACATATTTTATGTGCTAGAATAAAAAAAAAATTAATAAAAAGTATAAACTATGACTCTACGGATCTTCTTGAATCGATTGACGAAAATGTTATGAAAATCGGTCAAAAACTGTCGATTTACATAAGGGTCATCTATTCAGGCTTTTGATTTTATATAGTAGATAGCTATATATATATATTATATTAGATATTAATTACTAAGCAGTTACCGGCTTCCATGTTTTATAAGTTATAATAATATTAAAGCTAATACTGGGATTGATATTGTTAACTTATATTTTAAGCAACACTTTTCTAATATTTATAAATTAAATAAGTCAATTAACTACAAAGTTAATAGTAATTATAATATTTCTGAAAACTCTTTACTTTCTATTAATTCAATAAATATTCTTCTTATGGAGGTGTTTAATTAATTATGGTCAATAATAATCTAATTACTCCACAAGTCTTGATAATATTTCCTCCAAATTTCTTAAAGAAACAGAATTTATTTTGTCACCAATTATAACCTTTTTATTTAGCAAGTCAATACAAACAGGTATATTTTCCAACACATGGAAGTATTCTTTCATCTCACCTATATTTAAAAATGGAGACAAATCTCAAGTCACAAATTATCGAACAATCTCTAAGATTCCTATAAATTTTAAAAAATTTTCTAGACTTGCTAACAAAACTATTTTCCCCGTTTGTGATAATATTCTTATTAATAAACAACATGGCTTTCGTCCTAAGCGTTCAATAATTACTAATTTCTGTATACTTAAACAATCAATTTTAGATTCATTTGTAAATAAAGCTCAAATAGACGTAATTTATACAGATTATGAAAAGGCATTCGATAGTGTTAACCATTCATTATTAATTTACAAACTAAAATTATATGGGTTTAGAGATCCTTTACTTTCTTGGTTTAACTAATTTCTTACAAATCGTATCCAAGTTGTTAAATAAGAACATTTTATATCTAATTCAATAAATGTATAATCAGGTGTTCCCCAAGGAAGTCACTTATCTCCGTTACTTTTTTCATTTTTCATTAACGATATTAATAAAGTTCTAAATTGCTCAAAATGTCTATTATTTGCTGATGACGCTATAATATTTTAAAAAAATCAAGTGTATTGATGATTCATTGGAATTTCAAGCCGACTTAGTTATATAAATGGTGCATCAATAATGGATATTAATATTTTTCTTTGTTTAATCAGTGCACAATGAATGTGAATGGTCAATAACTATCTCTTATATAACCTCAAATTTAAAAGCAATACAATTGGCCCAATTCAAACTAAAACGTCCAGTAATGTTTAAAACTACATCAATCTTATTATGAAAAATATCAGAAATATATATACATACATTTTAAATAAATAGTTACCATTATATTATAAATGATTATATTATATATAAATTATAATGATTATAATTTATATCATGTTAAATGTTAATTTAGTAACTTTATTAGTAAGTAATATTTTTCCAAATCGTTTAAAAGTAATGGTATTTAATCTTCTTTAAGATTCTTAAATTAAATGTTTATTTGGAAAACACCTTCATATTTACCATCGCTTTCCAGATATATTATAATTTATATTAGTTTTCTCTGGATTTTACAAGGATTTGTATGGTAGGCAATTACTAGATTGATTCAAATTTGGACGTTACGTAAACGTCGTAATACGTTCCGGAAATAAATTGCAAAAAAAAATTATATTTTCACCTTAGTTCTTTTATAGAAGTAATCAAATAAATAATGTATATTCAAATTAATTGAATTTGTACAGTTCATAAATGGTAAACTTGATGTTCAAAAAAAAAAAAATTATATTATTTTTAAATCCTTCAACGTGGTTTTTAATGAGAAATAAAAAAATAGACAATTATATTACGATACCAACCTTATCTAACCAATAGCTGTGTTCAGGGTGTTCAGACAATAGATGAATATACTTGAGACCACATAAGTTGTAGTCGATTCAAACATTACAAAATACTTCATACATTAATAATATTAAAATATAATATAATATTCCTACATTGGCTTCATTTGTTATTTGAATCACAAACATATTTAAATATTTCAAACTTCAAAGTAATAATATCACAATGTAGGTAGGTAGGTATAGCTATATAAGTAGTAGTTACCTAGGTCGGGATAGGTATATCGAAATATGAAAGTCAAAGTGTTATTTTTTTTGTTCCTATAGTTGATTTTAAAACAAATCCTCATTTTTGTTTTCTATAACACTTAAACGGCTGAGTAGGTATTTAAGATTCTGATTGAAACGAGAGAGTAATTGTTTTTTTTTTCGTAACTTTTTAGAAAATAGCACTTCTATAAATTGGAAATTGAACTTTAGACTTTAGAGATGCAATCTCTTCCTAGTCACTACTCAGGTTTAAGAACTGGCCAGTCAACATCGAGTTCCGGTCCTGAAATTAAAAAAATTGAGTTTTGAAATAGAAAAGGTGCGAATTACTGATAGGTTTAGGTATAAGTACGCCAAGAGGTAGTATTGTACCATTTGATAACAAAAGAGCCAGTTATATGGTTAAAACCATGTAGGTATAGTGAACAATTATTAGAATAACCGCTAATAGTAACCATATTATTTCATGTGTGTTGAACTTGAGAAAAATCAACAAAAGGAAGTTATCCTTTGCGACTTAAGACTTTTATAGATTCATGAAGGAACATTGTATGAGCAACTTCAATTACGGTTTTCACTTTTCAACCGCCGTCCATGTCGTTATGATAGATAGTACCTACTTTTACGTCGTAAATCGTAATATTCATAAATGATCATTAGAATGCATATACAGTATACCGCAGTTGTAGTAACTAATAAACGTACTACATTTTACGCACTCGTGCACAATTGTGCCATCAATCTATTTTGTGATAAAAAGAAAATATTTTATTCTTCACTCTAAACTTCAAATATACATATACCTATATTCTGAGAATACCTACGTCAACGTCAGTCGTCATTACACTTAGGTACCAACTATGATTTTCTGAAATTTTACGATTCTGAAAAAAATATTTGAATTCTCCCACATGGGAACGACCGAAGTACATTTCTATTTTTTAGTTGATTAAGAATAGTTTAGACCTTAGATTGACATTTATAACCACATTTATAAATGGTACTTATTATAATAAAAAATCTAAAGAACAATTAATATTCTTTTCACCTCCGCGTGTTATGGATAATAATAAGAATTCAATATGCTTTTTGACTCAATGTTTTCACCGGGATAATTAATAATCTATCCTATTGTTATAATATTTGGTACCTACATATCGCGTTTGATTAACAATTAGATACCTATAACATTAACTATATAAACTGCTACCTATAGCTATATAAACTGCCAGCTGGTACGTACCGTATGATGCAATTGAAACATTCAAAAGTCGACACTATATTATTGATAATTGCCGTTTTCCAATAACTAGTTTAACTTTTGTTCTTACAGGGCTGCATGTTGGTGTTGAGTTTGACTCTAGTGGGTTCGTTAACCGCTTTTGGTGCGGCTGTGATCCGCCGAGGTGGATATTTCTATAACGGCAATGGACTAATGGCGTGTGAGCCATTTTACCAAAGGCCTAGTTTGCGAATATTGGCTGCCTGCCTGTTTTACTTCCCCACGACAATGGCACTCATGTATTTCTACGGGTCGGCATTGCACGTGGACAGGCTCCGGCACAGGCAACAAATCAACATATGCGCCGTTCTAGTGCAACCGATGTTGCCCAATAATGCTGGAAAGGTATATTATACTTATTATATTATATTATCATAAAGACGCAGTTTGTTTAAATGTAATTAATAATATATAGTAGTATTAATGTTCAATATCGAGTTTTAAATATGTGCGAGTTATACTCCGAAAAAATCGATGTTCACGTTCAAAATTACAAGATCAGACACGATGTATATAATATTTGGTATTGTTTTCACCGACCACGAATGCGATGGCCTTTGATTAGGATGTTGTAGAGTCAACAGTTGTTAGAACGTGTGATGTTTACTGAAAAGTGTAGGGCAAATAATTTTAGACAGCTTATAGTATTCAAGTTAAATAATAATAATATATATTTTAAACAAAGCTCGAGTTAAGTTTGTAAAATATATTGTAAAAATGTTTAATATGACAATATATAATAATAACGTAAAATAGTCTACCATAGTAGGTACATATATGGTGCCTAAATTTCTCTGAAATTACTGTAACTAGTACCCCTTTTCCTAGACAGAAACTAAAAAGTCATATACAATTCTTTAATTCCCTTGGTGTTGTTTACCTACGGATTCGAAATAGGTTCTGAATTTCAAGTGGAAATTATAAATTATAAATTATATCAGGTACCTATAATACTGATCACTGGTTAGGCAGGTATAAGGTATATTTGATTTGTGTTGTAATAAACAACTTTTAATGAAAATCCTTGGTACCTATAGGTACTAAAAACTAGATTGGACTTCATTTCTATGAATGCAATTTTAAACGTTTAAACACTATTTGTCTAAAAATCGATTCAGTCTTTGATTACTAGAAGTGGTGGAAAAAGTTTTGACGATATTTAAATACGAAAAACTCTAAAACAAAAATGTAGGTATATATATAGTTGCATATCGATAGAACATCGACCGGTAAAAAAAAAAATAAATGCACACGTCGTGTCGTCGTAATATAGATTACAATGTTATATATAGTTGAGCATGATTTCCCTTAGGTTAGGCTTATAAGATTCTATAGAAATGAAATAATTAGCTGGAGAAAATTAATTTAATTTAGACCACTCTCGATGAAGCATCCGATCGATTAGCATCGAAAGAACTGAGACAAAGCATTCGAACTACCAGGGCCATGGGAGCAGTAGCATTAGGTTTTATAGTAGCCGTAACTCCTTGGACAATTCAAGAAGTCGTTACTGCGTGTACAGGCACTAAAGTACGTACCTATTTTTAAAACTTTTTTTTTGATAAATATAAAATAAATAAATACTGTGAAATAAACCAAGACGATGTTATATTTGATATTACGCATTTACCGTGAATACAGATGCCACAGGCTGTAGATTTCATAATCACTTGGATAGCACTAAGCAATAGCTTTTGGAATCCGTTCATATACTGGGCTTTGAACCGAAAGTTTAGACGTATCAGCCGCAGCATTATCAAAACCAAAGTAACGAATGTCAATGATACGAGTTGTTCTCATAATATATTAATTTTAATCCTTTTTTTTTTTAGATTTTTCGCCGTAAAAAATATAACTCTAGCGTGATATCGTCGTCTTGCAATGTTGGACATCAGGAAAGTTGTTGCGCCAATAGAGACATGTGTTTTGCGGCCCTCCAGAAAGATAACGAGGATATTATTGAGGTGGACATGCAATCATTAGGATCTCAAGACAGAGGAGGGTTTCCCCCAACTCCACCCCCGCCGCCACCTTATCATAGAGGAGACATACAACATTGTCATTCAAGGAGATACTGAATAAGTTGTAATATTATATTACTTATTATACTTATTAAGTAAAGTTGATCAATCAAATAACTGTAAATATAATCAGTGTATAGAATTATAGTTAGAGTGATTTAAGAATGGTCACTATACAATTATATGAATCATATAATTATTATACTAGGTATCGATCGACATGGCGGGTTACAATATATCCCACAATGCCGCTAGTAGTTAAGACTAGTTTATTTATGTAGAAATTACAAATAAACGTGTCGGTCGAACAAACAATCTTTCGTTCGGCGATTATGTTATACGATTTTATTTTTTACATTATATTTTTTCTTAAAATCAACGACTCCTCGGGCAACCATGAAGATATTTCTGGTGGCGCGGCGTTGACAATGTTTAAGAATCGTGGTGGGGTGGGTCGCGGATCACGGCTTTACGCTGGGAGTAGGTGGGGGGTCTTTTTCCACGAAAAACTTTCAAAAAGATATTAAGCAACATAATCGTTAAACAGAAAAATCAATAATCTCAAGAATTTACAGTTGGTAATAATTATTTACATCGTCAATTTATTTAGCTTTGTTTATGATCTACTGACCTAGCCAGTAATTTAATATTAAATAGTAATGCCAATAATAATATGCGATAAAAAAATTTTGTGGTTTAACTAAACTGATCGAGGGTGGCAGTAGTGGCTCCTACAACTAGCAGCAGGCATACTAGTGTCATACCGAATCCGTGCGTTAGTCGTAGTCCGTAGATAAATTAGTGTTATGCAATTTTTAATTTTTCCAAGTATAAAATGTCATATAAAAAATGTGGTCGAGACGATCACGTCAGGGCGTCAACGTCAAAGTGTCAAGAAAGAATACTTTCGCAAAAATGACGGTTCGCTATTAAGAGCGGCGACGAGGACGTTTCCACATTTACCTCGACATTTACCATACGAGAAAATTTCGGAAAGTTTTGTCCAGACGTGGAATTACGTGAACACATTAAACGAGACGTCGCCGAAGTATCTGCTCTGGCAGTAGAGGCTTTGTTATACGTGCATTTTCACTATAGGTACAAAGTTGTTACACCGCAGCGCACAGTTTCCTCTAGATTTCACGTTCAACCATTTGTTGGATTTTTATTACCACTTACAGGGAAAACGACAGCGGAAAGAACGAGTTATACGTGATGGAGAATATTTACGGCTAAAACATGGATTGTCTGAAACGGTATATGACGGTTCGTATTGGTCGTATCTCATACAATTCATTGCCGTACAACATGAGACCGCTATGAGAAACTGTGTGTGCGTACATTTGTACAGTCGGGTAGTACTGTATTTTTACGAAGCCTGCGAACGTAAAACCCCAAATTGGATATTGAAATTCCGTGTTTACGAAAAATTGTTTTCGCCAGACCACAGCACGGCTTGTAGTTTGGAAATCGTTGATTTTCTACGAAAATTCAACTTACCTGAAGACTTCCGGGGATTCCGAAATTCGGAAAAGTGCTGATGGTCGCTTGTGCCGTTCACACACCGATTGGGTGATTGGGTGTATGGTTTTCTGAACGTGGATCCCGATCGTTTAGAGTGTTTCTCGTTTTCCACCCCGAAACTAAACACTTGCGGTACAACGCCATGGCTCTTTTTGAACTGTTGCGTGTAAGTCTAAAAATCAAAAATGTATCAAAACCCAAATTCATGGAGTCCACGCCATTTTACTGGTGGCGGTATTTCAACCTGAATCACAAGAGATACGGCTCGGTGGATCCGGAGAGCAACGCAATCACATCGTACAAAGGACGCACGGCGTTTGCTATGTCGTTCACTACAAACGGTGTATCTTGCTCTATCGCAATGAACCGATGTGGCGATGGCACCTCAACAAAATCGAAAATACCGAAGAAGCCGAAGAAAAAAACTACGGCCGTTGCGGCCTCGATAACCCGGACAATCAGGATTTATATTCCGGATTTTTGGGTATAGATCCCGCTGTAGTTAATTTCGTAGGCTTGTGTTCCATGTCCAAAAACGCCGTATCAGAAATAAATGTCGTAGTGAAAACTGCAAGATTTAAACAAACAGCGTGCGCCAAACGGTCAATCCGACGCAGACGAGTGAAATTCGTGGGACGCTACGAAAAATATCTACTACGATACTACTACATACGATCGTATGTGTAACGAAAACGTGACCATTTCGTCGAATTGTGCATACGATTATGACGAATCGTCACGCTACACTGAGTATCGTTTGAAACATCACGCAAAATTACAAACTGTGTATTCAAAACCAAAATTTTTTAAACTGCTTTAGTACCGAAAAATCTGAAAACGGAAAGCCGAAGACTCGTTGGTCGGATGCTGTTAGATTTGAATGCGGACAAGTCACGGTGCGGAAAGATTTTGGTGTTTCGGCGACGGGTCACTACAGGACAATATGAGCTACGGAAAAAATTTAAAACTAGTAGTGTGTTCGTTGCTCCGAGCGTTTCATCGCAGGCGAGATCGATGCGATTTGATCGAGTGATCATCTATGTGGACGAGTACATGACGACGCGGTGCTGTTCACGGTGCGCAGAACCTATGCATTTGCCTCAACACGAGACAAGGACGGACGCCGATGACATAATCACCGATTTCAGTATTGCCAAAAATGCGGAATCCATTAGAACAGAGATGGCAACACCGCCCGAAACATAGTCTTGGTCGCCAGAGAACTCGTTGATCTTAGAAAAAAATATAATTAAAAAAAAAAAATCGTATAACATAAGGGTAATCGCCGAACGAGAAATTGTTCGTTCGGCCGACAAGTTTATTTGTATTTCTTACATAAATAAACGAGTCTTAACTACTAACGGCATGGTGGGCCATATTGTAACCCACCATGCCGTAGAGTTAACAGGGTGGCTCTGAATATAATTATAATAATATAGAGGTTTTCGTATTTCAAACCTCGGATTATCTATATATGTTTAATGATATGATATTCCTTTTAGTTTTTATTATTTATGTACCTATATTGAACTGAATCTAAATATATTAAGATATATAAAAGTTAGATTATTAAGTAGGTTTATACCACGGACTAAGATACTATATCTTAGTCCGTGGTTTATACTTAAATAGAATCTACTTGTTGATTCATACTGAAATGCATGTGATAACACTGCGTAATTTTGAGAAGGGCGTTCACAATTATTTTGTCATTAATATAATTGACTTTCAAATTTCAACCACTTCTTGTGTAAAACTTCTTTAGATATGTAACATTTAAGAATTTGTTAGCAAATCAATTACTTACAAAATATCTTAAAGTAGAAAAGAAACGTATTATTTGTAATATTATACATTACAAATGATTTGATTAAAGCATTTTGGATGTCATTTTTGTTACTTGATATTTTTTTAACTTGAAGTAGTGAATGTCTTAAATATACAAACTGACATGTTACCTAACTAACTATTAATAAGAAAAACGCAAAAATAAAAATGTATTTCGTAATGTTTATTAAATATTTTTGATTTAATTTAATCACACTATACCTACCTATTTATTTATATTTTTAAGCGATTACAACTAGCTTAATAAAATACAACATTTTCGATCAAACTCGCAACACTGAAAAAATAAGACAACTTCCAGCACTTGTTCTTTTCTCAATCTACTTCAATCCGTAAAACCTATGTACATAACATAATATATAATGATATAGACTTTTGTTATTTACATTTTACACATTCATATTCTCTTAAAAAAAGATAAGAAAAATATTTTTAGTCATCTACAAAATGTATGTAAACACTTGAGTTTGAAATGAACTAAATAGCACTTAATAGAGAGGATAAATACACTAAGAAATAATAGATATTATGATAAAAAATAAAATAGCAGTCCACATCATAAAAATGTTTTATTATTAATACTTAACAATTTTTGTTTTTGAAATACATTTGTAGGTATGATAACAATAAGATTATTAAAATATTATACCATAGGTATCTAATGGTACAATTCATAAAAAAGCTATACAATTAATTTGTAGATAGATACTTACAGGAAATTACAAATACATTCATAAAGTTACTATAACTAAACATTTTTTTTTTTTTTTAATACGTAATTGTTACATGCGTTTTTGAAATTTGAATCTGTATTTATAATATGATACATGTTAATCATTTTTGTATTTACTATTTAGTATTAAAATTATAATACTTAATAAGTTAGATTTTCATTTCTAATACTTAGCGTTTATAGTTAATTTGTTTATTATACATACATAGGCTAAAGACTAATATTAAATCATTGCATTTACAGTAATACAATATCAAATATAGGAACTATAATACAGTACATTTAGTATATAAACTGTACTGATTAATATTTATTTTAAATTTAATACTTTGTGTTAATTGAATAAAATATGTACCTTATTTAAGAAATAATATATAATATATATATATAATTTATTGTTTTTTTGATTTTTTATAATGGTCGAATTCTATAGATATTTGACACATTGAATAAAATATTATGATAATAATGATGTTTTCAATCCATGTATCTAAAAAAATATGTTTAATGAAAAATATAATATTGTAAAATTTTTGATGGTAAAAATTACTTACTTAATAAAAATATTGCTTCAAAATAACTCAAACCAGCGTCGATACCACCAAAAAAGAAAAAGTTTGAAATAGCCGATAGCATTGTTAAAGGACTGGTTATAAGTGCTAAAAACCGCCTTTCATTAGGGTCACTTAGATTGCACTATAATCATATAATACACAATAGTTATCGACAATTGACTAATCTATATATTAATAAATAATATTATTTTTAAGTATATTTAAGTTATAACTAGAAATAGTTTTTAATTGATCCTTTTCCAAATTTTCATTCTATAACCAACTGTAGTTTATATTATTTGCTATGTGGGAAACAGTATTAAATTAGTTAATATAGTGTACATTAACTGTACTTCACTATACATCAACAAACTTACTACAGTACACATTTAACGTCCAAATATTGATATTAATATTGATAATAGAATCAATAAAAATAAGTTAAGTAAAATCAAGTAAAATCAAGATAATATTCACCGCTTAATCTATTTTAAAATACTACATAAACTAGAGGCTACTAGTCTTATACTTAAGACTTTTAAAATGAACAATTTTAATTACTTTAACATAGTGGAAATAGTAAGAAGTTTTTCCAAAAATCCTTGCTAGGGTTTCCACTGTGATGCCTATGAAGTTGAATAGAGTCCATAAGAAAACTTCCCATGATAATCCATGCCAAATGAAAATAAATGCAAAACACATAAATGATCTAGTTAATTTGGTACCAACTCTAACATTATCAGAATTATATCCAGATGGTCTATAAATGTATCTGAAAAATAACAGTTAAATATAAACAAGAGAGAATATAGTATACATATTTATTGATTCTTTCTATATTTTTATATTTGCATACATAATAAATTATATTATATTATAAATATCTTATCTACTTGTATATTAATATATTTTAAATTAATATTTATTTTACAGAATTTATTCTATCTATTCTACTTTATTCTAAAATAGTTTAGAGTTATCTTATTATAGATAATCTACATACTTATTACGCATTAGAGACAGTGAGAAAATTCATAGAAGATAACAGACCCTAGTGTGGCGCTGAGAGCCAAGATTATATACTTATACAAATATGTTTATTCAACCAATCCATTACATACTTCAATGTTGTATACAAATTATAATGGTAAAGCTTAAAAAATTAATATAATTACAATAAAAAAATGTTCATTCTACTTTGGTAAGTGCTGATAATTTATGTTGGTGATTAATATTTCAATCTAGTCTAAAAGTAAAAAAAATCATCAATAGAAGGTGTTCTTGGTTTAGACTCTAGATCATAAATTATCATAATTTCTACAAAATTTAAACTAATAAACATAAGACGAGTTTTAAAATAATTTTGAACTTGCTGTTTATTAGTACAATTAGTATTTTAATTTAGTTCATATATTAGATACGAACCGAAATATGTATTTACCAGTTTTTCTAACTTTAATTTTGAGTTTAGTGATGAAAGTAACCATTTGTAATGAAAGACCAGTGATTGGAATACTAACACAAGAAGTTTATTGGTCTAGTTTTAAAAATATTAAACCATTCATTAAGTCGTATATAGCTACATCTTATGTTAAATCAATTGAAGCTTCTGGAGGACGAGTTGTACCAGTTTTCACCAACAGGACTACTAAATATTATATGTGTGTAATTATATAGGTAATAATAATTTCTGCTGTAACACAATTAACAGTTATAAAATGTTATAGGGATGTGGTGAGAAAAGTTAATGGAATTTTGGTCCCTGGAGGAGGATGTGCATTTAATATGAGTTTTGGAATAGGTCAATCGACAAATGAAATTTTTCAGATTGCAAAACTTGTAAATAATATTATATGTAGCAAAATTAAGGAGAAGAACATAGATTGATAAATACATTTGTCAGAGTCAAAATAGTTTGTTGTCCATTGTCTACATTTTGTCTGTTTTTCAGGTAAACAATGTAAATGATCATTTTCCAATTCTCGGAATTTGTTTAGGATTTGAACTTCTTTTAATGGCATCTATTAAAGGGAAATTTCCTTTTTCAAAATGTAATGCTAAAGACCTAAATTTACCTTTGACACTAGTACCAGGGATGGAAGAAAAAAGTGTGTTATTTAGAAACATGCCAAATGATATCCGAAACATATTACTTACAAAACCAGTCACAGCAAACCATCATTTGTATGTATTAATTAATTGTTTTATTTAGATATATTTAAACAACATAAAAAATCAACTATTTTATTTGGAATGTTTATATTATAAATGTATAAGTAATAACAGATTACTCATTATTAGGACTCTGAAGTTGTAGGAGATGAATATTTTTCTATGTGCTCTCAATTTATAGCAAACCATGATAGAAAGCCATTCTATACAATGACGAGTTTAAAAATCAAAAAAGTGCCATACTTGCATATTTTGTCAATTTTAGAAAAAAGTGCCCGTTTTTCATTTTTGTGCAAAAAGTTCATATTTTATTACATAATATTTGTACAATTTTCCTTACATCTTTTGTGCAAATTTGTGTGCATATACTGTCTGTTGTAGCTCCAAACACTACTCATCACAAAACAAATCAGTATTATTTCAAGAGTATTGGTGTAGAGGCCAATAAAAGAGACATTCCAAAAATTTATAATTTGAACTGGTTAAGTAAGTACATGTATAGGATATGGGGTACCCATGCATTTTGAAAAAGATCTCACTGCTACTTTATTCAGTAAACTGTACAGGAATATTATTTAATCTACATTTAATTGAACATATTTTTATTTATGTAATTATCATTTTTTTCAGTAAATGTATGAGGAAAGCAAACTTTACATCAATGAACTTAGATAAATTTTGGAATCCTATAACAACAAATAGAGATAAACGTAATTTGACATTCATATCCACAATAGAAGCAAAAAATTATCCATTTGTGGGATTACAATTTCATCCAGAAAAAAATGCCTATGAATGGGAAAAAGATGACCCTCATAGTTGGTCAGCAATTTATTCAGCACGCTATTTTTATGATTGGTTTGTCAATAAATGTCGTCAAAATAATCATAGATTTATCAAAAAAAGTACACTGGAAAATGAATTAATTTACAATTACCCTACCACATACGTGGGAAAATTGAACTCTGTTTTTGAGCAAGTTTACTTTTTTAATGAATAAAAGTATTAATTGTTTATTTTAAATGTCATAACTCATAATAGAGATATAATTTTAAATAATATATAATTAAATTTCTTTAGAGTATTATAATATTTATTGAAAATAAGTTTAGACTTAATACAATAAATAATATTTTACACAATAATATGTTATTATTACTATAATAAACAATGGATAATTTAAAAATATTTTTATATTTCTATAAAACCAATTATTTATATAAACACGGTTTATTAAAAACATTTACATGAGTTTCATAACATCAATGTTCAACAATTTTCTTTAGGTATATCAACCAAAAATTGTTTCACTACAACTCTAAAGAGTCTGAACTGTTTTATAAACCAAATCTTTGAATTTTCTTGAAGCATAATGTATCAAATTGAATTAGTGATCATCAGATAAATATAAAATTAAGTAAAGTACCTATATGTATATATATTTTTTATTTTAGCACATTCCTTATAATATCTCAACTCAATAAAAAAAAAGAATATTTTTTTTAATGTAATACAGCTCTGAATAATATGTACACACCTACTATAAATTATATTATTATTTATTACTGTGCACAGGTTAAATTAATGCAATTTTAAATTACAAGTAATTAATTTGACATTGAAAGGTTTTAATAATATGTTTGATTAAACTATTATAATTGGAAACTTTGTGTAAAAAGTAAGATAAAATAGCCAGTAAATAAATTATCAATAGAAGGTGTTCTTGGTCTACTCTAGTTCATAAATTATCATAATTTCTATAACATTTAAACTAATACACATAAGACAAGTTTTGAAATAATTTTGAACTTGCTGTTTATTTGTACAATCAGTATTTTAATTTAGTACTTAGAGTAGTTACAAACAAAAATATGTATTTACCAGTTTTTCTTACTTTAATTTTGAGTTTTGTAACAAAACTAATATATTGTAACCAACATCCAGTGATTGGAATATTAACACAAGAAGTTTATTGGTCTACTTTTAAAAATTTAATACCATTTAATAACTCGTATATAGCTGCATCTTATGTTAAGGCAATTGAAGCTTCTGGAGGTCGAGTTGTACCAGTTTTTACCAATAGGACTACTGAATATTACACGTATGTTACAGTAAAATTACATTTCAAATAACATACACAATTAAAAACTATAATATGTTATAGGGATATAGTGAAAAAAGTGAATGGTATTTTAGTTCCAGGAGGAGGATGTGCATTAAATATAAGCTTTGGAATCAGTCATTCAATAAATGAAATTTTTCACATTGCAAAACATGTAAATAATAGAATTATGAAGATCAATAGATAAAAATATATTTTGTTCATGGTTGTAATCTTTTGTTGTTCATGGACTGAATATTTCTGTTTTTTTTTCAAATAAATAACATAAATAATAATTTTCTAATAATCGGTATTTTAATTCTTTTTAATTTCTTTATTTTTCAATTACTTCCAAAAAACCTTGGGCTATTAATTTATTTTTCAGATAAATGATGACAGAGATCGATTTCCAATACTTGGAATTTGTCTAGGATTTGAACTTCTTTTAATCTCATCCATTGGTGGAAAAAATCCTCTGATACGTTGTAATTCGAACAATGTGAATTTACCACTAAATTTAATACCAACAATGGAAGATAAAAGTGTGTTATTCAAAACAATGCCAAAGGATATTCGAAAAATATTACTTACAGAACCAGTCACAGCAAATCATCATAAGTATGAATTAATTCTAAAATTACTTTTATATAAATATTAGAATATTATAGATACACTTAGAATTATAATCACTTATTAATACAGTAGGAGTGTCTATATCATAGTCACATAGGCAGATTTAAGGGGAAGGGGTTTAAATTTAATATTTTCAAGACATGAATATTATTTAGTTTTTAATCTATACATATACTTTTATCGAACCTATTAATACATTACCAATTGGTTTCAATATTTTATGCAATTTATAAAATATCATGTCCGTGTATATAATTACAGAAAAGATGGTAAAACAAATCAAATATTTCTAGACTTAATAATATGATAAACATGGTTTTATTAATATACTTATTGAATTATTTTTTTACATTTTAATAAAAAAAATTGTATTAATTGGTATTGTTTTTTTTATAGTAACTGTGTAACAAAAAAGAACTTTACGTCAATGAAATTAGATCGCTTTTGGAATCCCATAACAGTAAATAAAGATGAAAATAATTTGACATTCATATCCACAGTAGAAGCTAAAAATTATCCATTTGTGGGATTACAATTTCATCCAGAAAAAAATGCTTATGAATGGGAAAGAAATGACTCTCATAGTTGGTCAGCAGTATATTCAGCACGCTATTTTTATGATTGGTTTGTCAATGAATGTCGTAAAAATAAGCATAGATATATAAAAAATAGTATACTAGAAAATGAACTAATTTATAATTATCCTACTAAATATATTGGAAGATTAAATTCTGTTTTTGAACAAGTATACTTATTTGATGAATAAAAGTATCAATTATATATTTAAAATATCATAATAATTTATGAATTAAATAGTTTAATGTATTCTTCATTCAAATTTAAGATTATATCTGTATAGAATGATAATTATTAATTATGCTTTAATAGTTTATTACACTATGCACATGAACAAAGTGTCTGACACATTAACCACATTAAAATATTAATTTGATAACATATTATTTGTAATATCTTACTGATATCGAAAATAAAATACTATTCTATCTTTTCTATAGTTTTATGTATTACCATTAACACCTATTATGTACCCGTAATTGAGTACATTATTGCAGATAATTTAAATATTTAAATAATTTAAATATTCAAGGGCGCCTGCAGAAAATCAGCTCAGTGACTGCAATATTAAATTTATGCAATACATTATTATACACTGATTTTTTTGTTAATTAAATAATCCCAGTGGGTGCAATGGCACCCACTGGCCCCTCTAAATATTATATTCTTTTTTAAGACTTAAAACTCATAATACCTACTATAAATTAGATGTTTTATTTTAAATACGGTTGAAACTTCCATATAATATGTAACATAATATGTTATAATATATAGCTAAATTTATAAAATAAATATAATTAAACATACTCTTTTAAGAAGTTGTAAAGTCCTCGATCAAAACTTCGCCACATATCAGAATATAAATAAATCCGTGAAATGCATTTTGGTGGCTTTGGAGGTTCAATGAATTCATCAAATGTTGCAACTGTAATAACAGTACCATAAATGAATGTGTACTTAATGAAAAAAAATTGTCCCATTCCAAAACCAAACCCACTAAGTGCAGTAATTCCAAAATGTTTAAATACCTTAAAAAGAAAATAATAATTAAATCATTACAACTAAAAATATAATTTTATGATTAGATAAACAAAACATACTTTAATATTTTGTAAAAACATATTAATATAAACATAATGTAGTATGAACTCAGTAAAAAACATCCAAAAAAAGTATCTAATCAAATTTATTATGAGTTTTGTCAAACGTTGATATAATGATTTCATGGTAGTATTTGTATTTGCATCCTGTTGTAAAAAAAAGAAAAATATTAAAGGAATTAAAATAATCAATTTTTAAATTAATTTACATTAATTTTTTTGTAAATAATTATTGGTCCAAAGAAAAAACATGGTAAGTAAAATGAATATGCTAAAAAGTGAAGACAATTTGGCAAAGTTTTACTTTTAGCTTTATCCAATGAGCCAAGTGAAAAACTTATACAGCGCAGTTGATGCCAGTATAATGTCAAAAGTAATAAGTATGCGATCTCTCCATCTGAACTAGGGTCGAAAATGGTCTGAAAGTATATAATAATTATTAATATATACATAGTATAATTTACAATTTTTCACTCCCTCACTTACAAATAAGGAATCATTGTATGACCAAACTCCTAATAAAAATATGCTTGTAATCCAAATAGAAAATTGATTACCAAGTAATAATAAACAGTAATAAATCATAGTCAGACCAAAAAATAAGAAGACTGATAATAATCCAAAATTATAAGCTATACATAAGCTTGTAACAGTAATAAACCATACATCACGAATTGTTGATATCTATATAAAACAAGAACAAATTATTAATATTTATAATTTATTAATTCTTTGTAAGATTTTATAAATTATTATGAATAAAATACCTTTGAAAAATAATGTTGTGTTATAAGTAGAATTGATGAATGTAAAATAACCCATGGACCTAATGAGAAAATAAGAAATGTAGTCCATATTTTCCATTCTGAACAAGTATCTTTTCTTCGACCAAGCCAAGACCATCCAGGTACTAAGTCGGGTATCTCTGAATTATTCAAACCTAATAAATTAAAATATATACGTTTATGCAGGCATATGAAAAATCAAAAGATTAAGTATTTTCCATAAAGTTCTTACTAGAGCTGACATCTAATAAATTATAAGCAGCACAAATTATGCCTGAAGCCCATATAACTATATAGCAAAATATTTCAAAACGATGTAATGGCACATACTGATATTCCACCTTTTTCATTTTAAATATTGGTAAATATAATATAATATAATATATATATATTTAAATTAAATGGTACGTAATACCTAAAAATAATTAAAATCCGGTAAGTATTAAATTACAATATAAAAATAATATATTATATTTATTATTAACTCTTATAAATATACAATATAAACTTGGGAATTCAATATAATACGTAGAATCTGATCACTGTCAAGTTATTGGAAAAGTTTACCTATTATAGGAAATTTGTTACTTAATTATTATAACTACACCTACAGACAACAATAATTATGTATTCAATTTCTATGGACATTATTTTTTAGTCAGGTATGATTTGTTATTAGCATAATCACATAATTTACTTAAAATTATCATGCTGTAATCCCAATTTCTTTAACTCATCAAATACAAGCGTTAAAACTATTATCAGTTTCATAGGTTTGATTTTTTAAGATTTGCTAGTTAATATTTCAATATTTGTGAGTGTAGGTAGTCCTTTGTATTTCCACCATAGACCTTATAAAGATCTACCTTCTTTATAGGTCTAAGATTTCCACAAACAAGGTAAATTTGTTTACGTCAGTCTAATTGTTTTTTATTTCATTTGTATCAATTCTGATTTCATACTCAGCAAAAAACAATCGCCCATTCATCCAAACTACACAGTGTTGCAGGCCTGTCCTCAGTTAATCTTATATAGTCACATCTCATAATTATTAAGTAGTTAAAAAATTACCAACATTTTATAATCTGATTTGCATCATGTAAGTTGTTTAGATGGTATGATATTAGACAACATTTTCCATGAGTAAATCATTGCACAATGTGTTACCAGTTTAACAACGCCGGATTAGAGTATAATATTACATCAAGTGTAGACAGTAAACATTGTAATTTGATAACTTTAATTTAATAATAAGTATGTACTAAGTAATATTTTTGATATTGTTGTTAGTATACTTAAGTATACATAGTGTACTTAATAATAAAATAATAAACCTTTAGGCTTACCCACTCATTAAGAAAGTTAGATTACTTGACTGATGTATCAATTTTTAAATAGCCGAACTACAGCAAAAACACTGTATAGACAATCATAAAGAACATGTAATCTATTGCATAAGCAACGTGACAATGTTCCAATTATTTATTTTTTTTAATTTAATTGATTATAATTTATAATATAAATTTTATGATCTACTTACAATACTTGTTTTTAACATAATGTCCATTCAAAATAAAATCTAAATAGCATGAAAACTCTAATGCATAGTATTATTAATTATCTTTAAAAAGTAATAAATATGTCACAATCCATAAAAGCGAAACATATTAATGGTGAAAAGATTAATAAGTAGACAAGTTGTTTAATATAATATTCAATGGTTCAGTTTATTTATTTAAAATAAATAGTCGATTTCTAATAAGTCAGTAAGATATAAAAATAAAATCCGATAATTAAAAGATTGATATTATTGGGATTTTTGGCAATTTAAATTCGAATAATAGGTACAAGGTATTGTTACAATAAGGTACTACAGCCAATAAGTAATTACTTATAGTAGTAATAAGTAATAACAACTATTAAGTGTAAAATATAAAAAAAACGGTAAACTGCGTAAACTGTTCATTAATTCAAAATGTTACATATTATTGTTAATCATATTCGATATTTCCATTCATATATTATAATGCATGACTAAATAAATAAACGGACATGTCAGCTCGATAACAATGCGCATAAAATTGTGATAAAATGTTCCCCAGGCTTGGAATAAACGCTAAAATATTGTAATCTACATTTCTATTTTATATTATTCTTTCCATGTCTGGGGAACATGCACGACCACGAATTAAGTGAAATTCAAAATCACGGTGAACCTAACCTTGTTCAAAATTATAAACTTTTTTGATTATAATTGTCATATCAAATTTCAACGAAGAAATTGTTCCGGAACTCTTTGATATAAAAAGCAGCATTATATTATATCTGTGAATTCATCAATATGATATATCATAATATATACAAGTATATACAAGTTTCTTTATCGCGGTAATTGTCGTTATGGACATTTTATTCTATTTTATTCTTGGTCTCCAATACTTACAATCATTTATAGTTTCTATTAATACTTGTATTTACTGTCCTCAGTCAGTACAGGTCCGATTTCATTCGTGTGCGCTCATTTTGTGAATTTTTATGTGAGTTTCAATTTTTGCGTGTGAATTTTTCAACATGACATCTGCCTACTATTGGTCACCTATATAGTATATAGGCACGTTATTAGGGATGAAATAACATGTGTTCAATATTTAAAATATCGAGAGCGGAGGGTTATTACTGGCCGATAGGCGGTAATCCGATGACATGGTTAAAGGTGAAAGAGGGTGTTGTATGTAGTGGCCAACTTGTCGAAAATTTAAGAAATAGTAAAAAACGAAATTGTGATGGCACTATGAAAATAGTTGCAATATTACGATGTATAAAACGAGGTTGCCAGACTTACCAATCGATTTGTAAAAATAATGACTTCTTTACCTACACGGATCTTAACGGCCGTTTTAATAGTCAGCTATCATTATGTGTAACAATTGGAATATTTTGGTTCTGGGTTAATTTAGTTCCAGTATATCAAGCTGTAAATTGGACTGGGCAGAAGCAAAAACACCATCGTTGATTGGTATAATCTTTGCAGAGATATACCAGTATATTGTTTATCAAAGAGAGAGAAAATGGGTGGTCGTGATTGTATTGTCCGAATTGACGAATCCCTTTTTTAAGGTAAAAGTAAGTATAACCGTGGTCAATTACAACGTGGGGACCAGCCGTTAAGAGGAGTAAATAATTCCAACAACGAAGATTCTGACCAGACTGACGAAAATGAAATAGTATACATACAAATAAAAATTATGCTAATCGTGTAGTAGGCCCATGGGTATTTGGAATTTGTTGGAAACGGCCAGACTTATTATTAAAACAGCAATTTTTTATCGTAGAAAAAACGGCAGCGAGAAACTCTTTTAGAAATTATTAAAAATGAAATAAAAACTGGAACGACAATTTATAGTGACCAATGGCGAGCGTACTCAACATTAAATCATCATGGATATATTCATCAAACAGTTAACCACTCTGAATTTTTTATTGACCCGGAAACAGGAGCACACACTCAAAAAATCGAAGACTTATGGAGAATTATAAAATCCAAATATAATATTTAAAAAAATGGGGCGTCTCCATTATTAGATAGACAACTCCAAGAAGGGTGATGGAGATCGTGTCAAAATCCAAAAACATTTTTGATGACTTTTTGACCGATATGAAAAAGACGTTTCACAACAATACGGACTGAAACAATACAGTCATTGACGACACTGAGACGTGGAATAAATAAAAAGGTTAGTTAAAATTATTTGCATTTTACATTTATGACATAGGTCGCATATATTGGACCGTTACCAGCAAAGCAGACGTACTGCGTTCCATAGGTTTTATTTTACATAAATCACAATATTTTCAGTAAATGGCGTGTAACATAGGGTCCAAGTGATACTCGGGCAACATTTTTAATATGGGTGGGGGGGGGGGGTATTGATAGATGAAAAAATAAGCCATTTTATAGGTCGGTATAACAGTTTATTATGAGGGGTAGGTCTCCTAAAATTATTTGACACCAATTTGTTTTATGATACACGTCACTGTTTTTAGTTTAACTGTATCTAGAGCGTTTCCACATCAGTGTCGCAGTTCACACACGTCACGGATTCCACCGAAAGAGTCGATAATCAAAGTAAGTTTGTTTTCATATTCTTTTGAGGCTTAAATTTTTTTTTAAGACTTAAAATAAATATTTAATGTCACGAAAAATGTGCTATCCAAGTAACGCATATTTTATAGTTCCGAACTAGAAATGTATAAAATAAATCGTAAAATACACCGTCGTCGTTTTTCTAGTCCCCGGTCGTAAAATATTGATAATTAATAGGTGCATACATAAGTACCTGAAATAGACATATACATATCGTATGTTTTGGTTTTCACAAAATTGATTTTGGTTTTTGGTGTAACTCTAAAACAAATGAACATGCAATTTTCACTGGTCGTTTATATTTGCATTTTTTATACACGATAACATTTTCAAAATAATTTGACTCTTTTTGAGCTGTTTACGGACATATTGTCAGTTTTCAATATTTTTAGTTTTTTTTTCTATAAATATCAATGAAATTTTATTTTTTGGGTAAAAAAGCGTAAAAATTTAATGCAAGGCTCCTGATATATTGTTGCAATAGCAGTTGAAAAATATTAAAAATACTTAGGCACAATTTTTTTTATAAGCATTTAAAGTACAAATGTTGACAAAATGTATCAAATTAAAAATTTAATAATTATTTTGTACCTAATTAAAAATGTATAAAATGTTTAAAATGTTCTACTTTTGTAGCTAAGGATTAAAAATTTAAAACAAGGCTCCACGTAAAGACACCCACTTGCCCACCTTTTTTTTTTTTAATTTTAATTTTAACTTTTAACATATTATTAACTTAAGTATTATTTACATTAAACTTCCTATCAAAAACATACCAAAGGTACATTTTTTTTTTATTAATTTTCCTTTAATTTTTGTAAAAATCTAAAAAAAACCTAAATAGGATAAAAAATCAGTTGAAATTCGTGCTTATAAATTTATACAAATACTTTATCCACAGTACACCGGATAATGCTTAAATTGATTGGATAATACACATTTAAGGTGGATAATGTATACATTACACAGTTCATATGGATAAGGTTCACATTATCCGTGTAATATGTACATAATTAACCGTTTTTGGACCTTACCCGTAACATATACATTGTGCCAGGTCTATGGACGTATAGTCCATTGCAAGATTAACCACTGTGGCTCGGTTAACATATTATAATATTAATACGTAGAGTCTATTTACCCTTTACAGTAATGATTTTACAATGATGTGTATTTTTTTATTAATTATTTTTTATGTTGTGTCTGTCACCCGTTTGGGGCAGTAAAATTGCTTCGATTTTCTTCAACAGTATCTTGTTCGATGGGAAAGTTTTTTTGAAAATTGGTGCATTTGGTAGGTCAAAATTTAAAATTCCCAATAGTTTTATTATTGTAAAACTAATACATTCATCGCTCCACTCAGAATCTAAAAAGGTGGGTAAGTGGATTCAACATAAAAATTATTTTACTAGCCGCGAGCTGTGTTGTACTGGACCGTGAATCATATAATATTATATATTATACCAGGTATTATACTATATAATAATATTATTTTATATTTTTATTATATACCTAAAAATATTTCTGGTTGTAATAATATTTAATCATTATTAATTAGGTACACTACTACAGTGTACAATAAGCGTACAATTAACGCTATCGAATGTTAGAATGTATAGTTTTATCTTATGTAGTTTGTTTATTATTTATTTGTTCCTGTTATTTGTCATTTTTATCGTATTTAATCGTGCACGGTGTGAAGCAAGTGAAGAAAATTCGTTGATTGAACTTCCATGTAATCCAACTCTAAAATCGTTTTTTTAAAAGCACACCATTTTTTTAGTACATCATTCTTAGTTAAATTATGTTCGGCAAGACTATCCTGAAATCGCTAAAATTGCACCGAGAAATTTGATGGGCTTTTCGACAACTTATCTGTGTGAAGTGTCAACGTGCTTTATTTTTTACTTTAATTTTTTTTTAAGTAAACTGAATGTTCGGAGTGATTTAAGACTAAAACCACCCAGTTTTAATCTAGTTATTGACTCTTTCGTGGAGGATAAGCAAGTCAAGAATTACATTAAATTGTTTAACACTTAAACTTGGGATTGAATTGAATAAAGTTTTTTTCAAATCTTTTTTTTCTAATAACTTTCGTAGGTATATATAAGTAATAAGTATATAAATTTATATATATAGGTATATTTATAGGTGTGCTATTAGTGGGCCGCAAAGATTGTTTTACAAAATTGGTGGTCGGCACAACTAAAATGTTGGGAACCGCTGAATTAGATGATACATTGTTATATTAATGTCAATCATTATTGATTACAAAAATTATATAGCATATATTAGTAATATACACAGAATCATATTCAGTCTACTTTGGTGTATACATAGTGCAGCTAGTGATTCGTGCAGATCTTTATAGTATTTCAATTTAATCCTGATAAAATTGATACAACAATATGTATTTACCAGTTATTCTAACATTAATTTTGAGTTTTGTGACAAAACTAATAATTTGTAATGAAAGACCAGTGATTGGAATACTAACACAAGAAGTTATTGGTCTTCTCTAAACCATTTAAAACCATATTATAATAATTCGTGTATAGCTGCATCTTATGTTAAAGCAATTGAAGCTTCTGGAGGGCGAGTTGTACCAGTTTTCACAAACAGGACTACTGAATATTATACGTATGTAACATCAGCAAATTTCATTTCCCAAAACAGTAATAACTACCTATATTATAAAATGTTTTAGGGATGTAGTGAACAAAGTAAATGGAATTTTGGTCCCTGGAGGAGGATGTGCGTTTGATATTAGTTTCGGAATCAGTCAATCTACGAATGAAGTTTTTAATATTGCCAAACATGTAATTAATGTATAATTTAATAAATCAATTTATTTTTTATACTTTTATAAAGGTCAAACATTTTGATAATTTCTAATTACATTGCATGTCAGTCATTCAATAATCGATATATAGCCCATTCGTAAAAAATAAATTCGATCATTTCAACAATATAAATATTGACTTGGCAGGAATAAACAGATTTTTCTCATTTTTTTTTTATATATAAAAGAGGAACACATTATTCACTAAATTTCAAAATTTCAAAATATTAAACTATTTGTGAATGTTTAAATGTTTATTATTGCAGCTTCTAAAAATACATTGTTGAAAATTGTAGTCTAATGCAACCTATATATAAACACAGTATAATACACAAATAGGTACATGCAGGTAAACAATATTTTTTTGTACATTACATTATTATTTTCGATAAAATAAATTGTTTTGTGTCGAAAATCTTGAAAATGTACCTAATACAAATTACAATTAAGCTTCTTCTTAAGGAATTATCTACCTAAATTATTAGTTTATAATTTCTATACACAATACAATTTTTAAAATATTTAAACTAATTTTAAGCTTTGCATTTTGATGGCCACAAATTCATTCTAACATTTCTTAACACCATTCTACGATACTTCAGCATTGAGTTATTAAAAATTAATAGCTAATATATGCGCGAACAAATATTATAATATCAGCGTCATTTAATCTATTCAGCGTTTTTTGGTTAATATTAATTTAACCTACCTACCGTACATTAGGAAAACTAATAAAAAAATCGATAATTTTATTAATTCACGATTCCGCATATTATTAATACCTTTTCATTCACAAGACTCCACACAATAGCTAAGGTACTTTTTATTTGTACTAATGTTACGTGCTGCTTCTCCAGGGATCCAAATGATGATGATTTTATATAAAAGTAGTAGTCAATTGAAAAGTAGATGAAATGTTGTTTATTATAATAGTATAAATGTATAATATCGTCGTCTTGCAGTGTATATGGCTGAGTGGCGTCAAGTAGCTCTGTTCTTAGTGGCTCTGGTACATCTGATAATGCTCTGTCTCTAGCGTCCTTAAATACGATGCCGGCTCCTTTGATATAATCGGCGCGTGAACCCTCAGGTGTCCTTTAAGTGTAGCTCGGAAAGTGGTTGTTTTCGTAGAGATGAAACTATCGCCTCGTATGCTAATTATGTTATGTTCGCTAAATCTGACTAGTTTGCCAAAATTTCAAATTAACTGGTTTGCCAAAATGCTACTTTATACGGATGGGATTATAGTTTATAAATTGTGCTAGGTTTATGGACTATAGTCCATTGCAAGGTTAAACGCTGTGGCTCTGTTAACAAATTATAATATTAATACGTAGAGTCTATTTATCCTTTACACTAATATCCCTCATATTTTGTAACTATCAGACGGCAGTAAGTGCGAGAACATCAAAATATAATGGACCTTTGTCCGACACTGCGTCATCCTGAGATTAAAATATCCAGGTAAATAGATTATGTTTATTTAACCAATCAATTAGATAACACGATGTTATATAAAGGTCAATCAATTGATTACACAATTAGTTTTAATAATGCACACAGAATCATATTCAATCTACTTTGGCGTGTACAGTGTACTCTGTGCTAGTGATTTTTGTCGATCGTTATAGTATTTCAATTTAGTCCTGGTAAAATTGATACAACAATATGTATTTACCAGTTATTCTAACATTAATTTTGAGTTTTATGACAAAACTAATAATTTGTAATGAAAAACCAGTGATTGGAATACTAACACAAGAAGTTTATTGGTCTTCTCTAAACCATTTAAAATATTATAATAATTCGTGTATAGCTGCATCTTATGTTAAAGCAATTGAAGCTTCTGGAGGGCGAGTTGTACCAGTTTTCACAAACAGAACTACTGAATATTATACGTATGTAACATCAGCAAATTTTATTTCCCAAAACAGAATTAACTACCTATATTATAAAATGTTTTAGGAATGTAGTGAACAAAGTAAATGGAATTTTGGTCCCTGGAGGAGGATGTGCGTTTAATATTAGTTTCGGAATTAGTCAATCTACGAATGAAGTTTTTAACATTGCCAAACGTGTAATAATTAATGTATAATTTTATAAATTTATTATTTTTCTAAGGCTATTTATAAGTTCAGATATTTTGGTAATTTCTAGTTACGTTGCATGGCGGCCATTCTATTGAAGTAATTTAAGATTTCTGGTGATATTTAAAGCGATTTCAAAATTCAGGGTCTAATGCCATCTTATTATAATGTGTTCTCTTTTAGATATAAAAAACAAATGAGAAATTCCGTTTATTCCTACCAAGTTGATATTTATTGTTGAAATAGTAGATTTAATTTTTACGTACCTACGGACTATATTATATTTAATCAACAACAAAATACAAAAATTTCAATTTCTGCTTGACGAAACAAACCAGCTGTTGAGTTGTGTGGATCAATTTTTAAAATCTTTTATTAGTGTACCCTTATATTGTAGTTAATATGACATATTTGAAATCTTCAAATATCACAGTTTTGTAATTTGGCAGTACGTTGATTATTCAGTCATTACATATTTTAGATTCTGAGCGGAGTAAAAGAGTGTATTGGTTTTACAATGATGTGTGGTTTTTTTTCTGTCCGTCAGTAACAATTTGGATAGAAAGCATGCTTCAATTTTTAAGATCAGCATCTTTTCTGATAGAAAAGTGAACCTAGTTGGTACTTTTGGGAGGTCAAAATTAAAAATTACAAGTAATTTTAGAAAGTGTCTAGAAAAACTACTGACAAATTACTAAAAACCACTAAAAATGAGATTTTAATTTCTAACTAAAATACTTTGTTTATCACCATACCAACGAATAAAAAATAATAATATTATAAGGACTGCGCTAACTGCTCAGAATCGTTTTTCGTGTACAATGGCTAATCATTGTATTAAATATAACATATCCATTACAACTACTGTACAGCAGGGCGGTACCCACTTGTCTACCTTTTTATTAGGTGCATATTTTTACCGTAAACTATAGATCGCCTGTTTTATACTGTAGGGAAACATAATTATGTCTTGTAATAAAAATGTTAGTATCTCGATTATTCTGTTTACATTAATTGTTCATAGATTAATGATGGTGGAGATCATTTTCCAATACTTGGAATTTGTCTAGGATTTGAACTTCTTTTAATCTCATCCATTGGTGGAAAAAATCCTCTGATACGTTGTAATTCGAACAACGTGAATTTACCACTAAATTTAATACCAACAATGGAAGATAAAAGTGTGTTATTCAAAACAATGCCAAAGGATATTCGAAACATATTACTTACAGAACCAGTCACAGCAAATCATCATAAGTATGTTTAAATTTTCAATATCTATAAATAACCTGTAGCTTGTATAGGCTATGTATAATTTAATTTACCATTAATGTATAGTAAGTATTCGCGTACCCATTCCTAGCAAAGTATGCTCAATTATTTAAGTATGTTATAAATATTAAATTTTAATAAGTTAAAATAAATGAATGTACAAACAAAATTAAGATATTAGATTAGGATGAACATTTAAACGGGCAATATTTTCAAGACACGAGTATAATAATAGTTATTAGCTAAATGAAGACATTTCGATGTTCAGTGTGGTGTTAGGTACGTGATAATTATTCAGATAGAAGGGTCGCTAACCAGTAACCGAGACCAGCTGAGGGGGGGGGATAAAAATCGCCATATGATAAAATAACGCCACGAAGGAACATTACGTAATTTTGAACGTTAGGTACTTACTCTACATTTTTGAACCTGCTACTGTCTTCTATGATTCTACTATGATTTCTTAAAAATGTATATTATATTAACTAGGTATTACAATATTATAGTATCCTAAACTTCTAAATGGCTTATCATTACTTCTGAGAATAATAAAACAAATTTAAAAAAAGATTTCTTAAGTCTTGAACATTTTCTACTAGATCTTGATGACTTGATTCTTAATAATAATATAATATACATCAAAGTTGATAATGATTTTATTAATTTATTTACTTGATCATTTTTTATGAGGAGCTTAATAAAGATATCACAGTAATATTGGTATAATTTTTTTTTACAGCCATTGTATAACAAAAAAAAACTTTACGTCAATGGAGTTAGTTAACTTTTGGAATCCTATAACAGTAAATAAAGATGAAAATAATTTGACATTCATATCTACAGTTGAAGCTAAAAATTACCCATTTGTGGGATTACAATTCCATCCGGAAAAAAATGCTTACGAATGGGTAAAAATGACCCTCATAGTTGGTCAGCAATTTATTCAGCACGCTATTTTTATGATTGGTTTGTAAATGAATGTCGTAAAAATAACCACGGATATATCAATCAAAGTATGCTGGAAAATGAATTAATTTATAATTACCCTACCACATACGTGGCAAAATTGAATTCTACTTTCGAGCAAGTTTACTTTTTTAACGAATAAAAATCAATCATTGTTCGTTTAAGTGTCTCAAATTTTTTATTTTACTTAGCCTGACACTTCTCACTATGTAAGTATTACAATTGTGGATTTTTACAATTAATTCAGTTGATACTTTTTATATATTGTTACCTAATGATGAATCACTGTCCTATATATTATAGTAATATTTTAAGATACCGTCATTTTGAAATTATTTAAGTATATTAATTAATATAGTTAAAAGTTATAATTTTGTGAAAAATATATAAATTGAGAGACGTGACTTTTTATAACAACAACAAATAATTACTGAAATAAAATTTAATTTTAACAATTTTGAGAATTTCTGGGTTAACCCTAGTTGGTGAGCAGAGTGAGCAAGTTTCAAAGCTTATTAGCTTTACGTAATTTAATTCTAGGCATATATACCTATATATAATTACCCGTAATATATAGAACGTAATTAATTTATAAAATATTTATTCAAACAAAATGTATCCAACGAGTTCATCCAAATCACATTTTTGCACGCTTAAATTAAGTTCGGTTAACGTACCGAGTGTTGGGCAGATTCTCCCCCGCCACGTATCCACCACGTATCGATTTTTATAAACATTTTGAACTTGATATGTATGACGTGTGTATTGGTATGTACCTATAGGTATACAAAAAAATTGTGCAAACGTATTTTTGATAATTTTAGATTGCTGTATGAACATGAAATAATAATTAAATAATTTTAAAGTTTGTTACAAATGAGTTAATCGTGTTTTCTGTAATTTAAATCCAGAAAATAACGACCAAATATTTTCAAAAGCTGACAAGTAATAATGTAGTACCTATAATTTTATTTTTATACATATTTAAACAAACTTGCATTTTGAGTTTTTGAGTTTCATAAATAACTAGGTTAGGTACCTATATATTATGGTGTTATCGTACATTTTGGTCGTTTTTAGATTTTACTAATTTAAAGAATTATCCCAGTGTGCCATAACCGGTGATTAATACTGGTGATAACTCACATTTTCACGGTGGGTACATTGTATAATAATAGCTTATAACTTACTAGGGAACCGAATGAATTTATTATATTAAAAAATAGTGAAAATTAAATTTTGTTGTAAAAATATAGCATTATTATTTATTAGAAATACTTCAAACTTAATAAAAACTCAAATGTCGAAAATTAGAGACGCTATTTAAATTATATTTAGAACATATGTAGAAGGTTGGTACAATATAATTAAAGGTGTCTATTGTAGTATCCCCTGAGGACAAAATCTTAAACATTTCCACTGATGATATCACAGATTATTTACTACTAAATAGTACCAATAGTAGGTGAGCTCACTATTGCATACTAAAAATAATTTTTCATGCTTGAAAATTGATTGATTGCAAACCAGCTGCTGATTTTTATAGCCACAAATAAATTTTAGACGATGGCCATGGGCCAAGGTTGGTGGCGGGGGAGATGGAGTATTTAATACTCTGCGTATTTAGCTAAAATAAATTTTTTTCCATTATAAAATCAAGACCTCGACTGCACTGGTTATTAGACTTGAAAAGAGTATGGTGTATTACATATTTACATACCTACTTAATCTAATATAAATTATTGAATATCAAGAATGTGTTGTTATAAGTAGGTATAACGTGGTTTCTATGAAACTATATTTACTACGTATATACTACTAAGAGCTAATTATAAGTAGGTATATCATAATAAAATGATAATAAATAATTGTAGGTACTTCAAATTTTAATGAAGACAACTTCTGAAATGATTTCTTATAGGAAAAAATATAGCTATGTACTTAGTGTATAGTTTATGCGCGTATTTTGTATAATTTATCAAACTTTATTTTTAATGATAAATAAACGTACTCAAACAGGTACCATCGGGTTTCGTGGTGTCGTAGTATATTTAAAAATGTTAATAGTAACGTTCGATTGAAAAAATATGTACCTGGATAAGCTTAGGTTAACTTAAAATCAATATTTTGTTATATATAATTGTTGAATATTGTTCCGCTACGATAGGTATTGGAGTTTTGGATTTATTTTGAAGACGAGTGACTGAGGCTACTTCGAATTTTAGTCCTACGAGTTCCTTATATAATATACAAGCTTCTGATATATTTACAGGAAGGTTCCTAATGATAACGGATAGTTGTTTGTTTTCTGGGAATTGGTAAGTATGGTATTCTATACCAGAATCTTCGAAAAGTTTTGTTGCGATTCTATAGTCGTCAATAGAATCCATGTTTAATTTGAGAGCAGTTTTTGTGTTCACGATGGAGAACTCATCAAAAGTTATATTGGCTAATGATGTATGAAAGTTTTGATAGTCAGAAATATTATATACGTAAATAGGTAGAATTTTTGGTCTAACCTGTGATTGTTGAGAGCTGACTTCATCTTCGGTGCTGTCCGTATTGTCGTTGACTGGAGAGTTAGGAGTGAGAGCAACACTGCTAGTTCTTGTATTTTTTTTGTTGAGGTTTCTGGAAGATTGCGATCTTGAGGAGAACTCCTATTATTTTTAGGATTCATTGAATAGGATTAATTATAAGAAACACAAACGTTGGGATTGAACAGAGCGCTGAGAACAACCTGTCGTGGCGGCTACTGATAACCAACTGACTAACTATGTACGTATAATTCATAAATATTTTTACATTCCTTGTCTATATGCAGGGCCGGATTGGTTAGGCGAGCTACCGAGAAAATCTTGGTGGGTCGCTTAAAGTTTGAACCAGTCGTGTGAGAGTGAGTGAAAATAAATTCATGTTCAAACTACGATTGGCTACCTATAAGCTCGTAATAATATTATAGACGTAAAACTGAATATGTAAATGGGCCATTTAGAAGTGAAAATCTCGATGGGCCGATACATACCAATCCGCCGGCCCTGTCTATATGAAAGAAAATATGTCACAAAAATACTTTTTAACTAATAGGATAGTGAGACAAAAAATTTAAAAAGAAAAATATTTTGCCCTCCCCTTGACAAATGCCTGCGGACGCCCTTGCACCGGGCCCCTCAATGGTAAAATAATAAATTGAACTTGTAATTTAAATAAAATAGCAAAGTACTTAGAGATTAAAATACTTTCATATTACTGAAAGTAGTTATATTATTATAAATAAAATAAAATATATTAGTTTTGCGTGGTTTTGTATGTTCTAAAAATAATCGGAAAAAACTGTTGATGATTTAATTGATAATTCGTAAATGGTTAGTGGTCTTGATGAATTTCAATCTCCTGGCTTGAATTTGGTTCTTATTCCACTCCTCAAGAGGTAGGATAGCTGCCTATCGCTAGTATGTTTCACGGAATTTCGGACTTCCCATAATGTTTGTGTATTAAGCAAAATTTTTCTGGATTTGGCACATCCGCCTCAAAAATATGATAATAAAATAGTTTTAGTTTTAAATTCTGAGCGATGGATGTATTAGTATTACATTATTATTACGTTGAAAGTGTGTTTTTTTTTTGGATAATTGACAAAATGATCGTCAACTTGGTCGTAAATTGGATCTAGTTTATATTTTTGGAGTTAAAGTTCCACAGTATACTTTACAAAATAAGCGCAAAAACGGGAATATTTACGCAAATCAATTTTTTGAAAACATCAAATTTGTTTTTTTGTTGTTATATAAAAACAAATATCCGAAGAGACTTGAAATATTCAAAAATATTTTGTATTAGGATTTTCTAAACATAAAATTTCTCATAATTTTTCTTTACAAGAATTAAAAGAAAAAGTTTAGTGTAAAACACCATTTATATTTTATAAATGTTTGAATTTAAAATTTTAACGAAATTCGTCATTTCGTCATTTTTTTTTAGGCATATAGCAACGTTATTACGGTAGGCATATGAATGTAGTACATGATGAACACAATATCATTTTTAGTTTTTAGTTATCACTTTTCCGCACTTAAATGTGATTACACGATCAAAAGTTGAATGTATTCAACTACATGCAATATGCAGTATATCGTGTGATAAAATAACGATGATATACCATATTATGGTATACTGAATGGAACCATCTCGTTCAGCCAATCAGAGAAAATTATTTTACTCAAGTACGCGATAAACACGATACGATGTAGTGTGAACCCGGCTTTACGTGTTATTTACTATCATACACATTGTGGTTAACCGCAGACTTGAGTAGTATTCCAAATTTATATTATTAATTATATTAATTATATAAAATTATTTTTTCAAATGGTAACTACTACATTTGTTAATGGATTCAGGTAAAGCTTTTTTTTTCTGAAAGTTTTGATAGTCAAATCATTAATTTTTGTTCGTTAGTTTATTAACTATGGTCCTCTAAAGTTTAGTAAAATATGAATTAATACCTAACGATCATATGGTAATGGTGAAGCTGGGTCATTATGTTCAATGAAAGCTGTTTGCAACTTCAAATTTTCGTATTTCAAATGATCAGAAGGCAATGAAATTGCTTTGGTATTTTGAACTTCAACAGTTTTTAGATTGGAATTTACTGATTCCTTATTTGGACTTTTTCGGATAATATATCTAAAAACCAACCAATATATAGATTTTAGTATATATTTATTTTTAGCAAAATATGTATTAAAAAACTTTAAATATTTAAAAAAAAAAAGGTGGACAAGTGGGTGTCGCTCTGATATACAGTAAGTTACAAGTTTCGTTCGTATTTGAAAATTTGAAACAACATATCATAGTAGCATGTAATAATATAAACTAATATTTAATATAATAATATGAACTAATAACTAATAAGTAATAATAATAAATTATGAATTATAATAAATAATAAAAAAATTTGTTTTTGCATTTTTTGGTAAATAAAATGCATATTTTACAATTTGTTATTGCATATAAATCCTAGCCCTATTATTTACTATTAACTATTTATATAGTATTTAATATTTAGGTACTTGGCTACATGGGCCCTACATTTTATAATATTTGCTTGCACACCTACTAATATACACCAAGTTGTGGCACTGTGAATTTCCATATATTATTATCGAAGTACATTTGATTTGAAAACTAATAACTAGATAATAAATACTTAGATCTTACATGTAGTAATGCTTTAGTATACAATTAATTAAATTTAACACATAAAAATAAGTATAAAATTAATAACTTACTTGTCTATTTTGCTAACTAAGCATCTGTATCCTCAGTCCGATCACCAGTAGGTATAATGTCTATATTTGGATTATTCGATAAACGATAATAAAAAAAAAAGATAAAACCCGTACTTAACGTATGAACAATGAAAATAATACGGCGAGACTCGCAAAGTGACATTTTCTACAAATATATATCAATAGTTTAAAAACTTTTAATAATTATTTGATTTCGATGACCAGTTGTAATACTACTAAATATATTTTTAACATTTGAACTATTCTATTTATTACGTACAGTTAATTTCTCAATTTTCTTTTGCATTTATACCTAATTTTCTTATAACATTTAAAATAATATATTCTTAGCAAATGTATACATTAACACGGAACCAATTAGCCTGGGCCATGGCCCAGTTGACCCAGGCCGTAGTTCCATCTATGACTATATATGCATTGGAAGAATGAAAGCGGATAGAAAGCATACGCACACGTATATATAGAATGTACATCGTATATGTATGTACCTACACTCTGTTGTCTTATGTGACTCAATTGATTCTTGTAAAAATAGGTCAATTCATTTTTTAGTATATATACCTTAACCATACACGTTTCCCCTAATATCGGTTACCTACCTACTTAATTTCACATTTATATAGAATAACTATATGAGCCTAAATATCAAATAATAATATAATGTAATATAATGCAATACTGAAATTATATCCAATCATCAATTCATTATCTGTAATCAATGGCAACCATTTGAATAAACAATAATACAATTCGATATTAGTGAGCTAACATTAAATGCATGTCTAAGCCACCTACAGCAACATTTCAAGATTGAAATAATAAGGAATAAACACTCCCCAAATCTCTATAAAGTATAAATCTATTAATTATATGACTTTAATTGAAAATAGTCTAGAATGTTTCAGCATCTATAGAAAACAAAGAAATAGCTTATCATCAGACAGATATTTATCATTATAATATAATATATTATATATTATGGCCAAAATAAAAATAATATTATGAGTTAATTTTTTTTAATTTGAACTTTTTTTTTATTTTTTTTTTTTTATTGAACAAAAATTGTATTTACAAGAAGTATAATAAGTAAATGGGATGTGAGTTGATTAGCGGGAGGGGGGAGTCACCCAATGGTGGCACCTCGAGCAATTTGAACTTATTTAGATTTAAATATAGTAAGATTTTTAAAAATCAAATTATTATTTGAATAACAGAAATCTATGCACATTCAGATTATATCAACTAAAAATATATTAAATTTCATTCGATATCATTGAAAACACGCATACAGATTACAAACTAATAAGTATTTAAGTATATCGGATACGGGACAACTTACTTCCGGAAGTGGCTAAAATGTAAAAGAAATGTAGGTACAGTTCAAACATTAGTTTCCATATCGCTCGAAAACATGAGTGACGTCAAAATAATAATTAATAAACAGCCTAATATACTACATCTATCTGCAGTGAACAGTTAACAGTAATTTCTCTATTTTTTTCTTTAGGTAACAAGGTAACTTTAAGTCATTATCACATAATATTTTCGAGAATAAATTATATTTTTCACTATTTTTTTAATTTAAGGGTGAGCACAGTAATTCGCAATTATTTTGCGAAATACCTCTATTGACGAATATTAAAATTTTCGAAAACATATTTTTAACACATAATTAAGTCATTACTAGATTAAACTTTTAAAAATAGACATAACATATTAATCTCGTTATAATTACTCTTATGCCTATATCGGGTAAATCACCAACCACCACGTTATTCTTTGAAAATACATTTATTTAAATTATAACTGTCAACATTTATTAGGTTAACTTAAAAATACTTCGTATTTTAAGTCAATTAAGAAGTTTTCCGTGGATAGACAAGAAAAAAATTTTTTTTTATAATATGATAACCTCCCTCATTTTTCTGTACATGTTTAAATCAACTTTCTAAATAATATTTATGTATTGTCTAAATCGTAACTGGAACATTTAGTTTCTGATAGTTATTAAACTTTATAAACTAAGAAGTATAAGAACAATAGTTTATGATAGTATTTTTTTGAAAATATGAGGTAAGTATACAATGATCAATGTATGCATGTGATAATTTTACTTCCTACCGACAATTAAAATAAATAAAATGTATATATTTAATTCATTTTTTACAGTTATATATAATACTAGCAGGGGCCCAATTTGACAACTTTTATATTTTAATTTTTAAGTTTTGTTTAGTTAACAATATTTATTTTTTTAACAATTGTCAAACATAATATGTTTAAACTTTAAAGTACCTTTATGTATATACTCAACCTACAATCTCAAATGACGGGCAAAATAAAAACACTAGGAATCAATTTTGGTATTACTAAACCATACGTATATTATCGGTATTTATTTCATATAAACTTACTTTGTATATCACCTAATAATAAAAAAAATATATTTGTTAATGTCCATTAATTTAAACTCATATTATTTATTAGCAATATTTTTTTTTTACATTTTTTCGTGTATAATTTTAGTTTAAACTTTAAAGATAAAATTTTTAAAAATTGATATTATTTTGATATATGTTGCGTTATATTTAATCTAACTTCAAAGTCTTACTTAAATTTTAACAGAATGAATAAGAGGTAGGTACAATCAACATTATTCAATGAGCCTAAATATATTTATTTGCATTTCATTACTTTAAAATGATAATGAATTGTGTTGCGTATTAATATATAATTATATTCAAACTGAGTTATTCCGGCATGCAACAAGTTTATTCTCAAGTTTCAGATTCAGATCAACCAACTGCAGCATATTTGGTATAACATTTATTATTATTTACATTCAAAAATAATAATACTGAACTAATATTATGTTACTTATGCAACTATTTAACTATTAGATACAGAAAGTATTTCTTATTCTCACTAATTATTGGACACAAATAATCGATTTTGTTACCATTTTAAAACATAAGTGTATTCCATATAATATTGTGAACTACGTACCTATATTACAATATAGGTAGGTAATACACAATACATTATATTATGTTCATTATCTATATATTATCAACTTACATATATCAATTAAACCTGAAAAAAATTTATAGCGTGAATACTATATTATAATTCATTAGACAATATTTTTTTTATTTTATTTATTTTTTATTAAATAACCCGCGGCAACTTGGGCCATTGGGTGGTTTTTAATTGTGGGGGAGAGTACTGTAAGGTTAAACGCGTGTGTTTGTTAGTTTGTCAGATTTTTAGTGGGCACCCGTAGGTATCTGCCATGTCCGGGTAGGGGATGGCGGCACTTCTCTCCGGACACCGTGACTTGTCCTAAGAAAAATACCGCCCGCAGCCGAGGTTTTAAACCGACGGCTTAGTCCACTCGGCCACTCCGTCCCCCATTAGACAATATTATAAAAGCATTATGCCTGTTTATTCGGTACTGTTAGGTACTATGAGCCTGTGAAGGTGCATTGGTGTATATTATGTTAAATATTGTCAATACACACCTATCGTTAAACATTTCCTACATCCTACTATGTAACATCATTGTAAAAATTATTTTTTACTTATTGTCATCGTTTAAATGTTTATCTAATTTACCAGAAAATATTCATAAAATGGAACTAAATAATTAGTTTAAATGGTCTTGACCTTAAGGTAAATTAGGTGGGTCATTTGTTATTGAGGAACGGCCAAAAATAATAGTGCCGGTATGTTTTCAATCTGATATTGATTCAGTATATCGTATTTTGTTGTAGTCTGACAATTAATCAACTAATACAAAAGAAAAATTATAACAGTATATTATAAAGAAAATATAATATGAAAAATATAATGTATAATAATATAAAATACATGGCACAATGTTGTCGACTGTAAAAATTACAACCAAAGCCCAAAGGACATGCAGGTACTAAAAATCCTAATAGTTGTTAAATTGTGTTAGTAAAAATCATAAAAATTGGTAATTTCCTATCAATGTGTCAAAAATAAAGCTTAAAATTACATTCCTAGTAGTTTATACTTTAAATCTTAATTTAATCCTATTATGAATCCATTTAAAACAAAACGAGTACTTATATATACTATACTATTATATTATATATATATGTATATATATCATTTAGTGTGAATATTTCCTTTACTCACCTAGTATATCTAAAGAATGGAAAAAAACATGTTATAACATATGTAGTTTGACATCAATAAGATACGTTATTTTTATTTTATTTTTTTTTAAATTTAAAACATAATTACAAAATTATATATTATTTAATATCAAAATTCACAATATATTAACATTATCTATATATTAATATTTTTCATATTGCATCAACTCACAGTTTACATCTAGAACAATAAAAAAGTAAAGTATATCGATTATATTATATTATATAAATGCTTCATTAACCATTATAGTAATAAATGAAGATATTTATTTGGTAATAGCATGCATTTTGAATAAGATTAGGCAGGTACTAATTTTTTGTTGTACCTACCTACTCAGGCTACTCATACTTGTAAATATAATCATTTTACTTTTTATTTCCATTCATAAATCGCAGTACATCATAAAATAATGTGAATCATCAAAATGTATAACAACAGAGAATAGTTTGTAATAAAGTGCATTTCATCCATAAGTAGAGTAGAACCTTTAACAAATATAATAGGTAGGTAGAGCCGTAGAGGTACCTATTATTTTATATTCTTCTTCTATAATTCCATAAATAATTATGCATGAATTATGCCTAACCGAGTCTATGGTTTTAACGAATAACCTAATGATACAATATTCTATTTTTATAATGTATTTAAATATTTTTTACCTACATAAATAATAATGTTAAAATACTACTATTCAATAACGGATAAATTAACTTAAACAAAAACAATGATCGATGGGTAATATTTAACTATTATAAGTACCTATTTACAGTTTCGGAACGTTCACTAAAAAAATGAACTAGTTCACGTTCGTGTTTTTTTTCAAACGAACGCGTTCACGTTAACGTTTTTTTTAAAAATTGGGTCGTTCATTTAGTTATTTTTTTTTATGAATCGTTAGCCCGCAGTCAGTATAAAAATTAAAAATCCATAGACATATATACGACTCAACCAAAAAATAAAAATTCAATTTAGACTTTAGAGCATATACAGTTTATAAATTATCTGAATTCATTTTTAATATCTGACACGTTATTTGAGTTACACTTTGATAAGGATTTACTAGTGATAAAATTAAGCGAATACTAGGGTACTTATTATGATAAACCGATTAGGTTTATTACAAATTCGTAGAAATCATAATATTATTGTTGTTGTATGTCTTGCTGGGAACACTGGAATTTCACGTATTTAATTTATATATTTTGCAATCAAACAAATATTATATGAATTATAATGGGAAAAATGAAAATATTATTATTATAATATAATTAATTAATATATTTTATACATATAATATTTATTAAATGGTAAATAAATTGAACGTCTTAAAAATCGATCAAATTCATTAAAAATATAAACGTCGTTCACGTTCACGTTCTATTTGCAAAATACGAGTGACGTTCACGTATCGTTCACTATATTATAATTATATGAACGTGAACGCATAAACGACGTTCTTTCCAAACACTACCTATTTATCTAAAGAGAGAACGTATAGAGACTTAGAAATATATTTTCATATTATAGGTATACATAATGTAGAAAACTCAAACATTAAACTCATATAATCTTAAGGTCGTAGGTAAGGGTGGGGGGGTTGACCCCCCCTCCATTAAAAAATCCCAATCGGTTAATTTATATTAATAATAATCAGGAAAAAATTGCATATAGATACACAAACTACAACAATTACTTTTAAGTTAAATATAAGAAAACAATTAATATATTGCCAAATCATAATCAAGAGCGAAAATCAATATTTTTGTAATACAGTTTAACAAGTACACGTTTGTTACAAAAAATAATGATTACCTATCTAAATAGATATCTAATGTTATATTCAATATTGTAATATATTAATTTTTATAATTTATATTATACAAATACAATAAGAATTATTTATTTAAAATTGTTTTTCGTTTTGTCATTTATATTTAAAATGTTCACTGCCGATCGCCGACGTCAACACAGCACGTTTTTGACGCTATCCATTGTTTGATCTATTCACGTTTACGTATTCATTGTATCTTGGTTTTTTTGGATTCCTGATACCAAATTATTCCTTATTATCGAGTTTATGTAACATTTTTACGGCCATCACTTCTACGTTTTTTTTTAGTTTACTCGCGACACGTATTTCATACGTATACATAATGTAATTTAAGTCGATCCCCCCTCCCATTAATAATCTATACCTACGCCACTGATCTAATCTATTACCTAATAATCGATTAACTGATTAATATGGTACTTACCTTGTTCTACTATATTAATATAAACACAGTAAGTAATAATTAGCTTTATCGTAGTTAGATATTAATGGAATACTCTTTTTAAGGAGGTAAATAATTGTCGTGTTCTCATTTCTAGGTAAAATTATTTTACTGATATTTTTCATTTAAAAATGTATGAATATTATACTGTTTGTTGAATTATATGCTACCTAATAAATAAACTAATAATAATATATAAAATGTATCATTATGTGTATTTATTGTTAAGAGGAGAGGAGTAGCTTCAGTAAATACGAGAACTTTAAACATTATTCTTCTACCTTCCAGTAATTTATCATTTAAACCTATACAAGGTGATCCATTTAAGTGGGTACACTAATTATTTCAAAAAGTATTAACTTTTTTTTATTTTTTTTTTTTTTAATCTGTTAGATTTATGCTTTTCTATAACTGTATACTATTTTTATTTTTTTCACCCTTATATTTATTTGTGAAACCACTATCAACTTTTGATTTTCAAATGGTAACATATAGTAAAAAGATCATGAATTAATAAAACCATTTTTTTTATGAATTTATGCGTTAACATTTTTATTTTTTGTTAATTGGTTTGCGAGATACAGCTCCCCAAAGTATTGGTGGTTGAAGGAGGTGTTACAGTCGGTACCCCGCTGAAAAATTTTCATTTGTAAAGCACAGAAGCTATAACTGATAAATTCGATACTGTTCGACCTAACTTCCTAAGATACCTAACATTAAACATATTGATAATTGTTGTACTTTGAACCTAATTAATTGAATGTCCTATTAGTGCTATTACACCTATATGCTAATTTGACCATTAAAGCCATGACAAATAATTTGTCATGATTAAAGCTAAGTTTTGTTGACCTTGGCTGTCGCACCAGATCCCTTCCATATTTTCCTTACCATTTCTACTTTTTATTTATCTGATCACCTTTGTTTTTAAATACCTAGTTTAGGCGTCAACATTATTTCTGATCATATGCTATGTACTTGTCATTTGTGGTTTGTAGCCTTACTATTTCAAGACCTTGATGTCCTTTTAGTGTTATCAGCCCAGTTCTTTCTCACACCTAGGCCCCTACGTTTGTTCCGTTACTAACCACTTCGTTGTGTCATTCTGTGGTCGTGCTATTAAATTTTGGTGGTGAGTCCTTAGCTACCTGATTTTGATTTATGTTGTGTACAATAATGAGTGTCATGGATTACTGTCTCTTTCATTTTGCTTTTGTTGACTTTTGATGTTGTCTATGTCACGCCACGGGCTGTCGACCATGACCCTTCCTATATTGCCTTCATATAGAACAATAATAATCATATTATTATTACGTGATTGGCGAAACCTTATCATTATCATTATTTATAATTATATGACACGGTCTTATAAGATGATAGATTGATTAAAATATTAATAATGATAATAATAAGAAAAAATCAATCATTATATGAACTGATACTAAACTTTAAAACTTGTAAAACAAAATACTAAAATGTTAATTGTAAACCATGTGGCCATGCAGCGTAGCCCAATACTATTTAAATAGTTAAATATGGAATGTAGGATAATGTAATTAATAATTAACTAATTAGTGTATATGTTTTAAACCGTTATAAGTATACAGACAGTTTAAATTTCTTGAATAGCATAATATACCTAACAAAATAGTTGTTGAATCATTAAGTTTGTCAAAAATATTCCATTGAACTAAAATTACATTATACCAAGTCGTAATTTGTGATATATTTATGTATTTTATTTGAAATGTCAATCAAAAATATATGTATTCAAGTTTATATTATAAATGTGATTGTAAATTTGATAATACCTACCACTTGGAAAGCACAACATTGTGCCTACATTAATTATTGGTAAGTTTTCTTAAATGTATACATAGAAAAATAAATCGTTATGATTAATTTAATTTGTACATACATTATTTATACATTATTATGACGTATTAACAGTTTTTATTTAAATTTTATTTTCAGTTTAAATCAGTTTTGTCCATTCAGTTACACCACCAATAAATGTTATTCAAAGTTTTATAACACAAAAGTTGTTTTACTCTTAAAATTATTGGCCAAACCAATACACCATAGCACAAACCTATACAACTTCATAAATTTAATTTACTTATTACCACCTACTTGGACACAAAATAAGGCTGCCTATCTACATAACATACCTAAAAATATAATGTTCTCTGATCAGAAGTACTTATAAGTTGCATGTATTCAAATTTTACATTTGGCATAGTTATTATTATTAAGAACTAAGTTTATCTGTATTTACTACTAATATACTTGACCAAATGATTTGGAGGTTGATATTGAAATCACATAATTTTCTATCTTCCATTACATTTTCCAAATGAGAACAAGACAAATAAAATGTTGTTTCCCAATACTATTTTAATAGTTGAAGAGACTACAAAAGAATTAAGTATGTAAACATATTTTTTACCATCAAATTATTTGGTTATTTATCCTTTTTTAATTTATTAGATAGTAAATACTCAACTACTCAAGTCAATTTCAAAGATAGATAAAATCAAATCTGCATTCCAGAAGAACATAATCCCAATAATATAGTAAACTAAAATATGTTAAATGAAAATAGTAAATGCTATTGTTTTTTTTTTTTAAATTTTAACAAATATACAATTAAGCTAATTTAGCTAACAACATCAATCAGTCATTAATACTTAAATGGGTGGTAAAATGTATGTTTCTTTATTAATTAAAAAAAAAATCATAAATTACTCATCTTCATTATTATACATGGTATTATTAAATATTATATTTAAATAACTACTTTATTATAATATTAGGTAGGTATGTCTTAATCCTAATATTTATGTATCATAAAAATATTTTTATTTAAAATTATATTGTATTAGTATTTTGCAACTGAATAGTTCCTTCTGTTTGGTTGGTGTTGTTAGCTATTTATTATCACCTACGAAATCTAAGTTAAAATGTTATTAGTCCCATTTTTTAATTTTACTGTATTTTTTTAAGTTAGAGGTTAAGTTGAGTTTGTTTCAATTTTTTGAATACATGTTATGAACTTAACTCATATTTTGCATTACTGCATAACGAATATTTTGATCTAACTGTATCATTTAATTTGGAATAGATTTATCATAGTCCTTGGCTTTTAAATTATGGTAACATTTTTGAAGGGTGTTTATCCAGTAGGTACTCTATCAAATTTTATGAATGTTTTGCTACAGTTACCTGTGCATTTTTTTGTAGTAGTAGTAAAGTCGATTAAGTGCGCTTCTATATTCTATACTCCTTTATTTACCTATTAATTATAATAGTTATTACTTATTACATACTTCTCAATTTCAGCCGAAAACTATAATGTATAACTATTATGATAATGTAGTTACGCCTGATTTTGATAATAATAGAAGTATAATTTTCATATAGTAGCACTAATCAATGACGGTAAACTGTATTTTTTAATGAATCTTATTTGATTGATAATCCTAAATAAAAAAATATCTTAATAATTAATGGTGAAATATATTTTATACCTAATACTTAATAGTGCATATTATATACTTAATAGTGCTAACAATGTACATATTATTATAGGTACTTAAATCTTGTGGTGGTGGATCACTTCTAGTAAATTGGTAGATCACCCGCTATACAAATGCCCTTTATAGTGGTTCATAATAATAGTAACATAAAATGGGGTGATTTAGTCATGACATATTGAAATAGCTAAGTTGTTTTTTACCTTATTGTTTGTAACAATATTCATAATTATTGTGTTGTTAAAATACAACATAATATTATATAAATTTAAATTTGAAATATTTAAATATTCATAGTCTTTCACTATTAAATAGTTTTGAATTATTTAAGTGGTTCATAATATTATAAATATAAAATGGGGTAATATGTGGAATTTTCAATTTTGAATTAAATAATATAGGTAAGTGAAGAAAATTTGTACAATTATTATGCATTTAAAATTACAATATGCTAGATGTGTACTTATAGGTTAGGCACTATATGTATATTTAAAATTATGATTATTAACTTGCTATAATTAACTCAAAACTAATGTGAAATAGTTATTAATGGTAATTAAAAACAAAATTAATTAACCTATTAAAAGGTAAATCATAAAACAAGACCTATATCAGTTATTTGTATATATATATAAGTTATAGTAAAATTTTAAATTAATATGTATTGAAAAATAAAGTCAATAAAACATTGTTAAATGTGAAAATAACATTTTCAATATGGCTCTAATCACTTTATTTATATAGATTTCGTTACATTTTTAAACTTTTAAAAAGTGTATCATAGGGTTGTGCTGAATATACTTTAATTTAAATAAATAATAAGGTATATAAAACAATTTCTTAGGTAGCTTTGTAAGTGCCTCTGAAGTTATTTTACAAATTGGGTAATGAGCCTCATCAATTTATCATAAACCATCTGAAATTAATGTCAGCATACACCTGTATTATATTGTGTGATTAAAAAAAATTGTATCATTTACTATGTAATTATTTATTAGTCGCTTACTATGTTTATAAAGCTATTAAGTATATTTGTACATATTAATATATCGTTTAAACCACAAAATTAATTTAAAAATTATTGTGTTCAAATTTTGTAGTAGACAGTATTATAAGACATCAAACTCAATAATTTATTTTTATAAGATACTGGTGTTTATTATATCTGGTATATTTGTTTAGTATTTCTATGTATGTATACTGTATTGTAAACTTTCAAGTGTACCATACCTATTGATTTTTATATTACTATTTTTTTGTAATTGATTTTTTTTTTTTGACAATGTATATGTATGTAATTTAAAAAATAGGTATACATTCTAAAGATATACTAAAAATTATAATAGTGGGTTATAGTTTATTTAAAAACAAAATCATGAATAATTGTAATAACTAGTTGTTCATATTATTCAAGTTTAGTCTTATTATTACAAGTTATCTAACCAACCTTATAATTATAGTACCTATCCTATGAAAACACTTACCAATATACCTACATATTTAGTGTATACTAAAGAGTAATGAGTAATGTTTATATCATAAACTTAAAATAAATAATCATAAATCAATTAACAAACACAAAAGAATTAAAAAATAAAAATTACATTTTCAAATACAACAAATATTTCGGTTTTCAAACGAATAAACCTAGAGATCCTGTTCTTACATAGGTTTCTCCATGATTAACTAACTATAAAAAAAATAGTTAGTTGATCATGGGTTTCTCTAACCTCACCAGTCCATCATCATAGACTCATAGGCCATAGCATGATGAAACTGTTAGATGTGAATTATATTTCAGGTACTTCTACAGAAACAGTTACCGATTACCATTATACCAAAATAAAACAATATTTTATAAACCAAAAAAACAAAGCGGGAAATAAGTATACAATGATATATTTACAACCTAGTCTATGGGTAAACCTCACTTGATAGTATACCTATTTATTTAGTCATGATAAAAATATAATTCATAATTGATAATATCATAAATTAATAACATAATCAAATAATATCACTACACTAATATGATAATAGTTTTTGTAAATTAAAAAAAAAAATGATCGGATTTTTAAATCGTGTAACTGTAAAATTATCATATTATTCCACTTTCTACTATTATCATACAACATTTATATTATCATAATTTAAGATAATTGATGGGCCTATCTTAATCGTGGTATCATTGCGCATTATTATTACCTAGTTACATATTTTTTTATTTACTTTCTGCATAATATTATAATCATATAATAATTATAGAAAATGGAAATACACTAATACGATAGAATTCTATGGTAATAACATTTTAATTTTAAAATAATTATCTGTGAAACTGGGATTAAAATAAATTTGTTGTAATATTATTTCCAGACTCGGTTTTTCACTAATCATTCATCGGTAGTTCGGTATGTCCAATTAGTCGATAGGTTAATAAATGATTAGGGCTTAAAGTACAATAGTTATCATTTATTAATTGCTATTTGTTACCTTAGGTCAAATGGTATCGAATTTATCAGTTATAGCTCCTGGTCTTTACGATTTTTGCAGAGGTACTGACTAAACGCCTCCTTCAACCACCAATAGTCTGAGGAGCTGTATCTCGCAAACGAATGAACGAAAATAAAAATTTTAACGCACAAATTCATAAAAAAAAAAAGTTACTATTCATGACCTTTTTAATACATGTTACCATTTGAAAATAAAAAGTTGATAGTCGTTTCACCAACAAATATAAGGGTGAAAAAATTAAATATTTAAACAGCTTTAGAAAAGCTTAAAACTAAAAGTTTAAAAAAAAAAAATTCAAAAAATATTAATACTTTTGGAAATATTTAGTGTACCCATTTAAATGGATCACCCTGTATATTACCTACTAATGAATAATAATAATGATCCATGAACATTTATCCGATATTAGTTATTTTCAAAGTTATAATTATGATTAGATAGCTAATTAATTAATATTTATTGAAAACCTCTAGAACTCTAAGATAACTGATAACTAGAACCCCAAAATAAGCTTGTAAACACCTATTTATAAATATTTTTATGTAGGTGCCTAGTGCCTACCGCAATGTTTTTATGATTTTACATGTGTACAATGGTCAATGTTACCCTGCATTATTTTACAGGTAACATTTTAAAATCTATAATATATATGATATTTCCTTTTTTATAGATATATATAATATTTATATAGGCACATACTTTTAAGAAAACGTTGGTCGCAACAATCATTTGTGTCCTGTTTAATATCTAAAATATTTAAAATCAAGAAGATTGTTTATTTGTTTTTAAATCTAATTGGACTAATTGATTAAATTTGTTTACAATCTTATTACATCGTGTATAATAATACTAAAGCTATATAATTCTACTTATGATCGATAGTAGCTATAAATTAGAATCAAATGAAAATCAAAAAAGTGGGTAAGTGGATGTCGCTCTGCTGTGTAGTAGGTTACAAGTGGGTCACTGTAATGGATGGTGTTAAATTTGAATTTAATGATATAATATCATTGTATAAGAAAAACGATTCTGAGCGAAAACGGTCAGTCAGTCTATGATGTTATGATATTACTAAGTATATTTAATGATAAGCAAATAACTCTAAAACAAATAAATGTATATACATGAAATTTTCGCTGGTCGTTTATATTTGCATTTTCTATACACGATACAATTTTCAAAATATTTTGATTTATTTTGAACAGTTTAGGAACATTTTCTGTTTCCAATTTTATAAGTCTTTTTTTCTACGAATGTCAATAAAACTTTATTTGTTGGGTAAAAAAGCTTGACAATTTAATACAAGGCTTCTACTATATTATAACAATGATATTTGAAAAAATATTAAAAATTCATTGGCACAAATTTTTTTATAAGCATTTAAAGTACGTATTTTGATAAAATACGGAAAAATCAGGAAAATAAGCAAATTATTTTGAGTTGAGAATTCAAAAAAAAATTTTCTTTTTAAATCTAAGATTTGAAAATGTAATACAAGATTCCTCATAAGTTTGTCTACTACCTTAAGGTAAATTAATTTAAATTAATCGGAATACAATATATTGTAACCTACCAGAGACGGTTACAGAGACGTGGTTGGGGGGGGGGACCAAATAGTTATAATTTTCACAAAATGTATAATAACAGATACAAAACAACAATAATTACATACTTTTACGTGTCTATATAATAGTCGATACTATAATATGTTTTTTTGTTTGTAATTTTTTGTTAGAAATACGGGTTTTGGGCCTTGGAGTGGCCGCGGCCACTAAGGCTCCCCTGGAACCGCCCCTGTAACCTACTGCACAGCAGAGCAACATCCACTTACCCACTTTTCTTGATATGACATCTTTGTAATAACTAATAATATGTTAAATATATATTCCATTTCGTTTTACAAAATAATATTAAAATATAGGTACTTGGAATAAGGTCATCCATGAGTAACTCAAAGTACTTTTCGGCAAAACTTTCTAAAAAAATAAACATTATAATTTTAGTTGTACCATTGCATACGTAATATATTCTGCTATTTTACACTATATTTTAACGGTTTTCAATCATGCTTTAATTTATAATACAACGGGTATATTATATTTTGAATATAATATTTGTGTAATTTTAAGAGTAAAATTATAAATGGGTTGTTTTTAATTGGTAGTTATATATTGGTTTTGTTTTCATAAAATTCAAATTTATTTTTCATAATAAATTATTATATATACCCATTATTTATGATACAAAACTATAGATAGTTATATTATTTAATAACTATATTGATTAACTAACTAAATTTTTCTAAATTTTTAAATGTTTGTATAAAGATGGGCGATTGTAAGCTCGGCCCGGGGAAAAAAAATATTCAAAAGGTCTATTGTAAACTCGGCCCCAGTTTTTTTCAGGTAAAAATTATTTAGGTGTAAACTCGGCCCGAGGTTTTTACAGGTAAAAACGATTGACGTGTAAACTCGGCCCGAATAAAAATATTATACGTATGTACTTATAATATTTTTGAGAACCATTTAGCATTACCCAGAGGACACCACGAGGAGGTGATTCTCATTATCCTCCAAAAATTATTTTTATTTTCATATTATTATTCATAGTATGAAATGCATTATATAAATGTAAAATTACATGTGTAAAAATTTAAGTAATATGTTTCATATGTTGTAAAAAAATATAAGTAAAATGTAATAATGTAAAATGTGTAAAAATATAATAACTAATAATAGGTTATAATATAAATTTATTTTTTGAAGTGAAAAGCCATATGTTTGACGTATTCAGTCACCGATATTTCCTTATTTTTATATTTTGTAAGTGTTTTTTCCAATAATTCTTTCTTTTTTTTGGTTTTTGTGTTTTGAAACTGAAATGGTGCATTTAGGCTATTGATTTTAATGTAAGTTTCTGTTTGTACTTCTTTTAATTTTGCAATGACAGAATATATATTGGGGTGAGTTGAATTGAAACTTGCATTTATTATTTGCAGATAAAATTATGTCGTGATAATTATATATTATTGATCAAAATTATCGGGCCGAGTTTACAATCTACCTATTTTATTACCTAAAATGTCCGGGCCGAGTTTACAATCGACCTATTCACTACTTAAAATTTCCGGGCCGAGTTTACTACAAAAAAGGTAACCGCGGGCCCAGTTTACATTTGCCCATAAAGATAAATAGGTACAATTGTATGTTATCATCTTTCTTAATTTATTTGGGATGGATGTAATATGGTTTATCCATTTCATATTGGAGTACATTTATTAGATTACATCACAATAATTATAGTCCATTGTAGTACAGTTAGTTTCGTGGAATTTTATATCAATATATCATGTATGACTGCAGGTAGGTAATGTCTGTTTAGACAGTGAGTTGATTAAAATTGTCGATTTTTTGCTATTTAAGAGTATATACTGCTACTGCTTAGCCAATTATAAATAGATTTTAGAACGACCTCAATATTTTTAATTATTCTATTCCATGTGCTACCAATACAGATCAATACAGTATCATCGGCATAACATAGTATTTTTCTTTTTAACTTAAGTAATTTTATATCGTTTAAATTAATTTTAAAAAGTACCGGAGTTAGTGTAATACCTATTGTAGTTGTGTGACATTGCATATACACGAAATTTATCGATTTCTCATCAATCGGTTTATAATATTTTGATATTATTCAAAAACGGATAACCATAGATACATGAAGATTTACCCATTTCTTATATTAGCATTTTTAATAAACGCAGACAACATCTTATTTTTAGGAGACTCGGAAAACGATGTAGTTAAAGAAATGTATGGAGACTATATAGACATATAGTATAGACTGTATAGTATATAATATAGTCACAGAATGAACTTTGTCATCAATAAGAATAAAACCAATTAGATATTGTAAATATTAATCACTATACATGTGTTGAATACAGAACTACAGCAGCACTAAAAGTGGGACCCTACTAATTTAAATAAGTGGATGATTAGATGAGTTTAAATATTTAGGAGCCAACATAAACACTAAAAATTAAATGCATAACGAGATCTATCTAATAATTAATGCAAACAAAGCCTATAATTTTGCCAAGAAAAAATTCTCAGTTCTAGACAACTGTTCAAAGCTACAGAAGATAAACTGTATACATCATATTTACGTCCGATAGTAATATATGCATGTGAGACATGGTCCACAACACAGGGGGACGAAGATAAACTACTCACCTTCGAAAGGAAAGTTAAACGAAAAATTCACGGTCATATTTAAAATCAAAATTGGATATTTGAGGCAAAAAAACGACGTTCTAGAACTGTTTTATAACTAACCAAGTATTAGATTTTTCCTGAAGTCAAAAAAATTGGAGTGGGATAGCCATGTATTGTGAGCTGGAAAAATCTTATACAAAATGTCTTGATCGGAAACCCTACAAAAAAGTGACCAAGGTCCAAGGGGTAGACCTCGCCAAGTGTCAACAATGATTAGATAGGGTGAAAAGGATATTTCATATACTAACGATTCAAAGTGATTGGATGACGCAATGGACCGGAATAGATGTCCAACTTTGGTGGAAGCGTGCAAAGGCCTTAATAGTCTGTATAGCATGAGAAAAAAAATAATATTTTTAAGCATAAAAAACACTTTTTTGGTAAGGTCAATAATAAAATATTTAAACATGATAAAGTATTCAATATAGTGTTAAATAACTAATAAGTTCCTACATCATATTATAGTCTAATTTTTATCATTTTTATAATAAAGAAGACAACTTACCTGAAACGGTCGAAAAAGTTTCTTCATAATCTAGAAAATAAAAAAAAAGCGTATCTACAATATACTAGTCACCTAGGTACCTAGTCATTATATAGATTATAATCAATGGCATTACTGAGTAAATAACTTGGTGGAGAAAAATATTAACCAAAATAGAAACAATAACTTAATAGATTGTTCATTTTTACACAAGTCTTAAAATTAATTTTTAAGGCTCGGAAACAAATTATAATAAGTGCCTAGTTACCTTCTATAATTACGTAACTTTATTTAAGCTTGACAATTTTAGGAGAGCCTTTCAAAACGATAAGTATAGTATGACAAGTTTTAGTATTTTTGAATATGTTATAACTATAATAGTAACAAAACTACTTTATATTATGGATCTAGGATAAACAGTCTACTACAGACTACTTGGGACCCAGTGTCATGGGATTTAATTTTAAATTTATTAACAATATTATATAGATGAGGTTTTAACTAGGTTTTCAAATAGGTACCTTGAATGTAGTATTTCAGACATTTCAGTACATATTTGCAAGTATTTCTGATTTGAATACTAATAAACTGCATTTATTTTATCATGCTATTTATATGACATTTCTCATAAAATTATAAAATATAACATTTATTACAATATAATTTTTGGTACAGTCATTAAATTATAAAATAAGTTTTAATTTTAGGGCTTATATTTATCCTTTATCTTATACAAATAACAAATCACAACCTAATATTCAGTTATTTACTGACCATCGTTCAACAATGAACACAAGATGCTAAGAAAATCATGTATCCCGAATTTGTTTAAACAATTTAGACATTTTATATACTGTTAAAACTTAAACATTAAATATTATTATTTAAAAGAAAATATATTTTAATATAATTAATTGTATTCATAAAAATTGGTTATTCCTATAGGTCAGTGGCGCCGAATACATATGTCAAGTGGAGCGACTGCTCCACTTCTTTATATTGGTGGGTACGTGGGTAGGTGGGTGGGTCAGTGGTCAGTCATGTGTCACTATATCAGGTCATAAAGTGCTGAGGGTGAAAATTATAGAGTAAGTTAGTTGTAACTATTGACAGCAATACTGCATTACGTGTTACGCTATTATACAGGTACATATTACCTAAAACAAACTATAACACTATCACTATTCGCTAATAAAATAATAAATATCTAATAATGAATTAATATTAGATATCACATTCAAGCTCGCTTCACAGTAATAGTTGCGCCGATGATGTTATGCTGTGTTTCGTAGGCGTGTGTTTGAATTTACACTGATTATTGGTTAAGTTCATACACGCCAAGTCGCCAAACAGAATATTATGATGATGGCGCGATTCTCTCTGGCGTGTATGAATTTACTAAATAATGTAAAATTGTAAACTTAAACGCGTGCATATGATTCAAGAATGTAAAATGTAAATATTGTAAATAAAGTCTTTGGTTTGTAAATATATAAAAAAAAATTTAGACCGCTAGAAGTCAGCAATTAAACTTATTCAAACGTCTAAAATCCAAATGAACAAAATATGGGTATTCTGTACATATTAATATTGCACCGAAGAAAAAAACTACAGTTTACTGTTTACTTTGTTCCTACGTTAGAGTTCTCAGTTCTGTAATTTTATCTCAAAATATGTATTACCGTCTTATCGTTATCTGGGAATTCGCCGTAGCCCGCCGAATGAACCCTACAAAAACCATTTTATTTTTAGAACTAGACGCACCGTTCGAGTTCGACTATTGAGATTGCGGAGTGGAATCGCCGCGCGCCGCACCGATCCCTACAGCCCGACACAATTGTGTATTAGACCTATTAGACGTTTGTCAATAGTCATTAGTGGATTTGTAAGTTTTGTTTTATCCGTTTTTCGTGTTCGTGTATCTTGTTAAATACAGACGTGGAAATAACACATAAACAGAATAGCAGTGACCCAGTCTCAGTGTCTCAGTGAGTTTTGTTAAAGTGACTTGTAAAAATATTTTAACCAACTTCTATTCCGCCATGTCTTCATCACAAAATGTATGTGTGTGTGGCAAAAAACAACTTGGAATGAATTCTACCAATTGGTTGCGTCATACTCACGCGTGTAAAATTGTTAAGTCAAAACAAAAGTGTTTAAATATTAAATCATTCTTCAATAAGAAAAGTATAAATATTATAAAGAACCATAATTTAGACATCTTAGATAACTCAATACCTATCCCCGAACAAATTGCTTTAAATGGTAAGTGAATTAACTAATAACACAAATATACATGTTAATTCTTTAGTATTTATAAATTATAATACCTAGATATTTTTTTTATTTTTTGCTTAAAGATTATAGTCAAACAGAAAGAACCGTTCAAGACGGTGTTAAATCATTAGAAAATAACATTAATGAAATGCTTGTACCCAAAGGTAAATAAATAAAATATAATTTTATGATTTATTGAGTTTATAAGAATAGTACTAATATACACAGTTGTAATTACTTAAAACCTACTTAAATATATTTTATTAAAGTAATATTGATAGTTCAATTTTAATGAAAATTATTTAATTTTTTATCGTGTATAAACCACAGTAGTACATTTATATTTTTATGCTTTAAGATTATAATCAAACTGAAAGAACCGTTCAAGTCGATGTTGAATATTTAAATGAGAACGTTACAGATAACGGTGGTGTTCAAGACGGTGTTAAATCATTAGAAAATAACATTAATGAAATGCTTGTACCCAAAGGTAAATAAATAAAATATAATTTTATGATTCATTGAGTTTATAAGAATTGTACTAATATACACAGTTGTAATTACTTAAAACCTACTTAAATATATTTTATTAAAGTAATATTGATAGTTCAATTTTAATGAAAATTATTTAATTTTTTATCGTGTATAAACCACAGTAGTACATTTATATTTTATGCTTTAAGATTATAATCAAACTGAAAGAACCTTTCAAGTCGATGTTGAATCTTTAAATGAGAACGTTACAGATAACGGTGGTGTTCAAGACGGTGTTAAATCATTAGAAAATAACATTAATGAAATGCTTGTACCCAAAGGTAAATAAATAGAATATTAATTTATGTTTCATTGACTTTATAAGAATTTTTGTACTGACGTACAAAGTTAAAAGTACCTTAATGAAGTTTACATTTAATTGTATTCTACTTCAATGTTTTTTTTTTTCAAAGAAAAATTGATTTTTAATAAAGAATTATATTATAAAAATTAATTTAAAAAAACATCATAATAGTTAATATCTTATAAAAACATTTTTATTAAATTCATTAATCTTATTTCTTTTTATAGGATATTGTGATCTTGATAATGACCCTGCATTTTTTGGTCGTATTGAAACTCGAACACTTGAACCTGAACTAGTAAATTATTTTCTAAAAATGGGACCTTCTCAGCCATCAGCTATTGATATGCCAAATAAGAACTTTCCTGAATGTCAGAGTTCAGGCAGGCGTTTCCATGAATCCTGGTATTGGAGAAAGTTACCTAGTGGCGAGACAACACGTAGAAAATGGTTATCTTACTCTATAACTGAGAACAAGTTATATTGTCTTTATTGTGCATTATTTGGTCGTGGATGTAAAGAAAATTGGTCAAAAATTGGATTTTGTAATTTTAGAAAAGGAGCATTTAGTATTGCTGTACATGAAACATCTGAACCACATATTTTGGCTTCAATAAAAGTTGCTTACAGAGAAGCTGCGTTTCCAATCATACCGTCATTAAAGGAGGCAGCTGTTGCTAACGTTGCATTTAATCAAGAAGTAGTCAGACATTTAATTGATATCACATTGTTTTTAGGACGTCATTCCTTGCCTTTTCGTGGGCATAGAGAAGGTTGGGACGAAAGTAATAAGGGGAATTTTAAAGATCTGGTGTTATTGTTAGCGAAGTATTCTCCTGCCTTATCATCGTATGTATCAACTGTTAAAGCAAAAGGTAGAAAAATGGTCAACTTTATATCATGGGAGCGACAAAATCAACTGATTCTAGCCATTACAAAGCACATCCAAGAAATTATAAAAAAGGAAATTACTAGTTCAGTTTTTTTTAGTTGTTCATTAGATACAACGTTTGATTTATCTAAAAAAGAACAGTTATCTTTAGTTATCCGATACATAAATCAAGATAATGGAAATGTGTGTGAAAGGTTAATTGCATTACGTGAAACTGTTCTAACTTCTGGACAACATTTGTTGACAATGTTTGATGGTATATGTTCAGAAATGAATTTAAATTGGAAAACCAATCTGATTGGACAGTCGTACGATGGCGCAGCATCTATGCGAGGCACTTATAACGGTCTTCAGGCTTTCATTAAACAACAAAACCCAAGTGCCACGTATGTTTGGTGTTGGGCTCACCGTTTTAATTTAGTTATTGTAGATGCTGTTAGTTGTTGCTCAGAAGCTCGAGATCTTTTTGGAAATCTAGAAATATTATACACTTTTATGGGAAGCAGTAAAAAACGTACACATTGCTTCACTAAACATCAGGAATTAAGATATCCAGGAAAACCTTTACGCAGGCTTAAACGAGTTGAAACTACACGTTGGTCGTCTCATTCAAGTGCCCTCATGACTATTTTTTGTACTTATGAAGCGATAGTTGATGCTTTAGATGAATTAAAAAATGATTCTACAACGGATAGAGTATCAAGTGTGCAGGCTGAAGGTTTACTTCATTATTTGTTTCAAGAACGTTTTTTGCTGACTGCCTTATGTTTTAAAAATATTTTTGATACCACAAGTATTCTCAGTAAATGTCTTCAAACTGTAGACATTGATTTATTGGCTGCTATAAATTATATGCAAAACTGTCTTGCAAAGATGAAAAAGTTCCGGTGTGATGAAGAATTCAACAAACTACTAGAAGAAAAAGAAAATTTTATTGAATCTAAAGAAGATATAACTTTTATTCCTTTACCATCAAAACGTGTTCGCCGTGTTAAAATTAGAGCTGGAGAAACATCCTCTGATGAGTCAATAATTGACCCAATCCAAAATTTTAAAATTAATGTTTATTTTACAATCGTAGATATTGTAATAACACAAATATCAGATCGATTTAATGACCATTCAGTACCTTTATTTAAAGATTTGGCTCTATTCTCGCACAAAAGACTTGAAGAAGTAGCTAAAACATCTTACATCTCAGACGATGCTTTTAAAGCATTTTGTGATGTTTACAGTCAGTTTGTTGAGTTGAATACATTGCGAAAAGAATATATCCAATTTTCCAGCTGTTATTGTGAATTTGAAAAAATAATGATATTACCACAAAAAATGCATAATGATGAATTGTTAAACGAATCTGAAGAGGAATTTGAAAGTGATGAAGAGCCTAATAATATACCAAGTCAAAATAAAAAGAAAGAAAATTGTGAATCAATAGAAAAAATTTACAAAATATGTCGGTCATTTGGCTTAAAAGAAATCTTTCCTCACATGTATACTGCTTTAAGCATAGCTTTGACATTGCCAGTATCTAGTACCTCTCCAGAACGCGCATTTTCAAAGCTTAAGTTAATTAAAAATCGCTTACGTTCGACAATGAATGAGGAGAGGCTTGAAGCATTGATGATTATGTCATGTGAGTTAGATGTACCTATTGATGTTGGAACTGTAATTAGTTTGTTTGCATCCAATAGTTCTGCACTTGCAAAATTACTATTTTAAAAAACTACGATATGTCAATATTATACTTAAATTTCTAATATGTGCAATTAATTTGTATTATTAAATATTATAAGATATTATTATTTTCATTGAAATAATCATTTATATACATTTTTTCTATGTAATATTTATGGGGTCCTATGATAAAAATATCAAATATATGTACCTACAAAGATTACAACAAATACTTTGTAGATTCAAAATTGTTTGTTCAGAAATGTGGTACACAAAATTCCTTATACAGATTTAATAAATGGGTTATATTAGGGTATATTAATAAGGTAAAATATGTTTATTGTATTTTACATTAAATTACTATAATATTAGGTATAGGTTATTAAATTATTAATCTAGCACTTAATGTTTGTTTAATAATGCAAATAAATAAGATTTGATCTTTTCAATGTTCATGATAAAAATGTGGTCTATATTTCACTGCGACACTGGCGGCGATAAAAATTATATAGTTGTATCCCATGTATCTATCAGTAGGTGTGTCTACCCATAAATTTTAATAGGTAATCTACCTACCACTACTGGATACAAATATTAAAAAACTGGCATGATAATTGAAATAGGTATAAAACTTAAATGTTTTGGAAGGGGGGGTGGGTGGGTGGGTGTGTAATTAATTTGATTTCGCTCCACTTAAATTTATAAGACTCGGCGCCACTGCTATAGGTAAATCGTAACTTACTTATTGCAATCATTGCTCGGTTGGCACACGTTTTAGGATCATTTGATCTTATGCACGATTCTAAAAAATAAAATGTAGGTATCTCGTAAGTTATAACCCAAGTTTATATATATAGGTACACGTATCTCTTGTGGTGGTGGTGATGGAGAGGAGTATACCTTGTACCCCCACCCCCAAACTAGCCCAACTCGAAAATTGTTAAATAAAAAAAAACAATCGCTGAGTATTCAAAATAATTAGATACGTTCAAATAAACTACAATAATTTAAAAAAAATTACAAAGAATAACTGAACCAGAGTGTATTGTTGACTAACTATTGTTATTAAATAAAATTATTTTCAGATAAAATGTTTCCCCGTTTAGATAAAATATTTAAATTTGATGATGCCCAGCCGTCAGCACTATTGGGGAAACAGATTAACAAAACGCGCTCTGGTGGAAACAATTTGTACCTTCAAATTCGGGATGTATACCTAAATATAGTTTTATATTGGTTATTTTACTTTTTATAATAAATTAATTCTGATATCGAAACTTTATACGCTTTTATAGTTAACTGTATACGTTGGTAAGTACAATTTCTACTAATATTATCAAATACATTCAAATACACTTCACTTAAAGCAAAAAATATGCGAAATGTCTGGAAAATACATACAATCTCCCGACTCCACGTAGGGGGGAACCCGCCTAACCATCAGTACGATAGGCGTCGACAGCGCTCCCAGTGTTAATCTGTCTTCCCAATACGTGTCACTATCACTACACGTCAAAAATATCTCTTAGATTTAAGATATCGTATACCTTCGACTCACTGTTAGCAGTACAGCATTATAGCATCGCCGCTATCATAGGCCACTATCAACTATGGCCTATGGGTAATTTTAATTTTAATTTATTAATATTCTAAATTTACAATAATAATTTGTTCTAACAAATCTAATCGATATTGTGTTTTTCTTCATAAAAAAATACATAATATTAGGTATTATGTTTTTCTAATAACTGAATATTTCCATTTTTTTCTTGTTAAAACTGAGGAAGAAATTTCACTTCTCACGCGCATAATCGTAACACAAGCTCGATTTTTTTAATTTTATAATTTACATGGACATTGCAGCATTTTGTTATACATTTAATTATTTAAATAATATTTTCATTTATTTAAAAAAAAATCCCACGTCAACGCAGACGGATCAGCTTCGTATCTATTTTCATTACGGTCAGTTGTTATAAATATTTTTTATAAAAAATAACAATCAACAAAATACTATTAATTTTTTGAGATCCAAAACAAAATTGATGTGTGAGACACCCAAATACCTACCAATCTATAAGAGTTGAAATAATAAGCTTAAAACACTATCAGATGGGCAAGGAATCTATATTGGTATAGCTGGTAACTTTTATATAAATTAGTAAAGTAGTTTCAGTGATTAGCGCTTTTAACAAACAAATTGTTCAACTTTATCATATTAATATAGATTAAATAATATTTTTTAGGTATAATCAATAATATATTGTGATAGGTATTTAAATTATAATTTAAAAAAAAAATTATTATTATAAAATGTTTTACTCACCACCAAAATGTGTTCTAAGATCTTCTATAATTAAATATTCAACAATACCGTGGAATCATAATAGTTATTAAAATATAATATACACTCGGTATAAATAGGTATACTACTATAGATACCAACGTACCATAAAAAGTTAGGTATTATGAATTAATATTGTATCAAGTCTATACGGTCGTACAATAAATTATTGTATTTCATAAATTAAATCATAACAGGTATGCGCACAGGTTTTGGTAATATTATATTACAACATCATTTTAAATCGTGATTAGTTTATTTTTGTTTATTTAAAAATTCAACGACCCGGCCTTAAAATGCATTCATAGGTTTTGCCAAAAGTGGGCATTGACTTGTTAAAAAGTTATTTTTTTTTAACTTTTTAACTTAGTTTAATAGTTTTTAAAAGCGCAGGGATAAACCAAAAAAAAATTAAGGAAAAACTGGAATTTTTACGCAAAATTGGTTTTCGATAAAATCGATTTTGGTTTTTGGTGTAACTCTAAAACAAATATACATGACATTTTAATGGGTTGTTTACATTCACATTTTATACACTATACAATTTTCAAAATATTTTTATTTGTTTTGAACTGTTTACGTTTTGATCAGTTTCCAATTCTATGCCTTTTTTTTCTATGAATATCGATAAAATGTTATTTATTGGGTAAAAAAGCTTGAAAATTTAATACAAGACTCCTAATATATTGTTACAATGTCATTTGAAAAATATTAAAAATCCATAGTCACAATTTTTTTTCATAAGCATTTAAGTTCAAATCTTGACAGAACCCGTAAAAATTACAAGAATGTGCAAATAATTTTGAGTTAGAAATTCCTAAAAATTTTCTTTTTAAATCTAAGATTTTAAAATGTAATACAAGATTCCTTATATGTTTGTCTACCTGCATCAAAAAAAAATGTCCATAAGAATGTCAAATTAAATATTTATGAGCGTTTGAAGTTCAAATTTTTACAACATTCGATATTCATTCGATTTCTCAAGTATTTTCTAATTTTTTTGTAATTCAAAAAAGAACAACCGTAGACACTTGAAATTTATATCATATATTTATTTTATTATATCCTATACTTCATAACATTTTAAAAATATTTTGACTGTTTTCGAGATATTTACGGACATTTTCAATTTTAATTTTTTTAAGTTTTTTAGTTTTTTTTTCTGTAAATGTCAATAAAATTGTATTTATTTATAATCTATGATAGTATGATTGACCATATTATATTACTATCGGGTTGTAAATATTTTCGAACAGCATCCAGGGCAACATCAGTTTATTTTAAACTTCAATACAATTATCCGATAGATGTATAAAATTAATGAATTAATATATAACAACAGTTCCTAATATTAATACTATACTCATGAAGTACCTATGACCTGTAAATTGTAATACACTAATTTATACACCTTAATAGTTTTAAATATTGTTACCTATCTAGTACAATTATTTATCATATTAATATATAATTTATGTAAATGTAGGTGTTGGTTCTTACCTATACAACTATTCTCTAAACATAAAATGTTTTTGAACAAAATTAAGGTTTTAACTGCGCATGGGTAAAACATTTTACATTTATCTACGAGTTAATAATACTTACGTTGTGCGAGTAGTGCAGCTAATAAATATAATGGATAATACAATTAATAGAAGTTAGTAACACAGAATAGATGAAATTAAAATAAAATAAATAAATTTAATCTATTCTGTGTTAGTAATAATTAGTAATAACTAAGAATACCATTTTAGTTTTTAGATTGGAATACTGAGTAAAGACAAAAGAATCGATTTTTGTTTTGATATAGGTAAGTACATATAAATAAATCATATAATATCAATGTTATATCTGGTGTCCCACATAGAGATAACTTATCACCAGTCATTCACCACTACTATTTTTACTTTTTATTAGTGATATAACTTATGAATTAAAACATTCAAATATTATTTCAACGGTCTTTTCTAATATTTTCATTGCATACCTATATTTTAAATGTATATACAATTGTTAACCTATCTTTGTCCTACAACAGCAAATTGTAATCCTTAACAATCTTAACTCTAATTCACAAAACTGAAACGAAATTGCACTTAAGTTTAGTTAATTATTCCTGTAAACAAAACTTATGTAGAATCTTGTATACAATTTGAACGATATAGATACACAATGGACAGTTAAAAATTAAAATATACTCTATCAATTAAATTAATTGGCAGCGATGACAAATTTGATGGTGGAGGAGAGAAGGTCTTAATCGTGAATTTTTACAAATAGTATCCAGGGCAACATCAGTTAATTTTAAACTTCAATATAATTATTTGATGGATGTATACAATTAATGGCTGAAATTTAGGTAATAACAGTCCATATTAATATATTTATGAAGGATGGCCCATTGGCCTGTAATACATCTTAATAATTTTAAATATTATAAATTATTATCTTGTAAAGTTCATTATACTAATGTGTAATAATGTAGATGATGTATATCTTACCTTCCTGTTCCTTCTCTAAACATGAAATGTTTTCGAACAAAATTAAGTTTTAATTGCACATGGGTACAATATTTATCTACTACAATACCTAGGCACTGAGTTAATAATACTTACTTTCTGGGGATTTCGTAAATAGGCCTAGAAATTAGTAATAATGCAATTTTAATTTTTGGATTGGTATACTCAATATAATATAATATAAAGGAAACAAATTGATTTTTGTTTTGATACATTTCAATGTTTTTAATCGCTATTGTTTTTTTAAGATCACTACTTCTGGTATAACATAATAATAAATACCTCCCTAAAAAATTTCATTCAGTGACTTTATAATTTGAAAATCGGGAATCTAGATCGTGTTTTGAGAAGTAAATGATTTTGATTCTTAATTTATGATTAATTTACTTCAATAAAAGATATAATTTATCGTCAAAGTTCTAATATTATATGGTACTACCTATAGGTAGTTTATGAAACTTTCAAATTCAAAATATTTTACCAAAATTTAGTCAAATAGTAATTTATATGGTTAAAATCTAAATAAAATATTGTTTCAACGGTCTTTTCTAATATTTTCATGTTTATATACACAATTGTTATCCTATCTAAGTCCTACGAACAAAGTATCATAATTCTTAACACAAATCACAAAACTGAAACGAAATCGTACTCAATTTTGGTTTATTATTTTCGTACACAACACTTATATGGAACCTTATATACAATTTCAACGACATACATACATAATGGACGGTTAAAAATTAAAGTAAACTCTATAAATTTAATTAATTGGCGGTAACAAAAAAGTAGCAGGGATTGAGTCCGAGAGACGGTCCTAGTCGTGAATATTTTCGAATAGTATCCAAGGCAACATCACTTAATTTTAAACTTCAATACAATTATCCAAGAAATGTATACAATTAATGAATGAAATTATAATAAAAGTTCATATTAATACATATATTTATAAAGGATGGCCTGTAATACATCTCAATAATTGTAAATATTATATTACTATAAATAAGGATAAAACAAATAATTTTCATCATGCAATAATTAGGCCCTGGATATAAAAAACCGACCCAAAAGTACTCTAAAAATAATATATAGCGTATTTTGATAGCATCATAATTATGACCCAACATTTTCTCAATATGTTTAATAGATACATCGGTAGTTTTGAGTGTTGACCGGTGAAAATTTCACTTTTGAGGCTGTATTATTAATACACAGTAATATAATATTGTTATTATAATAACAAATTAGTATGTTCGCAGCTTTAGTACCTATAATACAGCTTTTATCCAAATACCCCAACGCATAAATATTTTTCTGTGATTACTATTGCGGGTAGCGCAGTAAATACTGACAAATTTCATTTCACCCATAATAATTTTTTTTTATTATTAATTAAAATGTTTTGATTACCTACAATCTATATACTACGTATTTCTTTTATCATTGAACATTCATTATTTAAAAAACTATAAATGTTTTTGAAAAAAAATTTCTTTATGGTTTCTAGTAGTTGAAAAAATATATATTTTTTAATATTTTTATCATCAACATTTTTAAATTTTATAGTTTTTACTTTTCAACATATTACAGTTTTAATTTAATATTCCAAATCAGAGTATTTTTTTACGTACCTATATCGATACATAAAAATCGAATTTAGGACGTAGTCTCTTAAGCTACCTACTCATCCTAAATTCGAAAAGGTTAGATTAGATTTGAGAATTTCGAGAAGTTCATGACTTTGATTCCTAATTTATGATTCATTTAGTTCAATAAAAGACTATTTAAAACACAATCAAGGATTCAAGCCAAATGACAATATTTAGATTTCTCACCCTTGATTCTTGATATATCTAATTCAGAAATACTCCGAAAATATCTGGTAATACTTAATGTGTGCATGGGCATTCATATTTATCTTATAACATTCTACATAGATCATTCACAGAAATTATTATTCTCATGTGAACAGAAATCACCTAAGACGAAGTAAATAAAACATAGTATTTAAAATAATTTATTATACCAATGGGATATATCATAATTACCTCCACTAATATAATCAAATCTATTACACATTATAATAGAAATCACGAATATAATAATATTATAACAACCATAACGAACCATGATTGCGATCGTTTTTAAAAGTTAAGTTATACAATATACAACCGATGTGATCAAGCAAATAATAATATACTGTTTCAAACGTTCTTTTCTAATATTTCCGTTACATCGAAGGTACCTATAATATTGTTTATAAAATTATATACCTACAACAGAATACTCTCGACGTAATTCACAAAAATATTTTTTGGACAGAACTACACAAAAACAATAATAATAACACATTTTTTTTCTTGCAGTTGAATAGGTATAAGTAGTAAGTACGCTGTGATGTTTAAGCTGTTTGTAATAATATTTTACAAAATTATTCAGCTGTGTAAACAATAAATATACAATTACACAATATTGATTATGTCCTACATACCTACACGTCATAATGCAGAACTATGACATGTGTTAAACCTACTTGCTGCAGCCCACAGCCCACAATACAAGCATAGAAAAATATTAAGTAAAATATTACATTTACGATCTACAGACAATTTTAACATAAATATTTAGTCAAAATGTCCTTACCTTAAGTTATACCTTCATTAACTACACATTGGCGGAAATCGGGGAGGGGGGCTTAGCCTCCCCAAAAGTCTGTCCTTTTTTAGTTAGGTAGGATGGAAGCCCTCCCGCTCACATTGATGTTAAATATGTTAGCCCCACTGCAGTTTTAATGGATTTCCGCCTATGGAACTACAACAAAAACATCATAACCGGTGTTATAGTATTTTCATTTTTGTTAGTTTTTCTGCCAATTATTGAAAATTACTCCAGTATTGTTGAGGCTTTTAATGTTTTATCTAATTTGGTAAAATAAAATGCTCCAGTACACCAATTACATCAATAACTATACAGGGTATAAAAGGAGGAGTAGGAAGACCTAAAAAATTGTAAACTTAATCGCTCCGCTCAGAATCTAGAATAACAGTTGGTAGTCATTTTTAACATTTATATTATTATTTAAACAAAAGTAGAATACATTTGTTTCAGGACCCTATACGGACTATGACTAAATAAAATAAGTTCATACTTCATACTGTTAAATGTTCATATATTTCATATATTTCATATACTTCATTTTGGTAATGAGTTCTGCCTAACAATGGTAGTTTATTATTACTATTGTTTTACAAATTATAAATTATGAAGGTATGAAAAACTCATTAAAATACAAATGTTTCTATATACTTAGTAGTCTAAAAAGTGAAAGTTCTTAGGAAATATATGACACGAACCTAACTAACTAACAAAGAAATTCAAAAAATGATAACTTTAACTTTATAAATTTCGGACTTACTCAATTTATTTCCTAACCCATTTAAAAAAAAATAGCTTAATCACCTAATCTGCCTAACTTACTTAGTGGATACTTCAATATTTTAATATGTTACATTATGGTTCAAAATACGTTTCTATAAAATTTAATCCCCACGCCCATCATAGTTAAAATTATTATTATTAGTATTTATTTCGTACATTCTTATAATATTGATCAGTACAGGTACTCGTGTCGGATCCTATTTAACAGACTCTTCTTTTTACTTACAGAAATATTTTAAAGTGTGTACTGTAATGCATTATAATTAATTACACAATCTATTTATTTATTTTGGAAACCATTGGGAATGTTATTGGATTGAAAACATTTACAACAATTGCATATCATGTTGTATTTATGGCTTAGAAGTATTTTTTTAGGAGCCCCCCAAAAAAAATATTGACCCTGGATCCGCCATTGACAGATACAGCGGCATAGGCGCAACTAGGGTTAAAATTCTGGGGGGCTAACAAAACTATTCATTTAAAATAGCTCATAGGGGGGCTTATATCTAAATCAATAAGGGATATTTGTGGAGGGGCTAAATCTTAGTCAGGGGGAAATAATAAACAAAATATAATATAAAATACGCCGCTCGTTGGTTCACAGGCAAATCCGTGTTGGTCTATCTACCGCAGTCTATTTACCTCGATTTGTGAACAAATTCAATCGTGATGGGCAATCGGCCAGCAAGGCGTGGGATGCGGTGGATTGGATAGGGTCATATTATACTATATAACATTATATACTATATTATAGCATTTAGAGTACTTAAGTTTAAGACACAAAGTAAGATAACTTCAATAAAAATTGGTTTAGGTTGTAGGTACAATTATCTGTGAAAGTATGAAAGTGAATAACAAAATATATAAATAACAGACTTTTAACACGGCATAATATGATGTAGGTATAAGTAGTTCTATCTTCTGTAGATTGTAGAAAATTGTTGAAAATAGTCGCTGTAAAAACGTGACAGATGGCGCCACGTATTCTTATGTTTTGCTATATTTTCGTCGTTCAATATTCCATTGAGTGGAATTGGTCAGTTTAATCTACATAAACTATGCTTCAAGGTGTATTTATATACAATGGGCCGGCGGCAATGGGGTATGATGGGTCGGCCACCTCCCTTTGAATTTTTCGTAACTATCAGTCGGCATTTTCTTAACAACAGAGTTTTCGGAAATTATACGACTTTTTAAAAACTATTTTCCTAGATTTTCATTTTCTTAGGTTATAATTTTAATAATAAAAACGAGAGCGGGTCCTCGGTAGTAAGCAGTATTTTGATTTCTAAATTGGTAATTGTAGAGGATGACACTTTTAATAGTTTACTATGTTATAACAATTTTAAAATATAAGTGGATATTTATTATTTAATCAATGACTATTGACTCCACAATAGTGTTATATAAATAAGGGGAAGTAGAAATCCTGGTTTTCCTTATTCCCACTGACTTCGACTACACACACTTGACATTTTAAGAGTTTATTGATTTAGAAATCAAAATACTGCCGATTGCTATACGTATATATAATACCTATAATAACTTTTTTAGTACCGTTTTTTTTTTTTTTTATAATGTTTTTTAGTATTATATTTACCAAATTTTAATTATTTTAGCGCACCTTACCTATTATACAGAAAAACCAGGAATTTTTATAGTTACTTCACATTGTTCGTTTTAAGAAATTACGGGTCGATATTTTTACAGTTGCACTTGATCTCACCCCCTCCCGGTCAAAATCATATAATGCCGATTGCCGGCCCTGTATGTACAATACATATTTATATTATAAATACACATTTCCATGCTTGTAACCTGATCCATTCCCTACGTAGTACTAGTGTAATCTATAAATTTAAAAAAACACTCGACGATTGGATATTTGGATAAGTGCGTTAGGGGATTTAACTGCGAGTGCCACCCAATTACCCAAACAAAGAAACATAAGTACCTTTTTTATTCTTCCATGTAACCAATGGTAACCAGAAATAAATAAAAAAATAAAAAAACATTTTCGTATTTTAAAGTCAAAATTTTATGGTGGTTGAATTTCAGGATAATAAGAAGCATAATAATATACAAGGCGCAGTTAACGAGTTAAAAAGTTCAAGTCAAGTTAAAAAGTTAATTTTATTTTAACTTTTTAACATAATTATCTAGTTACTTTTGGATTTTCATTTACTGTTAACTTTTATAATTTCTTATATAATTAACATGATATAAACGACTTAATTCTACTTTTTAAGAAGCAGGTAAGTTAAGTTAATTTATTTGGTTTTTAATTTTATTACATTTCACTATTTCAGTCTATTTCGTTTTCATGTCAAAAAATATTTACCGTGAATTGTTTAAAGTTAAACAATTTATTCCAATCTAACTTATATGGAAATACTGTATAAAGTATAAACATTAATCACTATATTATAGTCTATAGTTTAGTTTTGGGTCGGAAAAAAATTAAGTACGCGAGCGTTGTATACAAGCTCGGATTAAGGTTCAATTGGGCCCCGGGGGCCGGGACACCATATATAAATACGTTTAGTGGGCCCCCTTTCAACTTTAGCTTCAAAATGATTGTCTCACTACATTTTAACGACTGTATATTATTGTAAAATTTTGTACTATACAAAAAATATATATTTAAAACTGATAAATAAATAATAATAATAATAATAATAGCTCTCTCTTTGAGCTATTTATAGCCTTGAGACATTTTTTTAATTTTGTTATTATTTTAAAATTGTTCTCGATTAAAACTTTTCAATCTAGTTAAAAAGCTTGAAGACTTAACACAAGGGTCCTCATTTCTCAAAAGATTATAGCAGTGCAACACAACATCAAAAATTCATACCTAGTCACAATTATTTTTTATACTCATTTAAAAATCAAATTTTAACAAAATTCATCAAAACCCTTAAATGCATTAGTATTCTTTTCATAGCTAAAATTGGACATTTTAATAAAAGAGTCCCCTCAAGTTTTTCTACAAGTTATAAGCAAACAAAAAAGTTTACTGGAAAATGCCTAAATTAATTTTTAATGAGCGTCTGAATTTCAAATTTTTACTATATTTGATATTCAGAGGCAACGAATTCCAATTAATCGATTTTTGATAATTTATTCTATGCGTATAGGTAATACTTACATTATACTTTTTTAAATAATATATATAAATCTTGGACAGTATATTTATAAAGGAAAATAATATTATGCAATTATTTTAGATTCTGAGTGGAGCAATGTATTTATTTTACAGTGATTTGTTCTGTCTGTCATCACCGTTTGGGCAATAAAAATCTTACGCTTTTCTCCTTCAGCATTTTTTTCTGGTAGGAAAGTCAATCCATTGGTACATTTTGAGGTCAAAAGTAAAAGGTTCCCAGTAATTTTCAAAAGCGTCGGAACAAAAGAAAAGGGGGATTTTACGCAAAACCAGTTTTTAACAAAATCTATTTTGTTTTTTTAGTACCTACCTAATTCAAAAACAAATTACCGTATATATATTTAAAATTTTCAAAAATTTTTTTTATGATAATTTTCCATGCAAGATAACATTTTAAATTTTTTGTTCGATTAAACATTTTTTCTTTAAGCATACCTATCAAATTTTTCAAAATCACATAGGTCTAAGTACTTACATTCGCAAATTATTATGTATAGTAAAATACTTATAAAATGTACAATTTGTATAGCTAATGCTTGAAAATTGAATACAAGTAGGTATTCAACACTATATATATCAAATTTACTAAATTTTAAATGTCTATAAATAGTTTCAAAATATTTTGGAAATATTATGTAAAGAAAATGATAAAATAAACAATTTGTGAAAATTTCAAATATCTACCTACTGTTACTCGTTTTTGAATTACAACAAAATAAGAAAATATTTTTTGTCGGGAAATTATTTAGTCACGGATCTGCAATATTATATTCATTATTAATGATAAAAATGTCGATCGATTTACTCTAGTTACTAAAATATTGCTAATAGCTATTGAAATTGACTCGTCAGCGCAGCGTGCAGCAATTATTGTTCGTGTTCTACATCTGTAACGAACCGACGCGAGGTAATCACGAAGTTCATGACGTATACATACAACATACACCATGTACAATTAATACTATTATAGTCGTATATTATTAACGTCGCAAAATGAACGTGAGCTATTGTGCGTCTACAATCTACATGCGTGTACACATCGAGGTCCGTCGTACGATGCTACAAATTACAATAAGTCAATATCAGTATATCACTACAATTTAGATTAAGGTTATATTTATTATATAATATAATATACACTTGTATAATAGTAGTAAATATTAAACACAACGATAAATTGGTATTTTGAGTTTCATGAGATGACGCGTATACCTATTTCTTAGATCATATACTAGTATATGATCTAAGACCTATTTACGACTTACGTATAATATAATTATCATAAATGCCTATAACAAGATATACCTATGATGTCAATATGGTACCTACGATTTACGTTTATAAATATGGTTTTATAATATATTCATAAGCAAAAATTTCACTGCAGGGGATAATATGTCTAACATACATGTACGGAGTGGTGGTGGGGGGGGGGCATCAATCATCATCAAAAACTTATACATATATTTTTCTTTTTTTTATAAATAAAAAATATTATTAAACATTAAAAATAATATAATTCCATTATATAGTTATAGGTACGTTTGTATAATTATTTATACAATTAAATAAAGATTTATTTATTTGCATGAATTATAAATTAAATTTGTTGTTATATGTATAGACTATTAGCATATTAAAAAATCTCAAACAACTTTCATAATTTCCCTTTGCTTTTCAGCCAATTTTTCAATAATGTCTGCATTATAAACACATTTTGACAACTGCTTTTCAATATTTTGGATAGTCGAATTATAGTCCGATATATAAGTTGAATGTTGAAACGATTTAAAACTATTGAAGTTCTCGTTCATTTTTTTATTTAGTTATATTATACCTGTACAATTTATAAGTTATATCAATATAAATATTAACCATTGTTTATCACTCAATAGCTAAATATATTATAGATAGGTAATGAATTATCAATAAAAAAAAACATTTGGGTGGAGGCGCTAATTGAAAATTTGGTACCCTATAGCTATATCTATTCCCCCATCTCTTCCAATAGTCGTACAATTCATTATGTAATGAATTATCCTATATGTAGTATAATATTATAAATTACAATATAGGTTACAGGTATAAGGTGAGCCGTAAGCGAGATAGTATGTATAGATAGGTACATATAACTTATATACTATAGGTAAGAGGTATACTATCGTAATATTATGCATATTGCATATTAATATATTATTAGGCGTAAATACACAATATAGGTAGACTATATAGTTATATTATTAATATATATATATTAGACACTATAATAATATATGCTACAGGTATACAATAGTAGTAAATAAATAAATATAATAGTACCTACCTATATATAGTACTAGTATAGTAAGTATAGCGTGGTACCTACGGCTCCGAAACAATGGCCAACGACGAAAAATCGTGTTTCCGTCTAATTAAACGACCCTGAAAATGAAAACCAAATAAATATAAAAAGTAATAACGAACGACCATATTATAATATATAATATAATAATGACGACGAAAAAAAATACAACGGTGCGTATGACGGGAGCCGTCGGACGAGAACGGATTTTCTGAATAGTATGACGTGTAATAATATTTTAATGATGATGACGATAACATTGAAACCTCAGACGATTGTAAAATAAGTAAATTGTCCTATTGCCTCCCTCCCCCACCAACTATACTGATCTATCGTCGATGACTATCACTCGTCCATCCAATCAACAAGAACACCTGTTCGGGCTGTTCCGCAAACGAACTTCTTTCACCCATTCACCTGAATACCTGATCTATTATAATTTATAAGTATTAAGCCATTTACTATTTAAGTATCTACCACCGCCACCGCCGCACCTTCACGGACCACCAAGTTCCGTTATTTTATGTATATTATTATGCTTTATTAATCATTATTATAATATCCGTTGAGAGCTTTCCTAACAACGGCTTTACTTTGATTATTTTTCATCTGGCGGTTGTGTATGCAGATAACACAATTTTTGAATGCGTATAATTTACAATTAAAAATCGACTACGTCTTAGTCTTGTAACAAGAAAACATAACTGTTATATCTTACAATATCATAATAAGCATAACATACATTTATATATACATATACTACAGTCAACACTTAAGAGTAGGTACTATACATATCTTATATATTATATATTTATGTAGGTGTATACAGAATAAAATCGTGACAGTAATTAAAAGTGATAGTACCTATGGAAATCAAACGTCCGAACATCAAAAAGTGACACAAATACCAAATATATAATAACGTCCACCAATAGAACGCAACAGTGGACTTGCGCACAGAGTAAGTAATCGTTTCTCCCCCATCGACCAAACGTATAATTTTGCATTTGCTGTACATACCGTGAAGTGTGTACAGTGAATTCTCAGCGTAAACCAGTACCTCATTTTAATCAATAATCATTGTCTTCGCATTATGAATGTACAGAGGTAGGTAATATTATCATAATATTATATAGGAATAGGGCATTTTATAATGTAATACAATATTAAACATATACTATAACTATATACAATTATTATGATATAGGTACCTACCTACTCATTGTTGCACAACCAAATTCATTTGGACGTATAATGGTATAAATAATTGTATTGACAATACATTGTTATTACGAAAGTTTATCCTAAAAAAATATGCGTATTTTGTATCAAAATTATGTTTTTTAAACCATGTTTCAGAATTCTCACGAAAACTGCCCATTTGTACATTATTACGTGCGGTCGTAAGCCGTAGCGTGTTTCCATTCCCATATAGCCGTATGAGCCGTATAGAGTATTCTTAACCGATTTTTAATAAATATTTTATATATTTTATCTTTTATTCTTAATATATACCTACCGCATGATATATATTAAGAATAAAATATAAAATATATAAAATATTTATTAAAAATCGGTTAAGAATACTCTGTAATAGGTACTATACTGTACTCATGTAGTCATGTTTACCTACTATAAATTATAATCTGCTGTTATGCATTCGGGCTTATGTACTTTTATATTAGTAAGCCAGTAAGGTATATACGTATTCAATATTAATAAATATTATTATATGCAGTACTATATAGTAGCCAGTAGATATATTATGCAGTATGCACCAGCCGAATGCATAAAATGGTAGTGTATGTTGGTTGGGGGCTTGGCGCAACTGTACCAAGTATAGATCTACTAAAAAGCTACCGACCATTAACCGACCCGATTTAACCAACAAAAGTTTCAGGAAAACACGCTAAAAATACAAAAGTTGCAAAATACAAAATAATAAATACCTATCACGAACTTTATGGAATACCATGATAAATATCTACGTACATCAAACATGGCTGAGGTAAATATAGGACGCTATAGGTATACCAGCTACTAGGTACTATACCTATTACCTATATTTAGTATAAACTATAATTATTAATAAATAATTTTATAATAACACTAGTCACAACTATTATTTTGATATAAGAAACAAATTATTATGCCTATAGGTACATAACTACCCACTAAATAATTTAATGAATTAAAAAAAAAATTTTGGAAGCAACTATCGCAATTGCATATTATGCCCTCGTAGTGGCATCCTCTGTATAATGTTTATAGTGGTTCTTAGAGATAAAAACAATTTAGACCCAGTTTTCGTGTGTAAATGAATATATAGGTAATGTTAATCTGGTATCCTGGTAAATGGTATATAATGTATACAATATATATTATTGTATTGTATAATTTTCTATAATTTAAAAATCATTAAATCCTGTATTAACTTAAAATATTTACTAACAGAAAAAAACCTAATCTCCAATATATAAAAACAATATAATATAGTTACATAATATTGTGGTAAATTGATATTTCCTCCCCGTAAAAAAAGACCAGTCCTGCACGGAAGTTTTTTCCGTAAGATGTTATTGCCCGGGTATTTTAATAATCACTAAATTTTAAAATTACATTTTACTGATGCAAATTATATTGTAGGTAATGAATTTAAATTTAATAATTATACTGAAATTTTATATTTTTGGAAAAAGAATAAGTAATATTAATGTAGGTAAATTAATCCAATATGGTATTGAAATTTTGAATTTAAAATAAATGGTGACTGAAATATCAAAACATGAGTATAATTATATGTAAATGTATTTGTATTGTACCTACCTAAATGTATTATATTTGCATATGGTTTAATTATATATTTATATATTTTTTATTGAACAAAAATTGTATTTACAAGCAGTACAATAAGTAAATGGGATGTGGGTTGATTGGCGGGAGGGGGAAGTCACTCAATGGTGGCACCCCGTACACTTATATTTTTTAAAAATTAAATTTGACTAATGAAAATTTTATAATATTTTAAAATGTTTATATTTAAAATAAATGAATTATAAATGAATCAGCCATTTTATGTTTTATAAAAAGAATTACAATTTTAAATTAAAAAAAATAGTGATTTTAAATACCGGGGTATACCAAACGTCCGTGGACTGGTTTTTTGACGGGTATGAAACGTCTACGATTTCATAATAATTGTAAATGCACCCTATGGGCCATGGGCCTAGTTAGGGGGGGCATAGCCATGGCCCATATTGCCCCCCATATATAATATTATAATGTCTATAATTGTATATAGTGATTTGTGGTACAATAATGCGTACCTATACTTGTTTATTTTACTTAATATTAGGGCTGGTATTTTAATGTCCTAAAAATTCTGAATAATGCACTTAAAAAAATGCACTGCATTTGTTTTTTATAAATTCTAATATAAATTTTGAAGAATTATGAAAAAGTTTTACAGGCAGGTCTGATAGTTTTGGACTTCTATAATCTGGATTCTAGAAAAACAATTATTTCTTAATACGTATAGTTTGTTAAATATTTAAATGTATGTGTAAATCATGTAAAAGCATGTAAGTCTTAAAATAAAATTTCAAATTCAAATTTGTTATCCAAAAATCGTAAAATATTCTGAAATGAAAAAAATTATTTTAAAATCGTTACACAATGCAAAACATACAAAATAAAAACCTCGTATTCTGATTCATAGTAAATATATGATACGCGTATATTATATAAAAGGAGTATCGCGTAGTTAGATTCGGAAAACAATGCAAAGTGCATCGAAATCTCAACCTAACTTAATAATTATTATACGATATACGATATTATTCATTTAAACCTTCCTATACATACGACGAGCACGTCGTCGACGAAGAGGAAAATGAATAGTTTAATTCCGCGACCGGGCGCGACATCGTTATATTATTGACGATTGACGTTTCGTCTGTAGGTCTCGGTAGTAGAGGTACTCGGTGTACGCAAATAAAATAATAACATAATTTACACAGAAGACAGAAGAACGCAGTACCTATACAATTAAAATATATGTAGGAAGGTGCGCGCGCACCGCGGATGTTTTGATCGGATTGGCCTCAGGCAGTGGAGCGGCGGCGGCGGCGGTCAAATCATATGTTTTTTATTATTGTTTTTGTTCCGCGCGCGTGTGATAATAACCGTGGCCGCGGCGGCGTTCGGCTGGCTGATGGTCGGCGGAATGGTGGGGAGGCAGTGGTGGTCGGTGGTACACGCACACACACTGGCACACGCGCTGTGTGTGTTTACTGTTTTCCTTTGTTCCGCGCGCACGGCCGTCGACGACGTGCGTACAGTGGTCTATACCCGAAACGCAATAATAATCGCTCGTGATCTTGTGTCCTGTGACGACTGTTTTTTTTTTATTATTAATGTAATATTTATTTTTTTTCCGTACGCATACGCATATTATAGAATATTGTCATTATTATTGTGTGTAACAGTATACCTATTATTATATTATTATAGTTGTTAAGAAAACGACAGTGTACAAATTTTAATATAATATAATATATTCTATAATACGTATATTATAATATAATATAAGTATTTTTTATACTGCGATGTTCTTGTACGAAAAAGAAATATAATAGTACCTGTAATACACCAACCATTAGATTTCGTCACTGTGATTTTCTGTCCGAATCGTCGTCGCAGAACATTGCCAAAGTCGAACGAACGGCCGCAACGGAGACGCACTCACGGTTTCTATTTGATTTTTATTTATTTATGCAATACTTACGAGATATAATATATAACTGTATACACGTCTTTACCCGCAGGATTCAGATCAAGAGCTGTGCGTGGGCGTCGAGGATTATAGCAATAATATAAATAAATACATATATAATTATATATATATACTATAATAGCAATAGAGGTTCTGTGCCAAAAAAACCTGAACTCCACAAACTGCCTTACATGTGCCGCACACAATGTCGTGGTTCAATTTTTGCACAGAGAACCTGCAAAAGAGGTGCTGTCGGTACCTCCTGCAGAGGTATGTCGGACGGTTCCTCGAGCACAAGATCGAGTCCGATCAACTGTTTATAAATGTGCTGGACGGAGCTGTATCTATCGAAGAAATCGTACTTGATGTCCAGGTAAGTTTTCGTTGTCTTTCCTTGCATTCAACATCAGCTGTGCTGATATTGCAAACAATAGATTACTAAATGCGTGTTACATTTGTCTGATTACATCATTAGCAATGATTCCATTGGTAATAGATTATATATCCATTGTCTATAAATTGTAGGTATTTAATTAATTTTTAATTTGTAAAATTTAATTTTTAATGGGTAAGTGCCTAACCTATTAAAAACATAGGTACCTAATAACTTTTGTTATCATTATGTAGCACTATTAGTTTTCACTTTATTAATTAACAGTAGGTATACCCACTCTGCTACTTAATACATAATATACTTATATTTAAATTATGGTTCAATTGTTAATACATGAATATTATTTCACATTCCCTATTATACAAGGTGTCCCGTGAAGATATATTAGCTGTAGAGGGGTACTCACCGCCTGGACAAAAACCAATTTTTTGCCGTTTTACCATTAAACTAAAAAAATGTTTAAAAATTATGAGATTAATGAAAATAAAATGTTGAAGTCAAAATTTTCACAAAAATAAACTTTATATAATGGCTTTCTTCAATTGTTTAAAAAATAAAATTATAACTTTTTTAAACTTTTTTACCAAAAAATTAAATAAAATTAAAAAATAAAATATTTTTAGTCCTTGTCTCTATAAGTTAAATAAAATAACAGATTTATTATATTTTATCTTAGAAGTTATCGCAATGGGTAAAAATACTCACTGGACACCCTGTATATTACATTTTCAAAATAAATAATTTGACAGATATGGATTTAGGACCAACTACGCATGATTTTTATTTATAATTAAATGTGAATACCTCATATGTTAAGGCACTGAACGATGTAGGAGATGAGCATCAGCTACCATTTGAATTTGTCAAAGGTAGTGTGCAAAAGATATCTCTTTCAGTACCATGGAGGAACATGCTTAAAGAATCCAGTGTTATACACGTTGAAGGGCTCAGCCTCACTGTTAGACCAAATGTAAAAGAAACTGAAGGTAAACCAAACCCAGCAAAAACTTGATTTTTCAAAAAATCAAAAATTGTGTACTTAATTATTTTTTTCTAGGAATACCTAGTTCTATGTTGGAATCTGTTTGGTCGTCCATGTCAAATAGTGTATATTCTTCGCCAGATAGTGATTATGAAGAAAGTTTTGATAATGCACCAGAATCTGAACAAGTTTCAGGACTAGAAGTGTTCACTCAGGCCATAGAATCAAGTAAATTTGTATTAAATTATTTTATATAATATAAGTAGTAGGCCAGGCCAAGTGGGACCCAAACCCCAAGCTACGCACCTTATGTTAAGCCTTAGGCTCCACATTAGCAAAACTAATCATTTTCTGGGTCCAGCAAATTATGGGGATTGCCTTGTCAGGGATGCAAAATACAACAAGTACTAAACATTTTATGAATCAATAAAGAACTAATAGCTCGTTAAACATAATTAAGTAGCCAATCAATTAATATTTATTGTTCTATTTAATTTATCAAATTTGTATGTAACTCAGCAAATGTATAATAATTATATATATTTTGACATTTTAGTATTGAACAGAATAAAAGTGAAATTTTCAAATACTGTGATAAAGTTAGAATATATGCCAGATTTTATGAAATTAGGATTAGGATTACAACTGCATATTATAAGGTAAGTGATGAATTCAATTTCCAGATTATTCAATTTAATCTCTGTTCTTACAGTTTAGATTATATTGATGAAGTGGCAGATGAATCAAAAGAAGGGATATTATATGATAGCTTAGCTTTTCTGACTAAAAAGTTAATAATTGAAGGAGTGTTCTTACAGACGTACGAGTTAAAATGTCCAAAATTTAATAATGAAAAATCTGTAAGTTAAAATAATAATAATTTATTTATTTACAAATCAAGAATCATGTATAGGTATTTTAAGTATAATGTAAAGTACAAAGATTTGCAACTCCCCTATAGGCATAGGTTGTGTTGTGGAGTTATAATTTGAATTCAGTTATTGAAAGTTAAAAATGTATAATACTAATTACATATTATAGGTAATTGTTATCGTTCATAAATTAATTTGAGAAAGTTCAACATTATTTAAATACAATTTCAGAGCATTTACAAGTAGTCTGCATAGTCTAAAAGTTATTTAAAACAAATTATATGCTAAGCTGTTAAATATAAAACATTTTTTAAGTGTTAAAATTATTATATATATAAGATTCTGAGAAACTGGCTGATAAATATATAAGTTGTACAGTGGTTTTTTTATTTATATTCTTTTTTGTGTCTGAAGAAGTTCTCCTAAAGTCGTATTGATTGAAATTATTGTATTTATTGGTTTTTTTAGTAATACAAAAAATAGTAGAATTTTGAAGAAATGTCAGCCAGAGCCCAACTTTATCTGAGTTCTGTCTACTCAAAATCTTTTCTAAACTTTATTTACTAATATTTTTATTTTTATTTTTTATTAAGAATTCAAGAATAAACATGACAGAGCCAATAACTATTGCTGAACTTACCGGTACTCAAATTATTCGAATGGTACTTAAACATAATCCTAGTCTTCCCGGTCCAAAATTGAGCTTGGAAATAAACTTTGGACCTCTTAATGTTATTTGTTCTCCAAGACAACTGTATTTAGTCATAGAAATCTTGCGTGGCATATCTAAGCCTTTAATAGAACAAAAACTAAGTGCTCCTGTACAAAAACCAATGAGTGAATCAGACTTTAATCGTATAGAATTAGATTTATTTAATCATGTTGAAGCTAGACCTGATGCTGATGTTGGTTTGAGAGGAATGCAAGGATGGTCAAATTTGCATGGTAATTTACAATAACACAATTTATGATTTTTGTGATTTTTTTTTGACATTTTCAAAGTTAATTTACTAATTATATATTTAGATGACGAAGAAGAATTTTTCCCATTACAAGGTGCCAAAAGTAAACCTTTTGCTCCCAGTATGAATTCATCAATGACTTCTAGTATGAGTAGTGTAGCTAGCAGGTAAATAAATGTATTCAAATGCTTTTTGTTCAAATATTAATACTTGATGTTTTGTTAGTAAATCTGAATTGTCTTCACGCCACACTAAGCATAGAAATAAAGGTAATTTTTTTATAAATATTAATTTTTTTTGTCGTAATTTTAATAATTTTAATTTTAGGTAAAAATGAATGGTTAGGCGAAACAAATCATTTTAATATACAATTAGCTTCACTATGTGTGGTTTTGCTACATGACGATATTCTTGCTGTTTGCCCGGAGACTGATGTTATTACACAATGTTCCCTAAATGAGATGCGTAAAATATCTCATCAATATCTTATGGCTGTTCAAAATGTGGACATTATTAAAGATTGTGATAAGATTACTAAATCTTTAGAAAGAAACCATTTAAAGCTTGTGGCTACAAATGTGATTTTGGAAGGTGACGAAAAAACTAACGAGACTGTAAAAGATGTTAATATAATTGCTTCAGGATCTGATGTATTATTAATGGAAGTTCTTGTTGAAACTATGGAAGAACCCACTCAATATATTCCGGTAAAATGTTTTCTTGTTGTTAAATCATAATTAGTTTTGATAAAAGAACTTTGATATTGGCAGATTTTAAAATTTGTCCAAGATGACAAGTGTTCTCCAAAAATATCAAATATATCTAGTCATCAGCCAGACATTCAAATTCAATTCAAACATAATACTAAGTCTACAAGATATTGTAATCCAGTCTCTTCAGAAATTAAGTAATTTTTTTTTTATGTTTTAAATCATTTTTAAAAAATTTAATTTTTTGAATAGATATATTTTTTGTTTGAATTAGTGATATTGTAGGAAATACTTAAATGTTACCTATTGTTATTTAGTAGTTTAGTAACACAATTTTTTTGAAGTTAGTTATTGAATTTTTTCTTAATTTTTGGAAGTTTAATTTTAATTTATATATGTTGGTTCTTGTTTCTAAAACACAGTTTCTTTAATCTTGTCAGTTGAGTACTGAAATATAGGTTAAAATTGATAAATGTCCACTATATTATTTTATTTAAAGTATTTAAAAAAAAGTTGGTTCATTTATCATTAATAATATCAGTTTTAATATATATTTTGTAGTACTTAAAATAAAGAAAGAATAAAATTAGGGAGAAGGGGTTCAAACGTTAATACACTACAATTACCATTTGGCATTTATAGACACAGATTTTATATTGTATACTTTTTAACTTTCAAATAAGCTAGATGTTATAGGTTTTTTATACCTACAGTTCATAAAGTTGAATGGATAAAAAAAACTGTTGGATTTTTAGTAGCGCTGAGATAGTTAGGTATAGCTGTGAAGTAGTGGGCTTTAAGATGAAGAGTTTGCTACACCCTCTTTTGTTTTCTCCATCTTATGAATGTGTAACATGACAAATGTACGTTCAACAGATCACATTTAGCTTTGTTAGTTTAAACATAGAGTGAATCAACTTATTATGATACTTAATGGTAAGAATATTACCATCAGTGTTTGTATGTTGGTTTTATTATAGCGATTCAGTTTTTAACAAGTTACCTATTTAAAATTGGACAATTTAAAAATGTTCATAACTTGCTTAAAAACTAAATTATTATAAAAAACCAACTAACAAATACAGATTATGTTCTTAGCATTAAGTTTCATAATATGTTGATTCACTGTAGTTTTCAAACTATTGAAGCTAAATGTGAACTGCTGAGTGTAAATTTACTACGTTACGAACTTGTGAAATGAAGACAACAATTGCGGATGTAGCGTTCTTTTAATGCCAAGAACCAAGATATGGTTTGGACGGTTTGATTACTCAAAAACCTCTTAATATTTATAATTTTTTTTTTAGTATTTTATATTCTATTGTACTATTTATTTCCATTATATTTTTTCCAGGATAACTATGCAAAAAGTATTTTCTGAAGTTGATATTTCAATTCTTAACCGCTTATCATCATATATTTACAGTCCAGATTTCAAGGTTTCTAAAAAAAGTACACTCAATGTATGATAATTGTATTATATATAAATAAACAGTACGTTTTAATATTTTTTAATTTAATTTTAGGTTAGTCAGCCTCAGTTTAATGATGTGATTGAATCTGTCAATGATACAAATATAAGTTGCATTTTAAATTGTAGTTATCTAACTATTAAGTTTCGGTAAGAACTTATTGTAATTCATTTAGTGACAATAATACATTTTTATACCACTAACTATTTATACATTAGATTTCCTGTTCCTGATTTACGACCACTTAGCGATATAAATCGATTACCCTGGTGGAAACGTATATTAAGAGATGATATTTTATGGTTATACTTATCTGATGCTGAGGGTTCATTTACAAAAACATCACAACAAACTGTTACCACAGGTTATGAATTGCAATGTCGATCTATTGAAGCTTTATTTCAAGAAGGAAACACCAATAATATAATTCCCATTGCCAAATGTAAAGGAATTGATGAAGAATTAAAATCTATTAGAATGGATGCTAAACGTAGACCAAAGTAAATATTTGTTCTTTTCATGTTCATAATTTTTTTTTTATTATTTGATCGGATATTCCCCCTCACAAATGATAAGATAGTTGAAAAGTTAATAATTAATTATTTTCCTATAATTCTAATATTATAAAATTTGTCTTACCAAATATAAATACATTTTTTTTTTAGATTAATTTTAAAATTGTGTCAAGTTATTAACTTTGAAGATGAAAGAAATAATGGAAATTCGAACATTGAACATAACATGACGAGTAGTGTTTATGTTGAGTCATGTAAAAAGCCGTCACCATTTGCTTCCAAAAAAATTATGAGACAAAGAAATCATTCTGACAGTCAAGAACATGAACGGAAATTAGGTGATGGAGAAATACAAGTAGTTCCAGGTTCTAGAGAAGAAATTATGGAATTCGTTGAACATACCAATGCTAATGCTAAAGTGTATTTAGATATAAACTTACCATATCTATTTGTCACATTACCTTCCAAACATCTATATGAAACTATTTACAACAGGTTAATAATACATTTCATGCAACATTAATTTTGTACTTAAAATATAATTTTTTTTTTAGATTTACAAATGATTTATTTTTTTGGTCACCATCATTTCCGACTCCTGCATCATCGGGAGGTGATACTAATCGATTATCAAATATATTGGATAAGACTCGTTATTTTGCACCTTGTAAATCCGGAATTCAATTTGGTAAATTAAAACAAGTTTAAGGTTAAAGTCTTTCATTAATATATATATTTATATATATTTACAAATTAGATTCAGAAAGTGAATCAGAAGATGAAACACCTACTAATTATTATTCATGTGGACAATCTAGTATGAATATTGCTGATCCTATTGTTAAAAGAACTGAATTTTGTCTTAATTTGAATGTGTCACAAGGCTTGTTTACTATTATCACACAATCTAGGGTAATTATTAATTATTAAAATTATTTTTTATAAAAATAATGATGAAATTCTTAAAAAATTTTGTAATAATAAATTTTTGATTACCATAAATATTTTGATAGGACCGTTCGGGGCGAGTTATACCACAACATTACGGTGAATTACAAATTGCATTTGATGATCTTTATTTATACACGGCAGCTGGATATGAAAACACACCTAGACATAATTTTATTTGTATTCAAGCTAATAAATTCTGCTTGAGTCATGAAAGTAAGCTTCAAACAATTTTGATGATCAATAATTATTGATTCAATGTTTATGTATACATCAATATAAAATGTGTTTACTTAGATTTTTCCACAAATGGAACTGATATTTTGATTCCAAAAGAAGTTGTGTGTCGAAAAAATAAATCATTACAACGTGTGTTATATAAAATACCTGATGGTATGGATTTTAAAGAACGATCCGATATTAATAAGTCTGATATGTTGACAGTTGTGGTAGAAATATCTGTTTGCAATCATATAAAAGTAATATTATTTAATACATTTTAATTATTAAATGGTTTCATATCCTATTTATGTATATTATTTATATAATGTAGACAATAAGAGTAGCAAATGAGATCTATGGAACCACTTTGAGGCATATATTTAGTGTTGTTTCACAGAGTTGGTATTATCAACTATCTGATTTCTTTGATGTTGTGGATGATCCTGTTGCTGGATATGAATCACCTCACGTAATCACGGAACTACATCAGCATATTAGCGATTGTATCATTGATTATAGGTTAGTATAATTGTTTAGTTATATTTAAATTGAATCCATTATTTAACTATTGAAAACCCTTACAGGCCACTTCATTTGCCATACCAATGTGTGCTTTCTATTGGCAATTTTAGTTTATCAAGTAATATTGTTGCCAGGTCTAAAGCATCAACTCTTCAAATTGTATCTGAGGATGTAACTTTCTATATTTCTGCTCGTTTGTCTAAATCAGAAAATTTAGATTTAGTGTCTCATTATGTTTGTGTAATGGACTTGGGGGTTTTTGAACTTTCTTTAAAGCTTAGCAAAACCCCTAAACAATCAAATAATTTGGTGCAACCTAAAGTCGACTTAAGAATGGGTGTCAATGTTATACACATTAGAGTTTGTGCAGATTCTGCATTTGCTTTTTGCCGTATACTTAGTTATTTGGCTTCTGATGGTGATAAAAGTTCTGTAGAAGAACAAGCAACTGAGTTTGAAGGAGTTGATCAAGAAGATCCCATTTTGTTAGACCAAGCTGATTCTGACAATAATTCTTTATCAAGTCTTATAATGGAAGCTATGCATGAAGAAACTACAGGTTTAAAAAAATCTAAGAACAACCCAGTAGATCCAGTTAAAAAACAAAACTCAAATCACCCTACTTCTAGTCAAAGTGATAAAGGGGTTGAAGTATTTTATTTTCCGGATGAAACCAATAAAATAGTTTCCCCTTTGGATAATGAACCATTAAAATATGAAGTAGAAGATGATTTTATTGATAAAGAATATTGCTTTGTTGAACATGAAGTTGGTTCAGGATTAATGGTATGATATTAGATTTATAACAAAATATATAAAATTTTGAATTATTAATTTTCATTAATTGTAATTAGCCTCGAAGTAACATACCAGAAGTGCGTATGTTAATAGACACACAATTACGTTTGGTTGACAACTATTTTAAAGCTCCTGTTGGTAAGATTGATATGCTCCAAGCTCCTAAAGAATATCCAACTCCAGTAATTAAATATACATTACGAGAAATGACTCTAATTTTGCATATTTATGGTGGAACTGATTTTAGTACTAAACCTATCCATAATGAACTGACAAAACATGTCACTATAGTATCAGAAACGTAAGTAAATTTGATTGAATAATAGAATATTAAACAACAATTATTTGCATTAATAAAATGGTGGGTATTTTGTTAAGGAATTCTTGTCCAACTTCTCCAAATACACTGAGGCCTTCTCTTTCTCGATATTATTCTCAAACCAATATAAACTCACAGGTATTTGATTATCATTTTCTTCATTTATGATTCATATTATAATTATTAATCTTTTTTTTATTAGAAAAATCCTACTTCAAAAAAAGGATCTAATATATCTCAAGCCAGGACAAGATTTTGCTGTAGCGTTTTACCTACTAGTTGGCAGGCTAAGGGTGGTACTGGACGACAACACCATGTATTAATGCAACTACAATTGAACAAGGTACGTTTTTAATGTTGTATTAATTAGATAACAAAACTATACAATTTTGTTATTAGGTACGATTTCAGCATGAAGTTTACCCACCCCATACAAAACAAGCAATGAGGCAAGTGATTCTGATTCAAGACTTAGAAATTCGCGATAAACTTGCATCATCTAACATCAATAAATTTTTATATCTTTACTCAAGTGAAGCAATGCCCAAACAACAGAATGCTAATATGGTAAGTGAGGTCGATAGGTAGTTTTTTTTTCTCTAAAAAGTGATTTAAATAAATATGTTGATAGTTTGTTGCCAAAGCTGTCCACATGCGTCCTGATTCCAATCTAAAAGTTGAAGAATGTTGTGTAAAGGTGTCTATGTTGCCATTAAGACTTAACATTGATCAAGATTCATTGATATTCCTGATCTCATTTGTAAATCAATTTAATGCACTTGGTCAAAAAACCAAAGATGGTATTATAACTACTCTATTTTAATAAATTGTTATTGTTTTGTTTTAAACTGTGTCTTTTATAGAAATACCAGCTGAAAAGAAAATACCCACAAAATCTGAAGAACCAATTATGACATTAGGAAATACAGCTGACGGCCAGCAAGATATTGCACCTAATCCATTGATTCAGTTAAACGATGAATTTGATCAGCATTTTGGACTAAAAGATATACCTGTTATTCCCAAACCAGACACTGGCACTAGTTCAAGTGACAGTAAAGCTCCTGTTTACATAAGACAATTTGTATTTTCTCCAGATGTTACTATACGTTTGGATTATGAAGGACGACATATTGATTTGAGACAGGGTTCATTGGCCGGTTTACTAATGGGATTAGCACAGCTCAATTGTTCAGAGATCACTTTGAAACGTATTGTTCACAAGCATGGGTAAGAAAGCATGATAATCTTGTTATACGTTTTGCGACCATAGATTTATATTAATGATTGATTTGTATAGTTTACTTGGATTCGACAAACTATTGACATATGTCACCCAGGAATGGTTACAAGATATAAAAAAACATCAGCTGCCGTCATTACTTGGTGGTGTGGGTCCAATGTATTCGTTTGTCAGACTAATACAAGGCTTCAGAGATCTAGTGCAACTCCCTATTGAACAATATCAAAAAGATGGTAGAATAGTGAGAGGTTTGCAAAGAGGTGCCAATTCATTTACTACATCTACTGCAATGGCAGCTCTTGAAATAGCCACCAGAATCGTAAATCTTATTCAGGTTTGTTAGAGTTAAAGGTGTATAGATGTAAATAAATGGTATTTACTATTTATATTTATTACAATTATTTTGTAGAGGGTAGCTGAAACTACTTATGACATGGTAAACCCAGGACCTAGTATGCGTCAACTAAGGCTACAAGAAGGGAAGAAGAGAAATCGTCATAATAAACGATCACATCCTGCCGACATTCGAGAAGGAGTAGCAACTGCTGTTATGTTGGTTAAAGAAGTTAGTGTTTATAATTTAAATTGCTTTATTGCAACATTTATTGGATATTAACAATAATTAAAACTTTTATATGATGGCGTTAAAAAGGTTAGAATTCCATGGAAACTTGCTTTCTTAATGACAGTAATAGTTACTAGTAAAAAATAATTATACAAGTATTTGTGTATGTAAAACCGTATTAACGCCATTATATAAACTTAAAAGGATCCCAGCCTATAGATAATTAACAGAGTATAGGTAACTATTAGGCACTTTGAGTTTTTGATATAGTTCAAACATAAATAACTACAGACTGAAATGATCACAGAACAATTTTATATTATTGTATTGTATGCATGATACAATTTTAAAATATTTTGGCTCTTTTTGTTAAAATTTTAATGGACATTTAAGTTATAACTTTGACAAAATTGGATATTTAAATGAAAATAAACTATTTTTCATCTAACAATTTTATTTATAATGTTTGTAATTTAAAAAAAAGGTGGGTAAGTGAATGTCGCTTTGCTGTACCGTAGGTTACAAGTGGGTCACTGTAATGGATGCTGTTAAATTTTAATTCAATGATATAATATCATTGTATAAGAAAAACGATTCGGAGCGAAAACGGTCAGTCAGCCTATAATATTACCAAGTATATTTGATGATATTATTGTGAATAAAGTAATTTATATATACCTATTTACGTGGAACCTGGTTTTCAATTTACAATCCTTAGCTTTAAAAGTTGAACATTTTATAAATTTTTAACTACAAAATAATTATTAAATTATAAATTTGATAAATTTTGTCAAAATTTGTACTTTAAATGCTTACAAAAAAAATTGTGCCCATTTATTTTTAATATTTTTCAACTGCAATTAGAACGAAATATCAGGCGCCTTATATTAAATTTTCACGCTTTTTTAACCAATAAATAAAATTTTATTGATATTTACAGAAAAAAAAAACTAAAAAAATTGAAAACTGACAATGTCAGTAAACAGCTCAAAAGAGTCAAATTATTTTCAAAATTTTATAGTGTATAGAAAATGCTAATATATACATTCAGTGAAATTTTCAAGTATCTACGGTCATTTGTTTTTGAGTCGCACCGATTTTCAAAAAAATTCCCGTTTTTCCTTAATTTTTCTTTTGTTTTTCACGGCTTTTGAAAACTACTGGGAAATTTTTACTTTTGACCCCCAAAATACCAACTAGATTCACTTTCCTATCAGAAAAGTTTCTATTGAAGAAAATCCAAGCAATTTTACTGTCCTAAAAAGTGATTATAGACACAAAAAAAAAATAAAAATAAAACACACATCATTGTAAAATCAATACACTCATCGCTTCGCTCAGAGTCTAAAATATGAATTGTATGAAATTCATAACCATTACATATAATGAACTTATTCATATCATTTATGGTAAGCTGTTTTGGCTTATTTTATTATATTTATATTATTTATTATAAGATAATTATATTATATATAATATTATGTATGCAGTTTTAGAATTACCCGGTTTTTTTTTAAATATGTACATTGGTACATCTATCAAATTTCAAAATATATTTAACTTTTAAGCAGCTATTTATGAAAATATTTAGTTATCAAAATGCCCTTAATATGGATTTGGCTGATTAGTGATTACTAGGGCCCGGAACTTGATGACCTTAAAATCTTTAAAAAATGCACACAAAATACATGTTAAAATGACTTATAAACATCAAAAACTGACTTGAAAGATTACCACAGAAATACCAAAATTTACTTTATAATGACTAAACATTTTTAAACGTTTAAGTTTTACAAAACTAATGTTTTATGTAATTCATGGGTCATAAATCGTATTTATTATAGGTTCTAGCTCTTTAAAAATGTTTACTCAAAGTAGCCTTCAAAAATATTTTTTTGAAGTTTGAAGTAATTCGATCGACTTTTAGGAAATTATTTCTAATTGACTGGGCCTAAAGTAGTATCGGCCTACGGTTTATTAAATAATCGTGGATTGCGACAACAATCGTTAAAGATAAGGAATGTTGATAATCGACAAGCTAATGGAAACTGAATGTGTTACGATAAAGTTGTAACTTTCAACAAGAAAAATGCAACAAAAAAGTACAAAAATGAATAAAATGCAAAATACAAATTGTACCATTAAATTCTATATTCCATGAATCAAATTTCTGTAAAGACGAACCTCGTATGATTAGAAAAAAAGATGCAAGTACATCAAGTTTTGGGCCCTAATGATCATCATTCAAAATTATTTTTCACTGGAATCATAAATTATGGAAATATTATTTAATAAAAATGTATTTTATTAAATTTAGCATCATACTGTATTAATTTAATAATTCCAAAAAACTGTTCATTAATATTAAAAATGAATCAATTATTTTACTATAGTTATGTTTATGTCTAAAAACAATATTAGTCTTTGTCTAAATGTAATTTAATATTGTTGCGGTTGTTTTAGGGTCTGGGTGAAACAGCACAAACTATAGTTAGAGTGGCAAGTGAAGAGCACGAAATCAAGGGTACTGCTGGTATGGTTGGTGGCGTTATGCGGCAAATACCTCCTACTGCCCTTACACCCATTATACTCGCCAGTCAAGCGACATGCAATGTACTTCAAGGCGTTCGCTGTCAACTAGCGCCAGATGCCCGTGTTGAGGCAATCCAAAAATGGAGGTGCGACTAAACATTGACTATACATATCAAAGACCAAAATACTTTTATTATATTTTCATATATTTTTTTAATTTAATGATTCATTTGTGCATTTTGTTTTTAACAATCAAAACTTTTGTCTGACAATTGAATAATAGAATGTGATTGTAGTATATTTTTGCAAAATCTATAGCATGTTCATGTTCTATGTATTTTATTTTTGAAAAAAAAACTATATTGAATGGTTAACAGTTGTAAGTAAACTACTTAAACACCAAATGATAAATATAGCAAAAACGAAAATGCAATCTATTATATAATGTTCTTTTTTTCCAATTCTAGTGCCATAATATTGTGGTTCCATTATTTTTAGTCTGTTTAAGGCATAATTGTTTTGATTTGTTATATGTTAAATTTTATACTATTATCCAGATGTTTAATTTGTCATTTTGAACATTTTGTACAGAAAATTGGAGAAAAAAAATAAAAATATTAATTTTGATGATTATTTTGTGTTATATTTTGTTATAATGTAATTCAGTTAGAATACACGAATACAAATAATATTTTAAATCAAAACCAGTTTAAGAACTTATAAGTTGAGCATATAAATGAATATGAATATTTTATATATATACTACAAAGAAGACCTCAAGGAACATTATTATTTCTTATTTCCCAAAAATGTTATATGTTAATACCGCGGTTGACTATACTGCGTTGATAGTGGTTTATACATATTTTCAGTTTATTGTTCAAGAACATACTTTGTGACTTGAGCTTATATATAGCAGCTTGTAGGGGCCCGAAGATTTGTAATTAATATAACTGTACTGTATTGGGAAAACAGATTAACACTGGGAGCGCTGTCGACGCCTATCGTACTGATGGTTAAGTGGGTTCCCCCCTACGTGGAGTTGGGAGATTGTATGTATTTTCCCGACATTCCACATATATTTTGCAGTAAGTGAAGTGTATTTGAATGTATTTGATAATATTAGCAGAAATTGTACTTACCAACGTATACAGTTAGCTATAAAAGCGTATAAAGTTTCGATAATAGAATTCATTTATTATAAAAAGTAAAATAACCAATATAAAACTATATCTATACATCCCAAATTGGAATTGTTTCCACCAGGACGCGTTTTGTTAATCTGTTTCCTCAATACTAATATAAATGTCATATAAATTATGTAATTTCTAAACTCAATTCACTATCAAGTCATCATTATTATAGTTATTTTAATTATTAAATAATCAAGTATTCAACTAAGAAATATGTCCCATTACGTAGTAATATATTAAACTTTTAACAGTATATTAATTGTTGCTCTTCCAAGCGCATTCTTCATTAGCTTTCCATACACCACTGCCGTCTTCATACTGTTCTTTTTTAAAAATGGGAACGGTGGTTTTTAGTCTTTCAAGTATAAACGAGACAGCTTCTTGAGCATGTTTGCGATGAGGAGATGATGCGGCAATCACTACACCAGCTTCTCCAACTTTTACTTCACCAATCCTTACATAGAATACTAGTTATTATTGGTTTTTATTAGACAAGCTACGTTTATTATACTTAAAATATAAAAATATAACCCTATTAAGTATGAATGTAATTTATCAATTCTTTAAATTACCTGTGATGTATTGCAATGTTCACAACTTCTGGCCATTTTTGTCTAGTCAACACAGTGATACTTTTCATTTCATTCAACGCCATTGACTCGTAAGCTTCGTAAAATAATGTTTTTACTTTATTCCCATTAAAGTGTTCTCTAGTTGTTCCTATAAATATTGATATAGCTCCACATTGTGGCGAGTTGACAGAATTCATAGCAGAGCCAATGTCCAGTTCAGAATTCACAATCTTTAAATCAATCATTTTTTTTTAACCTGACAACAAATTCAATAACCAAAAATATCAGGTTTTTTTCCTAGGGTTATAAAAAAAACATTTTTGAAATACGATTGATTACTACCTCCACTTATGGGCGGAATAACAGCCACAATATCCTTTTCTTTTAAGGTAATTTGCGAACTATCAGATATATAATTCTCATTGACAGCTAATATAAATGTGTTTCCTATTGCCAATAAATTAAATTGGTCTACCAACATGGACCGTAAATTGTGTCCAAATAAAGTTTGTGGTAATTGAGCAGTCGTACTCTTTACTTTGGACAACTCACGAGCTTGAGCAAAAAATATAATCGTAACATTTACCTCTGTCATCACCTATAAATATAAAATATATTTTAGTTATAGATCCTGATTAATTTGTATTGAAACATTATGCAAATTATAAAAAAGATATGTTTGGTAGATACTTATTGGTTATCTTTTCATTACTTGCCAGTATCGGAATGTTTGGGTTCATCGTATTAAGTATTAACTAATACACTAAGTATTGCTATAATTTTTATATTATAATTATAATACTAAAAATTAAAAAACAAATACTATTTAAAATAAAAATAAATATATTTTTAAGCAATTTATAACTTACTTCATATAATTTAGCTACCTATTGATCTATCGCACTATTTATTAGCAAAAATGAATGGCCTAATAATTCCCATACCCTGAAATGATTGCCGTCATGGCGTCACATAAATCAAGTCATATACATTTTCAAAAACTCACAATCAATGTTTGGTGCCTCATTTGGCTTGAAATTTTAGGTGTTAGCATTCAGGCCTCAGGGTCCACAGAATTGTATTCATAGTTGCCTGATTTGAGTTCTAACCATAGATCACTCCTGAATTTTGATATACAATTGCCAATAATGGTTAAAGAGTGGCGTAAAGATAAACAATAAGTAACACATACCTAATATGAATATTCATGTTTTAAAAAATTTTAAATACTAAAACTTTTTTATAGTGGAAACATGGAAAGGCAATATTTTGAAATTTTGAATAATACGTGTAAGAATGTTTTTGAATAAAATATAATAAATATTCACATAATAATTGGCATGCAGTTAAAATAGTTACATTTTTTTTCGAATTAATTCTTTATTAGTTACCTAAATCTTAATTTTAAAAATTGTTCTATTGGTTAATTTTTAAGATACAGGTAGGTAGCTGTGTAAAAATACTAAATTATCTCTTAACGTACGAGACTCTATACCTGTAGTTATTTAATTAAATATTAAGTTAACTGTATTTAATATTATTTAAAAAATAACATTTTTTGACTATAAAAAAAATTGTTAAAATTGTTTTAAACTGAAAATGTATAATGGTTAATCATCAATTAACAATAGGTATTTCAATTGTGTATGGTTTGAAATTAGGTAGCCACGCCTATCAATTAAGTTTTAATTTAAAAATGTACATTTTATAAGATAAGAGTAAGTACTTACAAGTACTACTAATAAAAAACATGAACATTTTTATATTTATCTGAGTTTTATCTAAATACTTACTCAAAAAATTTATATTTGCATTATATAGTGAACCATTAGTGTATTGCATAGACGTGCGCAGACCTCTGAGTCAGGTATGGCTAAATTTAATCTAATCAACTACCCCTTTGTATGATCACACAAGAAAAAAATTATTGACATTTTCACTACAAACTTTTAAGTGACCCTTTTGCTGGTGACTGTGGAAAATATGTAAACAATCAGTTTTCATTATTTCACACATACAAAATTCATCAATATTGATTTAAAATTTTAACCAAATATATTCTTATAAAGCAATTTATTCAAAAACGTTCAAAATATAATGTAAATTATATAATATTAAAAATTGTCAATTAACATTTTTTATTATTATAAATTATTCATGGGAAATCGACCTTAGGGCTATTAGTTTATAAGATATAAATATTTAAAGTTTAGATGAGCGGAGTAGTAGTCATAAATTTCACGGAGTAACCCCGTACCACTCAACTCCACTCATCTAAACGTTCAATACTTATAAGTTATAACTAATATAACACAAACTACTCGCACTAAATTCGATTTTTATGAATCGAAAAACTTAGAAAAAAAATTCTGCTTTGGAATATAAAATTAAAACTTTATCATTCAAAAAATAAAAAAATTAGAAGTATAAAAATATTTAAAATTATAATTTTTTAATAACAAAGTTGTTTTGTAAACGACTTGAAACTAAGTAAAAAATATTTTCAAAAACAATTACACTTTTTGAAATAATGAGAGTTAAATTTTAAATGAATCGCCCTGTATATAGTCTCTCGGGTAAATAAAAACGTTTAAAAACTAAAAGGGCTACTTTTAGTCATGTCTTCATAAGGTACTAACCCACTCATATATAAAAAAATCTCAGGTAGGACTAAAGCCCGATCAGCCCTACCCGTGCGCACGCCTATGGTTTGGTAGACTGTAGACTATAAAAGGTTACCCTTAATTATCACAAAAAATAGAACAATCAATACTTAACAATAAAAACAAACTAAAATTGAATTGAATAAATTAATAATCACTGACCTTGACGAATAATTTTAAACACTCGTTTGGTATTTTTAAAAAAACGAAATGATTTTTTATTTAATGTTTGACCATTCATCATTTGAAGCACTAGAGAACGACAGGTTAAATTATTTGCCATATTAAATAACAAATTTTTCTAAGGCTTCCTTAGTGTTACGTAAGAAGTGACCAATAATAGTCACAAACCATGCAAGTAATTAATTTCTTATTTCTATATTATAATAACATGAATCTCATAGGAGCAATTGTACCATTGACCTATTATAATAGGTCAATGAGTTGTACTATCTCCGATTAAAGTTAACCGGAGTTTAATTGGCAGAATTTGCCGGTTAAATATCTGTTATCAGCTGATTAAGTGTAATCGAAGTTTAACTGTGACATACCCATGACTACCTATAGCATGCCGTGACTACTAACCAGTAACCGTGGATATTATGTCGTATGTTGTTATTGTTTTGGAAAACAGCTGATCCTGATCGCCAATAGTTGATAACGCTGGAAAGTAAACACAAAAAGACGTAAATAATAGTAAAAAGACACAATTTAATATTTATATTTTATACCTTATTACGTCTCAATTTTTCACTCTCGTGTTTGTTCATCTCGTTCGTAATATTCAATATTATATTGATCACCGAGAAATGGTTGTTCACTTACTTTACTGTGAAATTATTTCATGTAGCTCGAATAAATTCTTTTGATAAAAATAAAGGTTTTTTAACTTTCAAAAACGATTTGGTGGAACGGTCACGAACACCCACTATTCTATCGGATATCAAATAAAGTGAATTGAATTTTCGCCGACCATTAGGGGTAGGATATTTGGATATTTATCTTTAACACTGCAGATCGGCAACTTAATGACTAATTAACTTACTACATAAACTGGTAGCAAAGTATTTTATTCCTAATTGTTTGACGTTTTTTATAGCCCAACAAGTCGAAACAGATCCCATGGGTCGAATATTCCTTGATCACGTAGGTGGTGACCGACTGTACGCGTGTGCTGCGTGTGACACTAACCTGACTAACCGAGATGAGTTGATTAGTACCAGATTCACAGGTGCAACAGGTCGTGCATTCCTATTCAACAAAGTTGTAAACCTCAATTATAGGTACGGACATATGGTATTACTAATTTATTAAAACAATGTACATAAATGATAGGTAGATATTCCTAAAATGTTTTTATTTTAATAGGCATTTATGGTAATTACTAATTACTAATTTTACATCAGTAAATAAACTAGATAAATACAGTTAACTAAATTCATTTGATTTCTAAATAACTGAAAATATTAGTCTGTAAATTATAATGCTTATCCATTAGTGTTTTTATCTGCACTTATGTTAACAATATATTACTTTATAGTTTCTATGAATTCTCAAAATTCTTCACTCCAATGCATTTCTTTTGAAGTTTTTATTTCTTGTAAGAAAATTGTATAACTCAACATTACTTTTTAATAACAAATCGGTGGTTAAAAGCAATTTATTTGATTTTTTTTTCAAACGAGTCTTGATGGTTAAAAATACAATACACAATATCTTTTCTATGGACTTAAATAGTGACGATGGAATGATACTTGGTACAATTTATTATAATATAGAACATATTGAAACACTTGTGCATATAACATTATTAGATTATTATTTAGTATTTACACATAAGGTACCCATATTACATTTGAAATAAATATTAAATTATAAATCATGATCTAGAAAACTTTCTTTTAGTGTTTAAAAGCAGAATTATTTTTTCATTTATTATTATTGTACTCGTGGTTGTGGCTAATGGATCGATACCGCTGAATAAAATAAAAATAAAATATATTGCTGAATTTTGTATACTATAATTAGTTCTATATTTATATACATTTTAATTATTCAACTCTACTTAGGTATTTATTTATTGTTGCCATTGTTAAAAACTGAAAGTTATCTAAAAAATTTTCAGTGATGTGCAAGATCGAGTAATGTTAACTGGGCGTCATATAGTGCGAGATGTATCATGCAAAAATTGTGACACCAAGTTAGGATGGATATATGAATTTGCCATGGAAGAAAATCAACGCTATAAAGAAGGACGAGTTATATTGGAAAGGGCATTGGTTACCGAAGGAGATGGTCTTGAACATGAAATATAAATGTGCATCAAGATGTTGATTTGTATAGATTTGTTTTTTTTGTCTCTAAAATTGTATTATATCGATGTGTAATATAAAATATAATGTACCTATAGCTTAAATCTAATCAAAAAATATTAAATACAAATGTTTTGATGTTCCATACAAAATACCAGTAGTGGTTATGTTATTCAATATTTTATACGCCAAATATTAAATTTTGAACTTAAATTAATTAATACATTAAAAATGTATGTGTATATATTTGTACTAATTATATTGCATGGTTATAATGATTAAAATTCTAAAAAAAAAAATTATATTACCGGTACGTATTGTACTTTTGTAGAATTAAGTATATTATCTATTCATTTATTTGTTTTAATCTTATTTTGTTGACACAATTGTTTTTCATGTAATTGAATAATAAAAATAATAAAATGATTTGTAGTGAGACACAGTCATGAAATCAATTCAAAGTTTTGTGATTTTATTTTATTAAATAAGCTTCTCCTCATCTTAGACTTAAACATTACTAACCGATGAAGTGCTTGAAACGCACTGAAGGATCAGTTTTACTCTGTTATTTTCAATATTAGAGCGAATTGGACTATTATCATAAAAACTAAATATATTTTGCAGGGCCTGTAGTATAATTTTTAACACTGACATTTTTAAGTTATAATCATTTGAAATTGTAAATTATTTGTAAACTTAAAATGCTCATAACTCCTTTCAAAATAAAAATTTAAAAATGTAATAGACATATCCTTCATAGATATATTCAATGAACTTAACAATATTAATTTAAAATTATATGCTGGTCCAGATAATCTCTCCTCAAAATGTTTATTTTAATGCCGCTTTATATTATCATATCCAATACACTTACTATTCAACCAATCTTTAACTAACGGTGTCTTCCCTACCTTCTGGAAAACAGTTTTCATTTCACCAATATATTTAAAAATGGTGATCAATCATCTGTAACAAACTATCGACCAATATCTAAGATATCAATTATTTCAAAAATATTCACAAAAATTATTAATTCAAAATTATTTTCAATGTTTCAAAATATTCTTATTAATGAACAACGCGGCTTTTGATCGGGTCGATTTACTGTTACTAACTTAGCTATTTTTCAAACAAAACATCTCAGACTCATTCTTGAAAAAATCACAAACAGATGCAATTTATACTGATTTGAATAAAGCATTTGATCGAATTGATCATCAATTATTAACTCTAAAATTAAATAAAATGTATAATATTTATGACTTAGATAATTTTTGCAGTTGGTGCTTACAAAACGGCATGGAATTGAATCTAAGTAAATGGTCTGTAATAACTTTTTCAAAAAAAAAAAAAAATTTCTTACATATAATTATAATTTATTAGCACGTTCACTTAAACGTACATCACTCATTAACGATTTATGATACAAAATTAAAATTCAACGATCATATTAATAAAATAAAAAATAAAGCAGCTTCCAAATTAGGTTTCCTCAAACGATGTTGCTCTGATTTTTATAACCCATTTGCTTTGAAAAATATATATTACTCTTTAGTTATACATCTCAACTGGAATATTCTGTACTAATTTGGTCCCCAAATACTGTAACCTCTATTCAAACTTTTGAATCTATACAAAACTATTTTTTTACAATTTCTTTCTTTTTAATGTAGAGTAGATAGACTCCCTCATTTTGGTTTTAATAGGATTTTAGGGTTTTTTAATTTAACTTCTCTCAAAAATCGTAGAAATTATCTTATCTTAAATTTTCTATTTAAATTACTTAATAATGAAATAGATGTGGTCCTTTACTAGAAAATCTTAATTTTAAAATTAATACTGCTAAAACTAGTAACAATCATTTATTTTTCTTAAAACACATAAAAACCAATTATATTATAAATTCTCCTACTAACATACTAATGTTAATTGTAATCTACACATTTAGACCTGTTTTCTTGTAACATAAATGATATTAAAAACATGTATACTTTAGCTTAATTGTATTATATATTAGCAATTAAGAGTACCGTGAACTAGTATTATTATATTATTATACTATTGTAATTTTTGTCTTTATTTTACTTTATTCTTATATTCTATATTTTTTTTATTTTTTATTTTTATTTTTTCTACTTTTGCTTGTTACATACACTTATTATATAATTCACTTATTTACTTTGAAACACCTTATTCATTATACAATACATAATTTATACACACCTAATTAATAATTATTACTTATACTCTTAATATCAAAATACTTTATATGACTATCAAAAATATACACATATTGTAAATGGAGTTTTGCTCCGTATATTAATAATTTTTTTTTTTTTAACTTTTATTTTTAATACATACAATCTATAAATACATTTTATAATAAGCGTGTTTGAGGATTTACGTTTAATGACATGATTGACACGATGAAGTAATCACCCAGCGGCAACACTTACTGGCAAAAGGGTTAGAATTATTTTAGGTTACGGTTCCAGTTAGGCTTTAACCTTCTAGGTGGGTTCCCAGGAATGGACTCAGAGTTTAGAGCAAGGATTAAAGGGTTAGAGTGGTTTGCAAGACGGGCACGGAAAAGTTTGTAGGGGTTTTTGGCTTCTTCTTTGACAGTGAGTATTTTTAAGTCTGAATGTAAGGTATGATTTAAAACAGACGGAGGGGCGCATGTAATCATGCGTAGTGAGGTTGATTGGAATGTTTGGATTTTATAAATGTTTGATTTTTTTGCTGATCCCCATAGTTGGATACCATATAACCAAATCGGTTTGAGGAGGGTTTTGTATAGTAGTAGTTTTGTATTAAGGTTAATTTTTGATTGTTTCCCTATAAGTGGAAAGAGTGCTCTTTGTCTGGCATTTAGTATGAGCCGTTTTTGTTTAATATGTGTGGCCCAGGTAAGTCTTTTATCTAGTGTCATACCCAAATATTTAACGTTAGTGGAAGAAGGAATGACTTTATTGTTTAAGTAGACTGGGGGTACTGTGCTTAGTTTGAGAGTGAAGGTAATGTGAGATGATTTTTCGTTATTTATTTTTATTTTCCATTTGGAATACCAGTCTGCTAGTAAGTTTAGATGATTTTGTAGGTGTTGTCTAGCAAGGTGTGGATTTTTTTCTGAAGTGTATATAACTTTGTCGTCAACGAAGTCGGCTACCGAAGTATGAGAGGTGGTTGGTTGATCGGCTGTGTATATGTTGAATAGTATCGGGAAAGAGATGGCACCTTGAGGAACACCAGCTAGGATTGGGGCCAAGTTTGAAATTTCAGAACCAACTTTGGTGAAAAAGAATCTGTCTTCAAGATATGATTTAAAAAATAAGTAGTAGGATGGTGGAAGAATTTTTTTTAGTTTGTGTAGAAGACCGGGGTGCCAAACTCTATCAAATGTTTGGGCAACGTCGAGTAGAATAGCTGAGCAGTATGATTTGTTTTCTAGGGAGTAGGCGATTGAGTCGGTTAGGCGGTGTATCTGATGGATAGTGGAATGTTTATTTTGAAATCCAAATTGTGTGTGGGGAATGATTTGGTTGTAATTAATGATCTTGGATATTCTTTTTAAGATCATTTTTTCACATAGTTTCGCAAAAAATGGTAGTAGGCTTATTGGGCGATACGATGACGGAGTATCTGGAGGTTTTCCAGGTTTGGGAATTAAAATAATGAGTGATATTTTCCATTGAATAGGGAAGTACGAGAGCCTCAGAATAGAGATTTAAAATATAGGTTAGGTGAATTAATGCAGTCTTTGGCAGTTGGCGAGCTACTTCAGCTGTGACGAGGTCTATTCCAGGTGTTTTTTTAAGTGGGAAGGTATTAATAAAGTGCAGGACCTCAGCTGGTAAAAAAGATTTGGGGGCAAGATAAAGTGAAAGAGCTGAAGTAAGAGAAATTTCAATTGTTTCTGTGAAGGTACTGTTGCCAATTGGTTGGTGGGGCTTGAAGACTTCTGAAAGATGAAAACAAAAAAGTTCGGCTTTCTTTTTATCTGATTTGCACCATGTACCATCAGGTTTTTTTAGAGTAGTTTGGGTAGGTTTTTTAAGCAGTTACGTGTTGCTTTCCAGAGTGAATTGTCTTTTATTGTTAGGGATGAAATCCAATTATTATACGATTCGTTTCTTAGCTGTTGCAGTATACGTTTCAGTGATGAGGTTAGTTTATTGTAAGTACTTTTGTCAGATGGAAGTTTTGACCATTGGCAACGGGCTCTGGCACATCTCTTTTGGGTTATTAGTTCACGGACATGTGCAGGGATCGATAAATGGTTATGATTATTATTTTTATTCGGTTGGGTAGTAGAGTTCCATGCAGCTGATTGAATGATTTGAGTAAGATTAAGTACAGCGTCGTCAATATCCTTTGGACATTCAGACGTATGTTTAATTTTATTTTTTGGTTAATAATGTCACGAAATTGCTCCCAATTCATTATTCCATTTATTAGTGATGGGTTGCTAGGTTGAAGGCGGGGTGAGGCATTTATGCATAGGAGGATTGGGGAGTGATCGGAACACGGATCTAATAAGTTTTTTTACTAAGTGACTTAGTTAGGTGGTATTTTAGCTACGAATATATCAAGGATATCAGGACGTTTTCTTGGTGATGATGGCCAGTATGTTGGATTGGGAGGGGCGAGGATAGATAATTGTTTATTATTGACGGTTTTTAGTAGAGCTTGTCCTTATGGGTTAGTTGTGTGGCAGCCCCATTGATGTTTAGCGTTTAGGTCGCCGCCTATGATGAAGTATTGACTAAGATCGTTTAAGAAATTTTCAAATTGTGTTTGCGTAATTTTGTGTCTTGGCGGGCAATATGACGCCACTATAGTTATTGGAACATGATTTAATTTTATATTTATAGCTGCAGCTTGGAGGAAGTCTTCATTTATACTAGGAAGGGGGGTGAATTGTATGGGCGACCTGACGAGAATCGCTGCACCTGCGTGGGTCGTGTTATCTGGGTGGTTTGCTGAGATTATGGTGTAGCCAGGGATTGAGAATTTGGTATTGGAGGTAAAATGGGTTTCTGAAATAATTGCTAAATCGATCCTTTTTTCGTTCAGGGTCATTATTAATTCATTTTTATGGTTTGCTAGGCCGTTAGTGTTCCATAATAGAATGGCTAGGGATTGTGAGGTGAATGAATTATTTAACATTTTAGGAAAGTAGGCGGTCAAGACGGTGGTGAGGAGAGATAAAAATGGATTTATCAGAGCTTTAAATTCATTAATAAAATTGGTTGGAGCGAGGTCGTTAGTTTGATCAGACGGGGGTGTATGCAAACTTTGGTTATTTGTGGCTTGAGCATAAGAACGAGGGGATAGTGAAGAGAGGTTAGCTACGGGCGTTGGCTGCTGGGTGATTTTAAAGTCTGTATTATTTAATTTATTTATATATGGTGTATTTTCCAAGTTGGTACCTCGTCTTTTTGATGATGATTGTAGTTGTTGGATTTGTTTGTAGATTTGGCAGCCTTTATAGTTGACCGGATGGTCGCCTTTGCATAGAGCACATGTGACAGGTGTGTCTCTAGTTTTCACGTAGCTGGTTGATGGATGGTGTTCCCCACAGCGGACGCATCTTGGTGGGTAGGCACAGTCTTTTCTAGAGTGACCATACTCTTGACAGTTAAGACATTGTAGAATGTCTTTCCTCTTGTGTGGTTCTTCAATTTTTACTCTTGTGTGGAGTAAAGATGTTAAGTTAAAAATTTCCTTATTTATTTCTGCTGGATCGAGGTCGATAAAAATTATAGGTAGTTTAACCTTTGTAGTCTTGTGGATAATGTTTGTCACTTGGCGTACTGTGTACCCTTCTTCTTCAATGGCTATTCCTATATCAACCGTAGAGGTGGATGGGTGCAGGTTACGGATGACAATACGAAAGGATTTCTCTTCACGTGGTTGGTAAGTGTGGTATTGCACCTCATTCTCTTTTAGGAAGTGGATAATGACACGATAGTATTCTGGTTTAGTTGTTTGTATTTTTAAATCGTTAGCCGATGATTTAAAGAAAAAGTTATCGAAACCGATTAGTCTTACTAGCTCGTCTCAGAACCCAATGAAGTCAAGGACGCCGCGGACTATTATTGGAGGAGGTAAATTTGATCTACTTGGTGCATCTTCATAATTTAAATATGTTTTACTTGGTGCATCTTCACAGTTAGCAGTATTAAATGGGGTTTGTGACGAACTGGTGGTAGGATCTGATCGGTTGTCGGTGGTGAGTAAGGAGAATCTATTTGTTGTTCAAAAATAGGTTTTTTTTTACTTGCCTCTGGCCGTCGGATTTTGCAGAGAGATGACGTTTGCAGTTTTTTTGGGTGTTTCGAAGTCTTCGTCAACCATTTCTGTTGAATCGTTGAACACGTCACTGGATACACTCTGTATACTGGTGTTTCATGATGGGGCTTTTTTTCCTATAGTAGTTAACGATTTATCTATAGATTTTTTTTATTTGATTATGAGTGCCGTGTTTTGTGTATTCATTGTCGTTACGTGTCTTGCGATAACGTAGACGGTGATAGTCATGTACAGCATGTACAGCATCGCTTAGTAACATAGTAAAATACAAAATATAACCTGTAAGGCAGAACAGCCGACTAAACAGTGTAGCCAAACTGTTATATATCTCTGCCCTAAGATTTGTACTAAGTAATAACATAATCATAATTAATACAACAAAAAAAAACAACATAATAATTTTAATCACAATACACATTTAAAATCTTATTGATCTAACTTACTTACTTTTTTTATATTTTTCCCCTTAGCCCCGGTCGTCTCTCACATCTACCAATTTCAACACTCTTAAGAGATTCAACTGAAACTTGACTTAGTACCAAGTCCAAATTTTCCTTTAATATCTCTTTCTCTAATTCATCATCTAATTGTTTACTAACATCATTATTTTGTTCATTTTCATAATCCAAGTTCTCACTTGGGTTCCTCTAGAAGTCACCAGACTTGATCATTTCATCTAAGTGTCTTTTCCTTACCACATAACTATCTAGTTTCCTCACTAAACAAATTCTTTTTCCAAGAACCTCTTCAACTACTCCCTTTTTCCAAGATCTCTTATTAGGATTTTTGTAATCCCTGGCAAAACACATTTCACCTTCCTCAAATTCTTCTTCTCTTTTTCCTTTAAAATGTTTAAGCTGATTTTCTTTTCTACCTCCTAACTTCCTTAATAAATCCAATCTAGTACGCACTTTTCTGCCAAACATTAACATTGAAGGGCATTCCCCAGTCACCCAATGCAGTGCAGTCCTCAAAGAATGATCATCCTGGAATTTGTGCAGTCCTCAAAGAATGATCCTCTTGGAATTTGTGAAGTCCTCTAGGAATGGCCCTCAAAGAATTTGACGGGTCCTCAAAGAATGATCCTCAAAGAATGATCCTCTTGGAATTTGTGCTGTCCACAAAGAATGATCCTCTTGGAATTCAAATGGTCCTCAAGGAATGATCCTCATGGAATTTGTGCAGTCCTCAAAGAATGATCCTCTTGGAACTTGTGCAGTCCTCAAGGAATGATCCTCTTGGAATTTGTGCAGTCCTCAAAGAATGTTCCCCAAGGAATGATCCTCAAAGAATGATCCTCTTGGAATTTGTACAGTCCTCAAATAATGATCCTCTTGGAATTTGTGCAGTCCTCAAAGAATGATCCTCTTGGAATTTGTGCTGTCCACAAAGAATGATCCTCTTGGAATTCAAATGGTCCTCAAGGAATGATCCTCATGGAATTTGTGCAGTCCTCAAAGAATGATCCTCTTGGAACTTGTGCAGTCCTCAAGGAATGATCCTCTTGGAATTTGTGCAGTCCTCAAAGAATGTTCCCCAAGGAATGATCCTCAAAGAATGATCCTCTTGGAATTTGTACAGTCCTCAAATAATGATCCTCTTGGAATTTGTGCAGTCCTCAAAGAATGAAAATCTTGGAATTTGTGCAGTCCTCAAAGAATGATCCTCTTGGAATTTGTGCAGTCCTCAAAGAATGTTCCTCAAAGAATTTGAAGGGTCCTCAAGGAATGATCCACAAAGAATTTGAGGGGTCCTCAAGAAATGATCCTCTTGGAATTTCTGCAGTCCTCAAAGAATATTCCTCAAAGAACGATCCTCAAAGAATTTGAAGGGTCCTCAAGGAATGATCCACTTGGAATTTGTGCAGTCCTCAAAGAATGTTCCTCAAGGAATGATCCTCAAAGAATGATCCTCTTGGAATTTGTGCAGTCCTCAAAGAATGTTCCTCAAAGAATTTGTAGGGTCCTCAAGGAATAATCCTCAAGGAATGATCCTCTATGGAATTTGAAGGGTCCTCAAAGAATGATCCTCTTGGAATTTGTACAGTCCTCAAATAATGATCCTCTTGGAATTTGTGCAGTCCTCAAAGAATGAAAATCTTGGAATTTGTGCAGTCCTCAAAGAATGTTCCACAAGGAATGATCCTCTTGGAATTTGTGCAGTCCTCAAAGAATGTTCCTCAAAGAATTTGAAGGGTCCTCAAGGAATGATCCTCTTGGAATTTGTGCAGTCCTCAAAGAATGATCCTCTAGGAATTTGTGAAGGCCTCAAAGAATGTTCCTCAAGGAATGATCCTCAAAGAATGATCCTCTTGGAATTTGTGCAGTCCTCAAAGAATATTCCTCAAAGAATGATCCTCAAAGAATATGAAGGGTCCTCAAGGAATAATCCACTTGGAATTTGTGCAGTCCTCAAAGAATGTTCCTCAAGGAATGATCCTCAAAGAATATGAAGGGTCCTCAAGGAATGATCCTCTTGGAATTTGTGCAGTCCTCAAAGAATGATCCTCTTGGAATTTGTGCAGTCCTCAAAGAATGATCCTCTTGGAATTTGTGAAGGCCTCAAAGAATGTTCCTCAAAGAATTTGAAGGGTCCTCAAGTAATGATCCTCAAAGAATTTGAGGGGTCCTCAAGAACTGATCCTCAAAGAATTTGAAGGGTCCTCAAGGAATGATCCACTTGGAATTTGTGCAGTCCTCAAAGAATGTTCCTCAAGGAATGATCCTCAAGGAATGATCCTCAAAGAATGATCCTCTTGGAATTTGTGCAGTCCTCAAAGAATATTCCTCAAAGAATTTGAAGGGTCCTCAAGGAATAATCCTCAAGGAATGATCCTCTATGGAATTTGAAGGGTCCTCAAATAATGATCCTCTTGGAATTTGTGAAGTCGTCAAGGAATGATCCTCAAAGTATTTGAAGGGTCCTCAATGAATGATCCTCTATGGAATTTGTGTAGTCTTCAAAGAATGATCCTCTTGGAATTTGTCAAGTCCTCTAGGAATGAACCTTTAAAGAATTTGAAGGGTCCTCTAGGAATGATCCTCAAAAAATTATCCTCTAGGAATTTGTGAAGTCCTCTAGGAATAGCCCTCAAAGAATTTGAATGGTCCTCAAGGAATGATCCTCTATGGAATTTGTGTAGACTTCAAAGAATGATCCTCTTGGAATTTGTCAAGTCCTCTAGGAATGAACCTTTAAAGAATTTGAAGGTCCTCAAAGAATGATCCTCTTGGAATTCGTGAAGTCCTCTTGGAATGAACCTCAAAGAATTTGAGAGGTCCTCTAGGAATGATCCTCAAAAAATTATCCTCTAGGAATTTGTGAAGTCCTCTAGGAATAGCCCTCAAAGAATTTGAATGGTCCTCAAGGAATGATCCTCAAAGAATTTGAGGTGTCCTCAAGGAATGATCCTCGACAAATGATCATTCTGGAATTTGTGCAGTCCTCAAAGAATGATCCTCTTGGAATTTGTGAAGTCCTCTAGGAATGGCCCTCAATGAATTTGAAGGGACCTCTAGGAATGATCCTCGCTTTACTTGAGTAGTCCTCTAGGAATGATCCTCGAGGTCTTTGAGGATTCCAAGATGTTTGTCCCTTTAGAATTATTCCTTGAGGATCATTCCTAAAAGAATAATCTTTATGGAATTTGAGGATTCCTCTAGGAATTCCATAGAGGATCATTCTTTGAGGATCATTCCTTTAGGACCCCTTAAATTCCTTGAGGGCCATTCCTAGAGGACTTCACAAATTCCAAGAGGATCAATGAGGAAAAAATTAAAAGGTTGGGTTGGCGCCCGCAGGCAAATGCATTTTAGAAAACAAAAAAGAAAATTTAGAAAAAATTAAATGGTAGGAACACACATTAAAGAGTTCAAACTATGATGTCCACAATCTTAAAAGAAAAAACTATTCAAACTAATTATAGGTAGTTAATTGAAGAAGGATTATTCAATGGGCACCAGATTATCAATAATCAAGTCTACACAAAAATTCAACTAGAGCTACATAAATAAAAAAAAAAATTGAAACGGGGTGTTGGCGCCCGCAGGCAAATGCATTTTAGAAAAAAAAAAATGTGGTAAAAATTTAACTGTAGGAATACACATTACAATAAGTATACACATAAATGCCAAGAATCTTAAACAGAAGAAACTATTCAAAAAGTTTTTAGTTAATTAAAGAAGGATTATTCAAAGGGCACCTGGTTATCAATGTTCAAAAAATTCAGCTAGAGTTCAAATCATTAAAAAAAATTGAAGAAAGGTGTTGGCGCCCGCAGGCAAATGCAGTTTAGAAAACCAAAAAATATTTAGAAACAATTTTACTTTACGAATACACATTACAAAGTACAAACAAAAATGCCCAGAATTTTAAACAGAAAAACTATTCAAAATGATAAGCTCACTAAAGAATGATAATACAGAGAGTATCAGGTTATCAATGTTTAAAAAATATCTACAAAAATACAACAGTTAAAAAAATTACGAATAAAATTGAAGTTATGTGTAAGCGCCCGTTTACAAATGCATTTTAGAAAACAATAAAAATTATAGAAAAATTTAAATAGTAAAACCACACATTAAAGAGTTCAAACTTAAATGTCCAAAATCTTAATCAGTTTTTAAATGTTTTAATTTAAGATATTTATAAAAAAATCAAAAAAGTCAAATATATAAAAATTAAATTGAATGGTGAACGTGAGACAGCTTCTTTTCAAATTATATAGTATGTACACAGGTACTCAGTGTACTCCTAGGTGTAACCGGTTAACGTTGAAATATATTTATACAAATCAATCTATTAGAATTCAATGAATTGAAAAAAAAATTGTTTGAGAAACCTGGGTGAAATAACACTAAACAAAAGAATACCCTGGAAGCTAAATACAACAGTACTTAATAACTACATTCCAAAAATTAGGTATTGTTTACATTATAATAATACGAACAGTTATTATGATCAGAGGTGTATCACCGTAATATATGTATTATAAAATGTATAAAAATGAATGTAATTTATTAAGGATGTAAAATAATGTTTAATTTAAAATAATATTGTGTTTGGCTGGTTCTACAGTCAATATTAATTTACAAACTATTTAGTCTTAATGCAAATAAAAACATAGTCAGATATCTGTTTTAGTCTTTGTAAATATGTGCGGAAAAAAATTAAATCTAATACAATGTAAAAAAATGTGGGAGGAAACCTTGAGAATTCTTTGACAATAGGATACCAAAACACAAAACCGTATTTTAAATTAAAACTATTGATTTTATACATTTTCTATTTACAAAAACTCATAAGTATTGAAAACATTATAAAATCCTAATAAAATAATATTTTTTTATATTTTATAATTTGTCGTGGTAAAAACATCATTATTTAATGTTGGGCTGTATTTAAGTTTTTAATAACTATACTGGTACAACTCTAGCTGACAGTCTTTAAGACCGTGTTAAAAACTATGATAATTAGTTAACGTCTAATTTCCTGTCCTATCATAACCTAAGCTAACTTAACCAAATTAATAATATTTAAATATTTTCTTTCATTGTTATGTTTACAATATCGAATACCTTGATAGTTAGTAAGAAAAGATGATCGCAAAGCTCACGACCAGTGATAATAGTCGTCTATCATCACCATAGCTTCAACTAACCATAGGTTTACCTAACTAACCTTCTTATGACTTATTAAGACATTTTGAATAAAAAGATCCTGAGTTGCAGGTTGCGGAACTTAAGTGTTTGTTTATCAAGTTGATTCTTTGACTGTTGACACCTTAATTCATAAATCCATGGATGGAGCCCATATATAAAGATATGGATAGGCCACGCCTATGTTAAATACATTTGAGGCCGCGTTCCCGGAGGGGAAGGCAATTGAGGCTTCTTTATATTGATAATCGATACTCGATATAGGGTATACTTTATTTGGCCTCAATTGTTCCCCTCGAAGACCGCTGATAAGACCATTATGTCCTATCTATATCTTTATTATCTAAGATGGAGCCATACCCAGCTCACTCGTGTAAACAATTTGAAGCACATAAAAGCGATCAACGAGTCTCTATTAATAATTTATCAGCATCTATCCTCTCATAATACACACTTGGAGACAACACATGCACATGAAAGGTTTTTTTTTAGAACAATATTTTTAAAGATTTTTTTTAGCTTCAGGTTTTTTTTTAAAAATACCAGGATAATGTCGAGCATGGGAGCAACTTTATAACGTATTCAATTAATTTTATTTTGGACTTATTGAAACATGATATGGAGGATGGTCCTTTTGGTCGTCCAGTGTCCACAAATATTTCAATTCATAATATGAAATCCCAGCCCTGTCCCCTATACTCTGATATTAAAAGCCCATACCAACTTCATATTCTCTATGCAAAAAGTAAATTTAAGACTAATTTGTAAATCAATGCACAGTCTCTCTATTGCATTAATATTTGTGATTTCATTAATTTTCAGTATTTTTTATAATTAGATTGGGCAAAACATAAGACAATATCATTTACACAAGACTGTGGCTAACACAATCATACTTTGATAAAAGTATATGATATAAATACCTCCTATATTTGAATTAATCGTTTTTTTCCCCGGTACTTTTTTGGTTGATGGCACTTTGACTACGGCCCCTCAACCTACTGAGGCAACCTTGAGGCATTTCCTTTTAGTAAATTATTAAATCCTCAAACATAACTCTTAATTCAAGAGTTTGCATCTAATACAATCATAATATAATATGAGTATAGTACATTTCGTAATATTTTTTTATAATATTTACTGTTAGTGAATTATTAAGTTTGTATTTCTAATATAATATATGTTATGATATTTATGGACGTCACTTGCACCATGGCCCCTCGATATAGTAATGTGGCGACCCGACACATCTCTTCTAGATAAATGATTAAATACTTAATCAAGTCTTCCAATTCACTAAACATTTATATTTTGTAGATAATTTGAAGAAAAATTTGAAATTGAAGAGAGACTGTGTGAATTAACAAAATATGTGGTGTAAAATGTACATTTGAACACGTGTTATAATGTATTATATTGAACTTTAGTTAGTTTTTTATAATGTACTATAATAATCATTTGAACATTTATTACAATATACGTATATTATACATAGATTTCAAGTATGATTTTTTTTAGTTTTTTTTTGTTGATAGTTACCTGCCTATTACAATACAAGACACTTTATTTTTATATTTTGAAGCAATATATGTTTTGGATTATTTAGATCTATATAAACTAAATTTCAGACCCGTAGTTCAGTATTTAAAGTTTATGTGATCAGAGTCGTGGGACCAAATTTTTTCAGACTGCTAGAATGTTGTAGTCAGTGGCGCCGAGTATGTACTTTAGGTGGTTCAAATGAACCACCTAAATTGGGTGAGGGGGTGCTTGTTAGCACTGGGGTGTATAATAATATAATATCAAGTTATAATTTAATAGGCGTGATTGTAATTTGTATAAACCTGTGAACATATTTTCAAAAAAAAGAAAAATTGATGAAACTTTTGAGTTAGGTAAGTATTGGTTTTATTAAAATTGTTTAATTTTGTCTATAAATTAATATTTTTGTTTTTTTTAATAGTCTGATAGTTAATAAATATTATAGAATCTATGTAGGGTACTTATTTTTCTTTGTAAATACTTGATTTATTGAATACCTAATTCATAGATATAATTATATAAATTAGTAATTTAAGTAGGTAATAACATTAAATATTAAATAATAGTTGTATCTATATAAATAATTATCATAGCCCATATTATGTAAGTAATTAGGTTATATATTATAATATATTTTATTTACATTATTTTTATTACATAAACAATTATTTTTTAAACTAGTTAAAAATGAATAAAAAATTAAAAACTATTTTACATTTTTACTCGATTTTTATTTTTTATACTTAATTAGGTAACATTATTATTGTGAGTTCTTTATTAATATTATGCTATAATTATTTGGTTAATTTGACTTACTCGATGAATTTTGAATTTTGACTTAAGTATATTAATATTTTATAAATAAATAATATTTATACAAATAATAATGATATCCAATCTTAATTTTATCAAAACAATTTTAAATCTATTATTTTTTATTTTCTGTTCTTAGTAGATAGGTAATAATGTTCACACATCATTAATAATGTAATAAACAAATATTGTAAGTAAATTATTCAGTGTATTACCTAATTTTTTGTTTTTCTTAATTTCAATTTTGGCTAAAATTTAGAAGTTAACGTCGACGACAGTTGTGGGATTGACCAAAATAGTGGTATTGATTTGGCAGATAATATAATGTAAAAGAAAACATTCAACGGCAATTAAAAACCATTTTAATTCAACATCTCAGGGCTTATTAAAAGACATTTCATATTTTTCAATAAATCGGGTGCTAAAAACTAAAAATGCTCCATCATTACTACAAAAAGATGTTTTTAAAGTAAATTTTTGTACACCTATAACAACTGGATTTTAAAAACTACTCTACGTCTACCGGGTAAATACGTTTGCCTGACAATAAATATTTACATTAGGTCTACCGCGTCAACAGAGTAGAAGGACAAAACTTACGTAATTATTTATTCTTCCGGCGAAACGCGTTCCCTCCGAGTGTATAATATTGTCTAGTGTCAGAGCTGTGCATCTCCGCCAAGGAAAATGCAGCGCGCGTCTTCATATCTCCGATCCAAAAGTTCAGTCTGGAAGTATTGAGATTAATGACATTTATTAAAATAGGCACCGAGCTTAATAACCAGAATGGAACGAAATAATATGTAAGTACGTATTGGAATCGCTGTTCGTCTCAGACGATTGTCATTTGCCATAGATTATTTATTATTATAACCTCACCGTCCCAATCATAGAAAATACATATATAGTCCTAACCGATGGATGATGGATATTTTTACAATATCTTCAAATACACATTTATTTGCTTCTATGCGGTAAATTGAATTCAAATTTATAACATAGATAACGGTTTTTTACTTGGTAACCATTTATTTATTACTTGGTTTATTAACAAATTCTAATTGATATAAAATAGTAATTAAATAAAAATAGTTTTATTGATCCCAATATTTAAAAATAATGTTTCGAATAAAATAATAAAAAAAATCTAAGAAATACCTATTAATTAATATGTATTACCTAAATAACAAAATAACTAAATAAATTCGTGTTTTTATTAAACATTTTCACGCCCCCCCCCCCCACCCTCAACGAAATTGTATCACTCTTCCTTAGAGTGGCGCACCCCTCAGGTTTAGAACCCTTAAAATAGTGCATGTTAAAAAATCAATCATATTTATATACCTATACGAGTACCTATATGAGTAGGTATATTATTCATAAGTGCGCACACGTCAGGATAGGCAGTTGACCATTCCATAAATATTACTTTTATGTGTACATGGTTATACGTCCCTAAACCCTATGATATAGAATATAGATATTAGGTGAACAATAGAGGTTAAGTATGTGACTCTAAATAAATAGTTACCTATAATTCATAACTTTGTATTTGGGAAAAAAATTATCAGTTATTAATTAAAATTGTATCTTATGTCTATTATCAGTTATCAGTTATAACTTATATTTCTATAAATTAAACATACCTAACCCCTATATAGGTATGCACCTACTAATCATAATTATTCCACGAACAGGGAATGGAAAAACGACGACGACGTTTATATCTCGCGTATTTTATACATTTCTAGTTCGGAACTAAAATATGCGCCTACGACGCTTAGATAGCTTGTGACATTAAATATTTATTTTAAGTCTTAAAGACCCCAAAAGATTATAAAAACAAACTTACTTTAATTATCGGCTCATACTAACTACTCAACTCTAACTAACCTATCGGCTCATACTAACTACTCAACTCTAACTAACCTATCAGCGGAATTCGTGACGTGTGTGAACTGCGACGCCGATGAGGAAACGCTCCAGAATACAGAACTTAGAATATTGTGATTTATGAAAAATAAAATTATACGAAACGCAGTAAGTTTTTTGTTCATATTTTCTTTGCTTATTGAAATTTTAGAATTTTTAATCGAATGTGTCTTCTGCAACGACTTTGAGATTTGCCATAGATAAATAAATAAATGATAGATATTATACTAGGTACGTCAATATGATGAATCCACGGATATAATATAATGCAACTTTTTATATCAAAGAGTTCCGTGTTAAGGAACAATTTGTTCATTGAAATTTGATATGACTATAAACCAAAATAGTTTATAATTTTGAATTTGAATTCTAATAATATAATAAAGGTATTATTTAAATTATTATTTTCGTTTATCAATTTAATTATTGATTACGGTGGTAAATAGATATCAGAAGCACAAGAATATTTTTATAAGAGCATATTATTGTATTAACATAAAGCTATAAACGTATAAAGTAAATTCATCAAATACTTGTACTATAATACCAATTAGATTTCCAAAACTCCAAGTCTATAATTTTAGATTCTGAGCGGATCGATGACTGTATTAATTTTACAATGATGTGTTCTTTATTTTTTTAATATTTTTAATTATTTTTTCTTGTAGTCTGTGTAAACGATAATTATTCGTTATAAAGATTCAATTTTCATATATAATATTATATTATAGGCACTCAGTATATAATTATATGTTTATTTTTAGTTTAGTTTAATTGTAGGTATTTAGTAAATAATATTAGGTATACGAAATTGTGTTTTCGAATAGCTGCAATTTATTTTTTGTATTAGTAGCTACACCATAATAGGAAACTAAAATTTTGTAAATGATGTACAAATGTGTTTTTGGTGTTTTAAGGCTGCTGTAAGATCAATTTATAAGAATCCTTGCATTAAATTGTTAAGATTATTTGATATGAATAATTATTTTATAGAAGATACTTACATATAGGTATGAGTCATTACTCATATTATTGTTTTAAAGTTGCTATATAATACTTATATTTGTGTTTTTTTTAATATAATATATTTCACTGATGTAATATTAGCTATTAAAATATCTGTTATTTGTTTTTTAATAATAATTAATTAAATTAGCAGTTCTTGTTCCTTTATGTTTTTTTATTATTTAATTTAATTTACATTTATACGTTTGGCATTTATCCCAAAGTGATCTCTGAATAATCATCAATGATGAATTTAATAGTTACATTCTCGGTTACATTAACTACAGTTTTCAGCTTCTAATACATTATTTTATATTTTATTTTATGTTTTTAATTTTTTAAATGCAGTCTGCACCTTGTGTCGGAGATTTGACTAATAATATAATACATTTGATACTAGTGATGAACGTAGGTACCTGAATGTTTAATCAAATTATTTACACGATTTCAATAAAAAAATATCTATGAAGTATAAACATCCGCATTTCTATTAACTATAAATTCATAATTGTATGAGCTATACATGTTACATATATTTTAAGAAAAAATTATTCAAAAAACAAGAATAATTTCTATTTTATGTCACACGGGTTGATCTAGCAACTGACTGCTACGACAACTGTACAATTTTTTTTAAGCATAATTCGTTTTGAAAACGTCCAGAAAAGAGTTTGTTTTAAGACTGTCTGTCTTGATAACAACTAATTTAATTTAAAGTGTATTTTTATATTACATTATAATAAAATTAATAATTATAGTAAAATATATAATTGCAAGACATTTAATACCTATATCTATAGCCATCAAGGGTATAAACTACACTAAAAAAGGTGTAAGTATGCTAATAAAATATATGAGGTTTATAATGTATTTATGTATATAAAAATATAAAATATAAAGAATTATAACATTATATTGTTTTAAATACTTCGCGTCAACTTATGCTTCTACGTCACCTAGTTATCAGATTGTCCGTAGCAATAAATATTTAATTTAAGCCTAAAAAGTAAATGTAAAATAGTAGGAAATAATATGAAAACAAACTTACTCGTAAACATCTACTCTTCCAGTGAAACGTAACTAAAGTGCCGCCATCGCCGAAGAAACAGCTATCTTCATACATCTTCATCTAACCATCTTATTCCGATGAGCTGAAACTTGAAAGTATCGAAATGTTTTATGAAAATAACCTGATCATAACGAAATTTGCGAGTTTGTGTTAAAACTTACATTATAATATGTACGGTTTAACGAACTGTCCGTTTATATTGTTGGCTTATTATTTTTTTCTTCACTGAAATCAAAATATACAATATATTATATTTATAATACAATAGTATTTGCTGAAATTATTAGAATTGTTAATCGTCGCCGACGAATTTCGACAATTGACGATTGCCATAGATATTATAAAGTATATTATTTACTATGATAAATCCATAGAACTTATATATTATAGTATTATACTCAGTATACCTATACGGTATATTGATAAATCGTATATTCTTTTCCAGAAATCTTTGTGATCTGCAATGCACCTATTCTGATTTTCTATTTCAATTATAGTTCGCATGCCAAATTTAACTATACAAACTGGTCCGCAAATTTATAGACAGTCTAATACTTTCTTCCGCCAGTGCCAATAAACACAGTGTTTGATAAGTTATATTTTTTTAGTACCTTATTAATTTACAATATGAGTTATTATAAGTTACCTATATAGGTACTTGTCCAAAACTCGACTACCGGGAAATCATTGGTTTTTATGGTATAGCCTTACGAAGTTCACGATTTTCAGTGTTTTACGCACCCGTACAACCCGTAAATTTTTTTTTTATTCTAGGTAAATCAACGTTTTAAAATGATGCAAAAATAATCCTGACACCCACCCATGGTGGTTTTACATAACAAGTCGAGGGATGTTTTTGATTGTAATTGTTCGAGCAAGCGCAGTAAAGATGCATAACTAAAAAAAAAAGTTGAAAGAGGGTGTTGGCGCCCGTAGGCAAATGCATCTTAGAAAACAAAAAAAAAAAAATTAAAGAATAATATTGTGTGAATACACAGTACAAACTTCAAACTAAAATGTCGAGAATCTCAAACAGAAAAATGTATTCAAAATATTTAGTTAATTAATGATGGATTATTCAGAGGGCACCAAGTTATCAATGTTCAAAAAGTATATGCAAAAAATTCAACTAGAGTCTATTCCTAAAAATAAAAAATTGAAGGAGGGTATTGGCACCCGGGGTGGCCACTAATTGCGTCCCGCGGTAAAAATTTCTTCCGAATTGCGGTCCTAGTTTTTTTGGGGTGCATACGAATTGCGGCCCGATTTTTTTTTGGGTTACATACGAATTGCGGCCCGAAATTTAAAATTAAATTAATTTAAATATGTAAATTTAAATTTAAAAAGCTTCATTTTCCTTCACATTTTGATACAGACTTAGAACTGTCTGTAGCATCAATAGATACTGCAGGTAGGTTAAAAATGATGTTTTGTTTTTATTTAAACATTTTGGCATTGGTAAAAACATATATGATATTTCTAAAGGTTAAAAAGTTTTTTTGAAATTAAAATCTGATATTAAAATGTTTTTTTTTATTAAAAAATTTCGGCACTGGTAAAAACGTTTATGATATTTATTGAAGTTAAAAATGTTAGTATAGTTTAGTAAAATTCTAAAGTATACTTATTGATATCTACATTATATTGTGATTATATTTTTTCAGTCAAGATTAAATTATCTAGAGTTAGAAAACCCGGGCCGCAACTCGACTGTACCTAAAATAAACTCGGGCCGCAATTCGGATTAGACCTTTTTTAGTTGATATCTTTGGGACGCAACTAGTATGCAGCCGGCACCCGCAGGCAAATGCATTTTAGAAAACAAAACAAATTTAAATGAATAATATTGTGTGAATACACAGTACAAACTAAGATGTCCAGAACTTTAAACAGAAAAAACTAAAAGAAATATTTAGTTTATTAAAGAAGGGTTATTCATATAGTTAGAGCACAAAGTTATCAATGTTCAAGTCTATAATAAAAATTCAACTAGTCACAAAAATAAAAATAAAAAGTTCAAAGAGGGTGTTGGCGCCCGCAGACAAATGCATTTTAGAAAACAAAAAAAAAAATTAAAGAATTATATTTTATACTTCCTGGTCATATTTTACCTTCAAATTGTGAAACTTTTTGCTTGAAGAATATTATTCTTTGATTGCGTATTCGCCAAAATTGACTATCGAGATCGGCCAAAATTCTTGGTGAATATGATTGTTCGTAATATTACAGACACGATTCTGAAATGCTATATTAGGGGTCCTGGTCATATTTTACTTTCAAATTATGAAATCGTATCCGGAAAATGTAAAATAGATTAAAAACGAATAGGTATTTTTCTTTAATTGAATATTTGCCAATGTTTTCAATCGAGGTCGGTCAAAATTCCAGGTGAATATGAATGTTTGTAATATTCCTGACAAGTTTCTGAAATGGTATTTAGAGATCCTGTTCATATATTACTTCCAAATTATGAAGTCGTCTCCGGAAAATGTAAAAAACATTAATAAATGAAAAGGTATGTTAGTAAACGAATGGATAAAATAAGAAAAGAAGGCACAATTCGGTTTAAAGAAGATACTTGTCAGGACTTTATTCTTTAAACAACATAAATTAATAAATACGATAATAAGATGACTCGTCGATCGCGTCGTTACGTCTGGTCGATTGCGCTGACCACGAAAAACGGACGAGCAAGTCGATACGGACGTCGATCGCGCATTACTGACACGCGTCTCCACCGTTACAGCGGTGGAGGCGCGAGACCACAGGGTGCCACGATTTACAAAACAAAAGTTCTTAAATTAATATCGCTAACAGGTATTATTCTTTTATTGAATATTTTCAAATGTTGCCGATCGAGATCGGCCAAAAATCCAGGTGAATATGAATGTTCATAATATTCCTGACAAATTTCTGAAATGGTATTTAGACCTCCTGGTCATATTTTACCTTCAACTTATGAAACTTTCACCACAAAATTTTGTTTTTTTTTTAAATAAATCACCATCATTATTTATTTTTGTTTAGGTAACATATAAAAAATACCTATTATATTATACATAGACTTCAGAGCCCCATACGTTGACTATGTCCAAGAATCCTAGTGGCGGCTCTGCACATGATGGTTATATTCATCATTGTTTGAAATTTATTTGAAAACAGTGAAACATGATCGAATTGGAAAACGTTGATCAGTTGTTGAGATGTGCCTATCCAATGTGTATTGAAGACATTTTACGTATTAGATACCAATGTTATATAGTTCATAAAATAAAAATGGTTTGAGTTTTACATTGGTATGACGATTATTATAAAAATATTTAACGGTCGTAATGTTAGAGCTATACATCATGGTGTGCTGTGAGCACCGTCAAGAACTTGCGATCACACATTAAATTTTGGGCCGACATATATCGACTGTCTTATCATTTATTGTTATAAATAATTATATTAATTAAAGGTACTCAATTCTATATTTCTTATAATTTATAACTGTAAGAAATATCAATTAAGTGACTAATGAGTAACGATTTAGGTCGATTTAAAGTTTAAAAAGGAATTTGTTCCTTTTATTATACATTTCAATAGCGGACTAGTAAAACTTGATATAGCGGGGAGTAAGCTATTACTTCAGCTACTGGCTACATGTGCAGTAAGAAGACTATATTAGATTAACTTTCCGGCTCCCACACGATCCATACATACCATATTTTTGTCACTACTCTTTAAGCATATTTCCAGCTATAATTTGAAATTGGTTTCTGCTAATAACAGTTCTCTGGCTCAATGTTTATGATTTGTTTTAAACAGTAAATTCATCTGAAGATTGATCAAATGAGTAAATATTATTGAAAACAAAATTATTTCTTATTTTAATTTGTATTTTCCCCTTATTAATTTTTTATTCTCTAGAAATTTAATTTACAAAATTGTACAACCATGTATATATATAAAAAAAAAAATATTTTTAAAAACATGTTATCATTTTTATTTTAGTTCAGTGCTGGCCATTAATAGTTAAGTAGGGTCTAAGTAACAATATATCAATGTATATATTATATACAAATAGACCATAGACTTGATAATATTTAAGTGCATCCTAATAATGAAAAAAGATGCATTCAAGTATTTGTCATTTCTATTGCAAACAACAATAATTTTGTGTAAAAGAAAAACAAAATATAAATTATACATTTAATAAACAACATATGGCGCCCATTTTGAGTGGTAATATTATATTCCATTAGTGTATGTGTTAGTTGCTTTAGGTTTTTTACCCTTTAGAACTGTTGGCTTGCCTTGAATAATGCCTTTTTTCTTGCGGGCAGACTAAAAAAAAAAATTTTACAAAGTATTAACAGGTTTTAATTATTATTAGTAAAATACTCTTTTATGTCTGTTTTTACGCATGATAAATGTATATATTTTATATACCGTCTGTCCGCAAAAACAGGGTACACTTTATAATTAAATTAGGTTCCCATATTACTCAGTACCCTACATACTATTGATTTCTGTTTGTAGGACATGAAACTAGACTATTAGAACACTAATTTCCCACAGAAAAAGTTCTAAAATATGTAAAGGGTACCGATAGTAATGTAGATAACTGAGTTACAGTGTATCCAGTTTTTGCGGACACATGTTGTATTTACAAGTATAAATTATAGATTTAGGTTTGTAAGTACCTTTTTCGATATCGCAGATGCTCCAGGATTACGAATTTTTCTCTCCAATACTGGTATACGCGGTCTATTAAACTCATCTGGTTTTTTTACCCTGTATATTCTGACCAACCAGTGTTCAGTAGTGTACGCCTCTTCCAAATAGGTAAGGTCAAAATTTTGGTTACCTATAACGGCATTACGCGTGCGATCGAAACCAGCAGGTGTCCTAAAATCCAACTATAAACAATAGTTAGTATTTTTCAATTAACATATAAATGTAGGTATTTATGCGTACCTTCAAGTCACCAAATCTATAGTAGCTCAGTTTATACATTAAACAATTGAGCATGGTTGGTGAGCCCTGACTGTCAATTCTAAATTCACCCCGTTCAGTAAAGTAATCAGATTCCTAGATAAAACCAATTTCAAAGTAAAAAATCAATACTAAAAAATAAATGTCTATATTTATTTATTTTTACTCTTATGTCTTTAGGATGTTCGCCTTCAGCAATCCGAACCATCCATAAGAATTTATTAATATCATCGCCCGAGTATCCAATTACACCTCCAAATATAACAAGGACATAATCAACATCAAGTGATGTCATTATCTCATATGCTTTTGGCTCAGTTGACGACATCGCTTTACCAACAAGTGCTATATGACTATTGTTCCAAGTATTATTATCAACTAGTGTTGTGCGATTTGCCATTCCAGCTATTTGATAACCATAATCCCACCAAGACATAACACGAGCATCATTGTCGGTGTTTTGGGATAGCCAATAGTAAGCTTCACGAAAATCATCCAATATTTGCCGAGATCTAATTATACAATTATAAATAAAATTTGGTAATGAGATGTAAGAAAAAAAATGATCTAATGAATAAAAAATATTGATGGATAATGATAAAACTATATATTATATAGATATCTTACCCATCATTACTGAATGATGCTAGTACAATACTAGGACTAGAATATGCATTACTGGTGACCCATGTACAATGAACAACAAACATCATGAGTACGAGTAACATAGAAATAGTCACAATACTTCTAATGTTTGATCCTACACCTTCTCCATTACTATTATCACTGTTCAATGAAGTAATTGTTGGTGGCTTCTTTTTACTCTTTCCGGAGCCAGAGCTAGATGACTATAATAAAATAAACAAATCAAATTCAGTGTTATATAACAATAATTCATTAGCTTTTTATCCATAGTTCAATTTGTAATTAAACTACTCCAAAAAATATTTGTCTAGGAAATAATGAAGTAAAAATGCATGTTATCATTAAAACAATTTAAATTAAAATAATATATATTTTTTTTTTAGAAAAATTATTTTTTATAACAATTTAAAATTACGTAATAAAATATTTTCAAAAATGTGATTTTTTTTAAATAATGAGTTACGCATTAAATGAATTACTGGTATACATTTATTATAATGGAGATAGAATATAAATAAAAAGAAAATAAAAAGTATATAAATCACTGCATTATCAAAATTATAAAATAAATGTATTTACTTGTGATGATTTAGAAGGAGTCTTATCCTTAGAAGACTGTTTTTCTTCAATTGTTTTTGTTCCATTGCTAGTAACTGGGCCATCTTCTTTTAAATAATTTTCAAAAATTTTGGAAAACGCAATACCACTAAGAATACATACAGCTGGCGTCAAAGTTAACATTAATCTGACCATAACACCCGCAAAGTATACAGCACTCAAGGCATATAAGACCACTGAAAAAACATATGAAATTTATAAATATTCTGACTTTTGATAGGATTAATTTATTACACATTCATACCAAAAAGTCGCTCATCGTTATACTCTTGAATACAATACCATAATCCAGCAGGGAATATACAAACAAGTATATGGAGATCAAAGAAAAAGCTAAACCATGTTGTTGGCTGATGCTCTGATACTGATGCAATTATAGGTATATGTATCTTGGCATATGTTGTATCCCATAGGGAATAAAATCTAAAAAGAAAAAATAACATTCGTAAAAAAATATTTTAACATTGAGATGTAAGTATTTTATTGAATATTTTAGGCTTTAACTTTATTTGATTGTTTAAAATAATAAATACCTTCCACTCCATGGTGCAATCACTCCAGCCCAAGTTAGACCAACTACAGCCAATAGTACAATACCAGACGTGACTAGTGTCGCAAATATAAAAATAAATTTGAACTCAGCTTTGGTGATACGAGTTTGAATGTAATTAAATGTGCCAGCAGCCATGACTAAAGCAAATACTCCTGATGCTGCCATGTGCTCACTGGTCCTAATTGGTTGAAAACCAACAAAAGGAATTTGCATACTCAAAACCAAACCAAGTATGTAGAATACAGTGTAACTTGTGAATAAACGATATGAGTAACGGCCCATAATCAGCAATAAAAAAACATGAAGAGGAATCAAGTTAATAATGAATACATATCCACCCCAAGCTGATACCTAAATGATAAATATAATTAATAATTATTAATTACATTTTCAGTAAAAATAATTATTTATCAACATATCCAGGAAAAAAAGTTAGATTTTAAAAAAGTACGGACTCATTTCTTTTATTATTAGACCAAAAGTTTGAGCAAATTTTTGAGTTGGACAAAAAGTCAAATAGAAATGATTGAATTCACAAAAATGGGTCCAAACTATTTTCAAATCATACTTCTAGACTGATACTATTAACTCACCATGTAGAAATAAGACAGTGCTGTAAGCACTGACCAAAAAACTGAACCAGTTTTGATAGACTTCACCTAGAATTTAAAATTATATTAATGCATTTGTAAGTAAATGTTTTATTTTTTTTAATTTAGGTATCATGTATAAAAGTTTAAAGCAAAATAAATTAATCATTTTCATAATAAGTTACTTGAGTACCTAATAATTTTTATTAAGATCTAAAAAAATACAGTTACATACCCAAAGATAGTAGGTAAATTGAAGAGCAAATATAGCAATTCCTTCATTATCATAGCTTCCAGCTACTGATCGACTTATATAACCAGGTACAATTGCAATAAAACAGCATGCAAACAAACCGGCACCCGGAGACCAAAGTTCTTTAGTCAGGAAATATGTTGATATTGCTGTCATACCACTAAAATATAAAAAATAAATAGTTATATACAGATAATATTAAACATTAATATAGACATAAGAGATTCAAGCCACTTTAAATAGTATCTCAGTCATTCCATCAAATACACTGTTAATTCCCTCCTATAACTAATGCTCAAATGGTCAATGTATTATATTAAGTAAAAAAAAAAATAATATGAAAAATCACTATCACAATGAACACCCGATAAAAACTTAATAACTACAAATTATATTTCATTAATAACAAATTAACAAATAGGTAGGATTTAAAGAGTTGTGTTTTGATCATTAATTATTGGTTATAGTTTATCTAGATATGTAACTTTAAATAAAACTACCGTTCTAAATAAAATAATTTTCTGTAAATAGATTTAACAATATTAAGTTTGATTTAAAAATGAAAATATAAAATAAATATAACAACATACTTTTAGTTAGAAATTTTTACTGTAAAAATAATAAATATAGTCTGAAAAAATTATAAAAAATCAAAAAAAAAATCAATTTTTAAAGATATTATTATACAAGTAACAATGCTAATAAAACATAAGTAATATCTTTTACCTGAATATGGGTGCCAGAAACACACAAATATCTCTGATATGTACGGGAATGTTTAACGCATGCAAGATGTGGTGTATAGCACCAGACGTGACCATCAGTCCTGGGTAGACAGTGCCGCCGACAATCCTGCCAAGCGGGTACCATGCTCTCTCGTCGAACCAGTTCAGGAAATTATAGAAACCGTGTTCGACCATGTATGCTGTTGCACGGTAGTTGAACCTGTAACACACGCGAATTATCGTCGTTAATTAATGATGCCAATGCATTATAATATGTGTGCGTACACACGGCTTGTGACTTGTGTCAGTACTTACCATGGGTCGAATTCGTGGATGATGCTCTCGAACCGTATGACGGCGAACAGCCGGGCGGAGAACCCGGACACCCATGCCAGGAAGAGGATGGCGAATGTGATGAGGCTTTTCCATCCGGCCGGGTTAGTGAGCAACGTCTTCATATTGACATCAGGGTTCGCGGCAAAGAAGTTAACTCACATGGAACGCGATCGTTCGCTCGAACAGATTTGACGCACCGCAGAACGAATATTACAAGTAACCGTCCACCATCGTTGTATATTAATAAAATAATAATTATAATATATTTCAACTTCCAACGTAACGGGTTACAGACCGGGCGAATGGAGTACTTTCGGCCCTAATCACTATTCTATGCTAACTTGAACACGTATACCGTAGACGTAGTGTGCCAGTGCCTCTGAACATAAATTGTATTTATTATTTACCCGTAAACAGTAACAAGCCGGCAACATGACGTCACCATTTGAGGTTAAAAATCCACCAGATGAGTTGGCAACCGAATCGTCTGTGTTATCGCCATATTCTGTGATATTATCACGGACTAAGATATAATTGTGGTGTTTACCGGTGCTCCTTATCCATAGCCGTGATTGATAGTCGATAATCGATTTAGGAATACTTTATTTGGCCTCAATTGTTCCCCTCGAACTTCGAAGACCGCTGAAAGACCATTATGTCCTATCCATATCTTTATTATCTATGGGCCAAATAAAGTATACCTAAATCGAGTATCAATCACGACCACGGACTAAGATATAATCTTAGATCATATAGTATGGATAGAGCTACTGCATTATAAACAAGTACAACGAGTTGAAGACAACATTGAGATCAGTCACAAGGTGACTGATTTCTATTGCGCATGTGTGTCAGAACTCGTCGCATATTTATCACTAAGCTAGCGGTGATATAAACTGCGCGTGATAACGCCAATATAGATATCCATAGTATATGATCTAAGGATATAATGGACTGGAAACGAGCAGCTTATCACGGCCACGAATGTATGTACAAGAGGCAAAGTGCGGAGGGTCGCTATTTGTTCTTGGAGTTCACAGCGCCCTCTGCATTTAACACGGATAAGATACAAATTGTGTAACCAAATAAAACCACTGGTAGCGCTAAAAACTTCAAGAACAGTATTCTCATCAACTAAGTGACACCTTTTTGTGGCCGTCCCCCGACCCTGTCGTTTTCAGTCCATTATATCTTAGTCCGTGATATTAGTATATTATAATAGTTATTATTACTAATTAGTAATTAATATTTAATATTACTATAATAGGTACCTATTATGTTATTTATACATAAAACCTATAAACTATAAACTTAGGTCTATAATGTTATTATTTATATTCTGTGCAGTGTGCCTCCCAAGGTGTATTGATACATTGTATTCAATCACGATTTAAGATAATAAAATGTAAAAATAATAATATGTGTATCTTAAATTGTGTATTTAATACACCTTGGTCCCTCCACAAAATTTTGCAATTTTGCTTATTTGCAACTGTTATCAGCAGACAACAGCTGCTGCAGCCTCTGATATCTAGAGTAAGAGGTCTGTCGTTGCAGCAGCAGCTGCTGTGATCAACGAAACGGATATAAAGTAAATACATCACAGCTGGGGCGCCACCTGCCACCACCTCTTGACTGTCTACAAACTGAATATGCAGCAATGCTAATGTAGATGTCAGATACCGTACGAGATTGCCGTGAACGATAAGATAATAATCTGCGATAAACAACATCATAACAGAGAAAAGTTTGATATTAAATAATAAATACAGTATTTTGAAATTTTGTATTGTTGCCGTTTGTTTTAGTTTTTGATTTTTTTATACCGTTTCAGAGTTTATTTTATTGTTTTATTTTTATTTATATTTATACACATTTTTCATTCCGATGGAATCCAATAAAGACAAAAGACATTCCACGGGATCCGAACAATCTATCAGGCTTCACATGACGGCTCCTAGAACATTTTCAAATCAATGTCATATATTGAATAAAGGAGCAATAGATTGGTAATAATTATTTTAAAATAGTAGTGTTTCATACTTCTTCAGAACTGTGTTTATGTTTGATTCAAATTTACCAAATTTAACTTAATTGGATAAAGTGTCAGATATTTTAATAAATACATGTAATGTTTGTTAAATTATTTGTTTAGGTCTGAAAATGGACTTTTAGCTTATGGGTCCAATAACTTAGTTGTAATTGTTGATGCAGCCAAAGTGATTCCAGTCCAATGCTTTACCGATCATAAATCATTAATTAAAAAGGTTAAAATATATTATATCACTTTTATTACCTATTTATTAATTAATACAACTTAATTGGATAAAATAATTTTTAATCAAAATCTTTAGATAAAATACAATTATTTAAAAATAATTTTTCAGCTTTTGTGGGCTCCATTTGATTCTGTTTCTGGTGCATCATCTGAATTAGTATCTGCAGACTGCGCAGGTGATATTGCATTATGGGATGTATGCCGAGGTCGATGTATCTCATGGATTGACTCAGAGCAAGCAAAACCGGTTAATGGTGAGTTGTTTCTTTAATGTGATTATTAATCATGATGTCTAACAATGTTTTAACCAACAGGACTTGAGTGGTTGCCATCCTCATTAAACAATGATTTGCTGTTGGGAGTTTTACATTCTCCTTACACATTTTCTATATTAGATGTACGTAAAGGTACTCGGCTATGGAAAAAAACCTTTTGCGATACAATCAACAGTTTTGCTTTTGACCCCTTTCATTTAAATAAAATTGCTTGTAAGTTATTCACAAGCCATTAATTTTGAATTTATACAACAACATATTTTATTTTTTCTAGTTTTGTGTCCAGAATGTATATTATTTTTTGATAATTTTGATCGCAAAACAGCACTTAGTGGCAATGGGCGTAAATTTTACATATCAAATACTGCAGCTGGTGAGAATTCAACTGTAACTGAAGAATCTACGCGACCTAGAACTAGATTCAAAAGATTGATGAAGGGCTTAGTATTAGGAGAAAGTCAACCTAAGTGAGAACTAAAAATATGCTTTATGGCTACTTGTGTGGGGAATATGAATTTAGCATTCACTTTAATCCCGTGTGTTTTTATTATTTTTGTATTAAGAATGGATCCTTCTTTGACGGTTTCTGAATGTATTCAATTTACATACCACCGTGCACTACGGAATCATATAATTTTGATGTATCATCATGATATATTAATTCTTGACCTATATATTAGTATGACAGTTGGTGTAATTAGTATAGATCGTTCGTTTTCTCCATTTTGTCAGGTAATATGTTATTTGAATGAGTTAACTTTATTGATTTTTTTATAGAATTTATACAATTTTTAGATGTACTCTTGTCGACAACGTGATATTATATATTGTTTGCAAGAAACTGGAAGTTTGTCATTGAAATTAAGGCGTAAACCTATAGCAAATTATTTAATGTCCCCCATGGATGCTTCTCCTGTAACTGTTGCTGGCAATGGTAATTTTACTTGTGTATTTAATATACATAAATAATATATTATCTATTTTTATCTTATGCTCTAGACTCCTCTACTGATACATATTTGTGGTATGAACATAGAATACAAAGTGAAATAATCAGACAGACAAAGAATTCTAAAGTTCTTGGTTTAGCAGTTTGTCCAATTACTGAAAAACACTGTGGTTTGTTTTGATTTAAAATATACTTAAATCAAAATTAAATTAAATGTTGATTATTATTATTTTTTTAATATAGCAATACTATTAAGCATGGGTAAGATTATATTTTTTGAACTCGAGAAAGTTATGACTACAGCCAATGATGTTTCATTTTACCTCGGAAGACGTGACTATCATAAAATGACATTAAGTAACATTTTTCCATCGTTCAATGATGTAATTGAAATAGCTAGAAGTATCTAAATAAAAGTACCTAATTTTTTTTCTTTATAAAAATATTTATATTTGTAGAGTCAAGGTTTAATACCAAAAGTACGGTTATATCCTCGTGGAATGCTTCCTAGTCTTGAATCCACATTAACTGTCATTAAATATTGTCCACCATTAACATCAGCTACAAGAACTAAATTCAAACCCCTTTTAGCTGTAGGCACAAATTCCGGGAACATTGCAATTTTTAATTTAGCTACAGGATTATTGCTGAAAGAATATCACGTACATTCTCACCCTGTTAGGTGAGCTATAAATTATAACCTAATGATAATATTTTAATTTCTGAAATTGAATATAAAATTGTGCTTAAAAATATATTAGGGGCATTGAATGGATCAGTCAGCGCTATATAATTTCTTGGTCATTTTATTCATATACATTAAATACCAAGAGTCAAGTAATTGTAACTGATATTCATTGTGGACAGTCTACGCCTGTTCGTATAAATAAAGTAGATGAACCGTATGTAGTATTTGTTAAAGTATCACCATTAAAGTAAGTACTTGTTTTTATAATCCAAAATTAAATTATATAATTGTTTGGTTTTAAATTCATAGACAGTATTTTGTGATTGGTATCAAAGATGGACCAGTTGAAATTTGGGATTTAAAATCAATGTCATTGTTAAGTAAAATGTCAAAAAGATTTCCTCCTGCTGTTTGCATGGTAAATATTTTTGATTATTAATAATTTGATAGTTTTCAAACATTTTTTTTAATTAATAAGGAATGGGTTCAATGCAACATGTCTAAAGGAAAAAAAAATAGTGTAACAACCACTATAATTGAAGGTACATAATTATGTAATATTATATAATATTTTTTATTTTAAATCTATAATAAAATCGAAGAAAACAAATTAAATTTAAACTATGTAACTGTTATTACTAGAAAATGAAATTGGATCAAAATACCCAGAACATTTATTAATTTCTGACATAGCAGGCAACCTCTATGCTTTCTTAATTGATTCAAATAGTTTTTTGAAACCTGGTACAATGATTGAGCCTGGAGTAAGTATGAGAATGCATTATTAAAAAAAAAAATTATTTATTTATTTTTAAATTTTCCCATCAGATTTTGTTAAAACCTCCTGTATACCTTACATGCAAGTTAAACATTGCATTACAAGTAGACAGTGATGGTAATTTGTTTGTGTGGGATTTAAGTAACCACATGGACAAACAAAAACAACATATTAATCGTTTGGAAATACGAAAATTAAAATTTGCTCCTGGTGCTGGGAATTTCCGATTTTTATGTTTATCATCAGATGGCATTGACATTTTCAATGTTTTTGGGGTGAGTATTTCATTATACACTGTTTAGAATTACAATAATTGATCATATTACCTATACATTATATAAATTGTTGGTGTGAAGTGTACAGTACACCCACGATAATATTATAAAAGTGATTAAACAAAGTTAAGACAAATGTAATACGTGCATGTTTTTCTAGTCTCCTCAATCTATTGAAATAATTTCGACAATGAAGACGGATAAAAAGTTACAAGTTATCGACGCTGATTGGGCCAGTGCTGAACACACTGTAATCATGTTTAATGATCATTCTATACGAGTATTTGACCTTAAGCTTACAAAGTCTTACTCTTCAATATACAACTATGAATTTGATGGTACACTATTGTCATTATATATTAGTTAATATAAATGATACAATATACATATTTATTGGTTGTATCATGATGATCTGACACATTCAAATGTAATTGTGTCATATTTTCCTATCACACCTTGTGTACAGGTTGATTTTTTCAGCATGCTCACACTGTTTTATATTTAAGTGGATGTCAGCACGCTATTTGTTTTCTCTCTCTGGCCCACGCGCAACATTTACAAATTGCATTTACACAGAATCATTTTTTCTGTTTTTAAGTTATCTTAGAGTAAAATCACCCATTATAGAAAATATTGAGTAATATTTTTGATAGAATATCAATATCGACATATCGATTTTACATTTTATTGTTATTTGACTTAGTATTCAACTTTCAAAATAAACAAATAATTGTTGTAAATTTAAATTACGTTTAATTTGTTTTGAAACAATATTTAGACAAATCAATATGTCATCCCCTCAAAAATATTATTCTCTATCTTTTTTTTTTATAATGGGTGATTTTACTCTAAGATTACTCAAAAAATAGGAAAAACGATCCTGCGTAAATGCGTTTTGTCTATTTGTAAATGTTGTGCATGGTCCAGAGAGAGAAAACAAATATTGTGCTGACATCATCTTAAATAATGCAAATAATCGAATTTAGATTTTTCGAATTTTTATATACACTTACAATACAAACTTCTGTTTTTCAAAATTAATAACTCAGAAACTATTTATCAGAATTTTGATTTAAATGCTTCGAAACTTTCAAGAAAATCATGTGCTAAAGAATTTGCAGTAAAAAAAGGGATTCTCATCTTAAATCATCAAGTAGAAGTCTGTATCATCATTTGTCACAATACTTTTCAAGTAGGTAGTACAACAAAATTCATGATTTATAAAGTACGGTTAGGTTAGTTCTTTGGGTATACTTATAAGTTCTAAGAATAAGAATTTGAATAAATGTACTATTAAAGGAGAAAATGGGAGTGAGTATGCTTAAAAAAAATCACCCTACATACATAAATAAAATGTAATAATGTAAATGTAAATGTAAATTTATGTGTTTTTAACAGATATATTGTTTTTTTCCAGATTTACTGGGGCCTCCTGCAATTTTAGATCGTGATTTATGTAAGATGTTTTACTTTTGGCTTTCAGCTACTTGTAAAAAAGTTTATAGCACAGAACTTGGTTTTAATAATTATGAATTATCCCGTGAGTACAAATAAATTGTTATAAAATTATTATTTTAAATCTGATCCTCTTAAGGGTAGTTAATATTTTTATATTTTTTAAGTGATTAAAAATGCCTGTCATTCTCTACCGTGGTCAGAACTAGAATTATGTACAAAAATAGCTGAACGGTCTTTAGTAGTATGTCAATCACTTGGACTGAAGAATGAAGTCCAATTTTGGACAGTGGCTTTACATTACATCATGATGGGTGATGATTATGCTACAAGCGTTGTCCCCCCTTTAGACTCTTGTTATGATGTTGTATGTGACTGTGCTACATATCGAGTAAGTTGAAAGATTAATTTATTTTTAAAGAACCCATACTCAAAATAATAGTAGAAGCAGTAAACTGTTAAATGAATTGTCCTTAGTTATGTATGTATTATAATAATACAGTAGAATGCCGATTATTTGAACGTCAATCAATCATCCATTTTTGATAGTAATTAGTCTGGTGTTTTACTGTACTAATGTTAGGATTTTTTTTAGAACCTAAACAAAACAGTTATTGATGGATTGTATAATGTAAAATGTTAAGATGAAAAAAAATGTACTTATTTAAGAAATCACAAATCCTTAACTGCTTGATATCTTAGCTACTTAATTATTTTCTAAAATTAAAAAGTTAAACCCCTAGTTTACACCATTGCATTTTAGTGTTATTATATTTGAGCAAATCTCAATCACATTATTAAATAAAAAAAATCATTAAATATTTAGAAAATACAATTAGAACGAGTCTTATTACATGAATGGAAAAGTGGTGACTATATGCATATGAGACGGGTTGCAGATAAATTTATATTACTCGGAGAAAAAACAAGAGCATTAGACTTGCTTTTAGCAACCAATGTGAATGATCCAAATTATTATACTGACGCATTAAAGTAAATTATTTTGAAAATTTTTTTTTATTAAACATTTAAAATAATATTTAATTAATAGGGCTTGTTTGATTGCAACTGTGGATTCAAATACTGCTAATCAGAGTACAATTAAACTGGTAGCAGCTAATCTTATTGCAGAAAATAAAATTGATGAAGGTAGTTTTAAATTAATTTGTGACTATAAAACATAATTTTTAAGAGATTATTTCATTCAGGTATTCAACTGTTATGTATGATTGGCAAAGGATCTCAAGCTTGCCGCTATCTTATATCATACAATCGATGGGAACAAGCTGTATGGTTAGCAAAGTGTTCATTATCAAAAGACGACTTTGATACAGTCTTAAAAAGTTGGGCCGACCATTTACTATCTAATAGAAATCAGGTATTTCAAATAAATTAGTTTAAACCATAACTAAATACTGAAAAATATATAATAGAAATTTGTTGAACCGAACTGGTGTAAAATTAACATACATTGTCTCACACCGGAATAATGAACCATGTCAATAATATGGTGCAAACATCCCAATACGTTTTTTTTTCACGCCCTTTTGAGACACCAAATTTCTAGATATTATTGCATCAAAAATAATTTCTTTATTCTTAGAATCTTAAAATTATAATTTATTTGTATATTTGTTATTGTAGGAACAAGCGGTTTTGGTATTGCTGTCATTAAAGAGGTTTAATGATGTATTAAAAATCTTAATCAATAGTGACCGTGTTTATAGAGCTGCACTATTGGTTTTAGCCTGTCATCAAAACAATATTGTTCTTGATAATATCCTTTTTATCATAATTTTTACAGACTTAATAAACAATTGTTTTATTAACTTAGTTCAATATAATAATAAATAATCCTTAATTCATATATTTATTACATATTTTAGAAAAAGAAGTATGTGAAAAACTCAAAAGAGAATTGTATATTAATGGAGGTGATGGTGATGTTGTGGACAAACTTTTTAATGAAAATAACACTTGAGAACAAATACTTACTGTGATATCTAATTTTTATCCATTGACCCTATTAGTTTTAGTAACACATTTTACTTTTTATCACATTGTATCAGTTTGTTTAAAAAATATAAACGCCTAATACCTATTTCGGCAACAATATGTTGCCAATTTCCATAATCAGACAATCAATACAAGATTCAGACTAATTAATATTTCACATGTCAGTTTTTTTTTTAGAAGCCTCGTAACATCAATTGTTAATTATGTCCGTCATTACCCGTGAGCTGTGCCTGTAATTATTCCCAGATAATTCTTACATTGTTGCCGAAATTATGTATTTGTTTAAATAAAAGTACGTTATTTTATTGAATATTTTATGATTTTATTATAATATCAAATACATTTGTTTTTCCGTTTGTAACATTGAATACTTATAATAAAAGTGCAAATACTAATATGACAATAAGGTCTTATTAGATTGTGGTAAATGTCTATGTGGTGCACCCCTCTCTCCTAGTTACGTTTAGACAATGAAACCCTTAATTACGTATACCCTCAATATACCCTCAATGTATGATATTTTATACATACAATTTACATAATATATATTTTAATTTTATATGCAGCAATAAGTACTAAACAATTTATTGATTTCAAATCCTAACATCAGAAGTTTTGTAATCATTAGGTTCTTTTTCAAAAACAGTTTATGCTTTTTTTTCTATTATTATATAATTTAATATTCCATTGAGGCATTGTGGCTTGAAAATCAATAAGGCACAGATAGTATATTTTCTAAATAATAATCTATACTATTATATAAAGAGGAGTTGTTAGTTACCGTTGTTAAAAGTAATCTCTGGAACTACTGAACCGATTTCGAAAATTCTTTCATCAATAAAAAGCCACATTCTTTGTGAGTGTCATAGGCTAATTTAAAAAGGGAATTGATCACCCCCGGGAGGTGCTCAAACGGGAATATAAAAATGAAAAAGGTGCATTTAAAAATATTGATTTTTAAACTCTCCAATATATAGAACGAATTTATAGCTTTTTTCAAAAATGCAACCCCTACAACTTTAAAGTCCTATTAATAAAACATACAAAATAGAATATTAAGAAGACATTGTTCATAAGTTACAATATTTGTGACACTGCTATGTTAATCTGCTTGAACAATATAGTCATAAATGCTCCATCTATAAATTATAGCCTATACAATTATTACAATTAACTATTAAGTAAAAATATTAATGTATAAATATGTAATAAATATGTTGTTTGGTAAAATTTATTTATTTAGCATAGTTAAATTTTTTTTGTTGAAACAAATGTTCATAACAAATATATATATATATACAAATTAAATTATTTCGGAATTATCATAGTAAGGTAAAATATTAACAATACACTAATGCACATGCTATCTGATTAACAATACTCGAGATCAAAATATCCTAAAAATAATTGATCTTATAAATGGTATGTGTTATAAAGTGTCAGTGTATTTAGTAGTTATAAATAGCAGTCTTCCTTGATAAATTAACTAAAAAAAAACACTAAATACTAACCACTTGAGGATACTAAAAGCCGAAGATACAAAATAAATAAAACAGGTATTAACCATAAAGACAAAAGAAATTTATTTATTATCTATTTGTAATAGTAAGTAATAACATATTATTAAACTATATTTATATTACTTTTAGCTTAATAATATTTTTAAAACTAAAAATCACATAACACTTCAGATGAGAATATTGTTAACCAGAAATCGGTTAGATATTCTGTTCAACTTTACGAACAGTCTTAAAACTTTATTATTCATAAAACTAAAAATTATAATTGTAATAACTACATGTTAACACTAAATTTTAGAACAATAAAATTAAAAGTAAGTTTAACTATTGCAGTAAGCCCATAAAAATTAATTAAAATTGTACATAAATAAATAATTTGACACTTATTTGTTAATATTTAAATTGATATGATACGAAAAATCAGATTATTTGTTAAATAAAATAAAAACATTGACACACTTTCATCACTATATTATATTAAAACATTTTATTTTTAATATGTATTTTGTTTATGTTCAATAATTTGTATTTAAAATTTGAGCACTTGTTTTCATCAAAAAGTGTTCAATAATTTATCATATTGATGAAAATAAATGTATTTTCTGGTATTTAAAGTTTAAATTTGTATTATTTAAATATTTTTAATTTATAGAATACTGTTTTAGGATTTTATAATTCTATCAAAATTAATAAATAAGTCTCATCACAAACCAAATATTATAAGTAATATTAATAATAAGTAATAACAGTTATTTAAAAACTGTTCAATTCAACATCTAAATGATAAATATTAAATTGTATACACATTTGAGGATTGAAAAAAAATGGATTTTACATAATAAAGCTGATAGTGTTTAAAGTAATATTATATGATTAGAATCAATTATTTTTCATTTTTACTCTCAACTATAATAGACATAGTTTAACTTTAGTATTTTGCCGTTTAGTTTTCGATGATTTTATTTTTTATAAATTGAAGCCAGTTAAGGGGATTTTAATACCATTTAATTAAGTATCAGACTTTAACTCAAAATTTCCAATACTATTGCACCCTGATCTTAAAAGGTTTTAGACTGCTCCTGGTTTTATTTAACCTTAATTATAGGCAGTGTTTTATACATATTTATAAGAATAATAATGAATTTAAATCAACAATGTATGTATTCTTTTTTTAAATCCTCTATATAATAATTATGTATTATTAATTAAAGACAAAAATTATGATTGAGATAAATTACATGCTAGGTTTTAAAATAATTGAAAAAGAGGAACGTAATTGAGAAAAAAAATTTTGCTTATAGCAGAGCTGAGATTACCCACTTTCCAAAGTTTCAGACGGGTTTACGATTTGGTAAGCAATTAAATATTCAGGATAAGCCTAAAAACATACACCATGGTTAAACATTGGTCAATATAAGTTATCATTAATTATGTTAATTTACCTGTTCGCCTCGATACACAACATACTCTGAGTAATTTAATCCGCCAACACTAGGTGTTCCCATAACAGAATGATGTCCAGGTGGCGCATGAGCTATTTTTATCGCATTGTATTGAACAAACGACTTTCCAAGAGTCACTCGACACATAAGTAAATGTCTAAAAAAAAACAATATAATATAATTTATTTATTTATTTATGGAAAATACAAAGTAATAAGAATATAATATATTAAACTGACCTTAGACATTGATAACATGAACGATCTTTGTGTGATGGACAACCTGTTCCTCCACCAATTCCATACACATACTGATTGCTTTTGGATGAGTTTTCAGCAAAATATATACCTAAAATATTTATGTTTAAATAAACCTTTTCAATAGGTATCTTATAATTTAAAATTTACCAGCTCCAAACATGCCACCAATATAGGCATGCCTCTCATCAAATCCTTTTTGGACAATTGCATTAATGAAGGTGATCCATGGAAAAGCATTCTTTCATTGGCTTGATTACCATTTTCTAATGATACTTCTCGTTTGCGATGTATATAACGATCCCAAAGCTTGCGATTTTGAATTTTTTGTATCTGAAATTATGTAATTTAAAATATATAACTATTGTTTTACTTCTAAATATCAATGTACTTACTCTGACAATATTGTATCTATTAAATATTCCACCAGACTGTCCATTATCACGATGCTCTCGTATAGTGCTTTGTAATTCTTGTTCAACAGTAATAAACTCTTTGTCCTCGGGTAATAGATCAATCAAAAGCGTGCATGGCATTCCACCCGATAAACCAGAACAAACACCACCTATAAATGAATTTGGTCAAGTAGTTTTTAAGATAAGCTATTACCAATAAAAATAAATTTAACATTTATATAGTTGGATGAAAAGAAAATTATTATGAATATAAAAATAAATAAATATTAAATATATATATAAAAAAAACAGTAACAACATTTATAATAAAACAATATACAATACAATAATTACCATGTTTAGATACTAATTTTTCCATCCCTTTTATTAGCTTATGCCGATAACCATATGCTGTAATTCCAATTTGTTTTAAGTCTTCATGTTCCATTTCTGCCAATATATCCAAAGTAATTTGTTCTCTCTCAAATATTTCATTCAAATGTTCCAAGCATAAACTACATAATAAAATGTATGTATGATGTGTATAATGTATTATATATAATTCCATTTAAATTTTACCTAGAGAGGAATCCTTGTACAGTTGATAATGTTATACAATTTGGATGAGGGTGAGCACTCTCATATCCATTAACTGATCCATCTCCTTGTGAACCTAACATGAAGGATCTACCAGTTCCACCAGGACTAGGTAATGCAACTGAAGCTCCAGATGGCATGACAACTGTAGCTGTTTCTTCAGGTGACAACTGAGGTGGTGTAGGAACATAAGTGGATGCATTGTTTTCTACTGAATTTGCACTGGGATGTGAAGCCATAGCATCTGTTAATAATGATCTCACATCTTCAGCTGTAGCTAATTCAAGAGGAGTTTGTCCTTCTTGGTTACGCAAAAAAGGGTCAGCGCCATGAGCCAACTTGAGAAATATTAATATCAATGATATATATTATGTATGATAAATGATAATATAATGTTATGTAAAACAAAGATTTGAATAAACTTACAAGAAGTGCACTTAGTTGTGTTCGTCCTTTTTGAGCGGCTTCATGTAATGGGGTAAAACCCCAGTTATCAGTTGCATTTACAGTAGTGTTATGTTTAATTAAAAGAGCTGCAAGATCTAAGTGACCATATGAAGAAGCATTATGTAAAGGAATTAAACCTCCTTTATCTTGGGCATTAACATCTGCCCCTTGTTCTAGGAGGAATTCAGCTACTTCCAAGTTATTATAACCAGCTTAACATTTATCAAATAATAAAACATAATTAATTTGAGACTAAAATTTAAACAAATGCAATGGTGTTATTTTACCAGCTAAATGCAATGGGGTAGAATTTCTTCCTTGGGTATCTCGACAGTTAATGTTTTCTGCAGTAAGAAGTCTTTGAACTCGAGCTAGTATGCCTTTTTTAGCAGCATCTAATATTGCTGCATTACCTCTTAACAAATCAGCAACTTCATTATCATTATCTCTTACTAGTCCTAAAGGAGTGTGTCCATCACGATTTTTTTTTGTATCATCAGCACCATGCTTTATTTATTTTAAACAAATATGTAAGTAAATTTTCTTAAATAAAATACAAACAAAAAGTACCTGTAGCAATAATCGCACAATTTCATATTTTCCTTTAGCTGCAGCTTCATGAAGTGGAGTAAATTTCCATAAGTCAGAAACATTTACATTGGCACCATGTTGAATTAACATATCGGTAACTTCAAAGTGGCCATAAGAACAAGCATTGTGCAAAGGTACAAGACCACTATACATATAATGGTTAAATTATTATTTTCATGTATTGTAAAATTATTAATATTCAAGTATACCCTTTATCTTTTGCATGAACATCAGCACCATGCGAAAGAAGATACTGACAAACTGCTACACGGTTGTATCCAGCAGCAAAGTGAAGTGGAGTGGAATGTCTGTTATACATAAATTTGTAAATAGTATAAATATGTTTTATTTACACTTTATTTTATATATGGTTTTTTTTAATAGTAGCTACTAAATTTTTACCGTCCATCTAAATCTCTACAGTTCACAATATGAGGATAAGCAGTTAACACTCTCTGAACTTTTTCTAATTCACCAGCCTTAGAAGCTTCTAAAAGTTCAGATTCTAAATCTAAAACCACAGGGGGCTCTGTAATGTGTAAAATATTATACAAATGAAATCAAAATATATTAAGATTATTATAGTTTATATTATAATATATTGATGTAAATTACCTTGTAATATTTTTTTAATATTATCAGTAGCCATATCAATTGCTTTAAATCCTTGTATTGATGTTATGTTTGTATCAATATTGTACGACAAAAGTATTTTACAGCCTTGTAAACAATCATTTCTTGCACATCGATGTAAAGCTGAGCGTTATAATTTAAGTCATTAAATAATAGTAATTTTTATAAATAAACTGATTATTAATTAAAATTTACCTGTTTGTCCAAGTCCATCAGTAGCATTAACCCGTGCTCCAAGTCTGATAAATGTTTCCATAACATCAAAATGACCATAGTCTGCAGCTATATGTAAAGGGGTCAATAGATCTTTATTAGATTCATTAATTTGTGCCCCTTTACGAGATAAAAGTTCAATAACTTGCTTGCGCTTTGAACCCAATGATGCAGCTACAACATGCTAAAAATATAAATCCAAATATATAGTATGTAATTTGTATAAAACACATGTGTATCACAACTTACGAAAGCAGTATCTCCAGTTAAGTGGTGTTTAAATTTAGCAATATCTGAACTTAGAAGTTTTTTAACTTTTGAGACATCAGCTGCACGACATGATTCCAATAAACAATAACCTTTAAATTCATCTACATAAAAATAATAATACATATTTATAAATATAAATTGTGTTTAAAAATTTCATTGTTTTTTCTTACAAGATAATTTTTCTTGTAGCTCTCGTGTGGACGCTAAGTCGATAGCTGACTTGGAATGACAATTCAGTAATGTTGGATCAGCACCCTTGCTTAATAATAAGGAACAAACTTCTACGCGTGACTTAGATGCAGCTTCATGCAAAGGAGTAAATTGCCATAAGTCCATAGCATTAACACAAGCCCCATGCTTTATAAGCATTTCTGTAACTTCTATGTGTCCATATGAACAAGCATTATGTAATGGAACAAGACCGCTAAAATCAAAAAATAGTATAATTTGTTAGAACTAAAATAAATTAATATATATTTAAACTTAAAATATATAACAGTTAAATATTTTCATTATTCTTTTTACCCTTTATCTTTTGCATGGACATCAGAACCATGCCTAAGGAGTAATTGAACACATCTGATACGATTAAAACCAGCAGCTAAATGTAAAGGTGTGGATTTGCGTCCATCACTCGCATGACAGTTAACATTAAGAGGTGTTAAGAGTGATGATAATTTAGCATCATCACCAGATCGACTAGATTCAAGAATCTAAAAACATTTTAGAATAAAATAATTAAATTACTATTATAATGTATATAATTATTCTTATTTCATACTTCATCTTTTCGCCATTCTCCCACTAACACTTCGTTGATACCAGGAACTCCGCTAACATTGGCTAAATCAATAGGTGATTTATTTTCAGAATTTCGAATTGTCGGATCTGCTCCATGTTGTAATAAAGCTATAAAATAAGTTTTCATTGTATATAATAAATACTGGTAATTTTTACAATATTCCATTTGCATTTTACCTATACATATTTCAATTTTTCCTTTGACAGCTGCTTCATGAAGAGGTGTATAATTCCAATTGTCTCTAGTGTTAGGATCAGCTCCAGCTTCTAATAATAAACCCACCACATCCTCATGTCCAAATGAGCAGGCATTATGTAATGGATGAAGTCCACCATCATCGTGAGCTTGAATAGATGCTCCAGCAGCTAACAATAATTCAACTATATCGCGACGCCCAAATCCTGAAATGATATGAATTATAATTAACTTTACTTAACTTAATTTTGACTTTATTTATTACATAACAAAATTTTATTATATAATTACTTTCTATTTTTCATATTTTGTTTACTTGAATAAATAAGTAATATTTACTTATTTGAGGTACCTAGGTAGGTTATCATAAATATATTTGAATATAAAATATAAAATATATACAGAATTTCATTCTTATTATTATTTTTATTTCTGTTTTCATTTAATATATTTTAATGAATAGTTATATGCTTACTGCCAAACCCACATAACTCCCTCTCTAAAAATCATTTCTATCAGCTGTTCAGTATTTCCATTGTTTTTATTTATAACAATAAAATATAGTACGTATAGGTACCTACCTACCTATCTAACTATAATTGATTTTAAAACCTAATTCTTTCTGATTCGCAATCTCAATTTTTCATGAATCCTATGTCTTCGATTTAAAGTAGCGTATAGAAATTAGGAATCTCTTTTATATAACTTTTGGAAATAGTTTCTGATAATTAAAATTCATAAAAATAATTTAAAACTCAATTTAAGTAAAAAATAATGAAATAAAAATATAAATGCTCATAATACTTCATCAATTCAATTTCATAATAATTTAGGTAAATAGGCGGTTACTTACAGATAAAGAATATAATTCATGAATCAGAATAAAATTTGAAATTGAAATAATATTATAGAAATATTGATATTTATGTATCTACTGACCCACTAAAATAAAAAACTTTATAAAGGTATCTCAGTATCTAACACATCATATAATAATTTATTATTTACCTGCTGCGAAGTGTAGAGGAGTACTTTTCCTGCCGGTCGTATCTCTAGCGTTGACAGTCTCAGCATTTATTTGCCGTCTGACTTTGTTCAAGTCACCCGATTTGCAAGCTTCAAACAGTTCTCGCAGTGGATCCTCTTGAAGCAGAGCATATATGTTGGGCTGTTCGGATTCGTGCCGTTTGGTACGCATCATAATGTTGGGCGCTTCTATTCGAATGGTCACAATACGAAATTCCTATAGTCAGACACGAAAAGACTCAACTACATTGTAAATGACAGTGACATTATTGATTACACGACCAATGTACAAAAGTCAAACGTCTATTTCGAGTTCGGAGACAGATGTTGAGGACCGGGAAGTATCGTCTCCACGGTTGACGTTTTGGCGTGCAGCACGTCGGATCGCGATTCGCAAGCTCAAGACCATATTTGTGCGGACAACGAACGTGACGGAAATATATGGATGACAACGGGGCAGACAAATAATATCGTTCGCTCGTCCGACGGGGTAGAGAAATAAAATTATCGGAATCCCGAAGGTCCGAGGATCCGCAGCGAGCGCCGAGCAGTACACTCAGTCTCGTACGGCAACCGTATCGTATTATCGGCGGTGACGTGAGAGAACGATTTTCCTCCTTTCTTTTTCTTTATTCATAGCCACACACACACACAAACACCATTCAACAATTACTACCGCCGCCGCGGCTGCAGCAGCTCTGTACTCTGTGGTAGTGGTAGCGTTTAGCGTAATCTGTTCTTTCTCTTCTCTCCACCGCACGTCTAGCTATAGTGGCGGATGGTGCGGAGAAGAACGGGTCACGGTGGCCACCAGTGTCATACTGTTATTCCCCGCCCCGCGCACAACAACCGACTATATACTAACAAGACTAACACAGGCGCACGGCAAGACGTAGGACGTCGTAGCAACAGTAAAGGTAAACAGTGGTGAGTGGTAGCCCGTGGCTGTGCGCATGATAGATTATTATACACGAACTCTATGGTTGGTCGACGATCGTCATGCGCACGATGGACTAGTCATTCTGGATTTCTGCAGTGCGAACAGCCGTGACTCGCGAGTAGACAGTGCGAGTGCTGCTGCAGCCATAATTATAATATTGCGCCAGTAATAGTATCACCCACTGGCAGCACTGGCCAACAACATATGTTCCTACCGACGCCCGAGTACGAACGGTTCTCCGGTTACGGACGTGTGATAGCGGACGAAATATTACCGATCAATTTTCACCCGTTGAACAGCCGTCTGCCAGCCTTCGTCGACCTTTTCCTCTGGCGTTCTTATCACTTGCACTTGGTGGTGCCCGCAGCCGATTATTTTTCTAGAAATACCATCAGTTTTCTGGTTGCTGTTGCATTCCTCGAACCAGTCGGGCTCCCTTCAATAACATTTTGACGCTCACGATGGCCGCTTCCACCAGGGTTTTCTCCAGAATCGCAGGTAAGATAGAGCCTAACGCAACACCTCCAGTCTCGGACGACCGTCGTCCCGATGATCATGTCGTGTCTTGATTACTGTGACATACACTTGTACTAGGTATGACAAATATTTCTAGATAATTCGACTTCCTGGTTCGTGTATTTGACCTATGATACCTATTGTTAGTTGTTACCTTATGGTACAATCATATTATTTAAGATGCATCGTGATTGCATCTTCCTAGTCTAGTCATGCCCTTTGAAAATTATAGAGAGGTGTATCTACTGAATTTATATGTTCATACTATAGACATATAATATTATATGTCTATGGTTCACACCTTCCACAAGACATTCCACATACCTCAAATGTTTAATCATCAATAAATTGATAAATTACCCAGCTGTGATAAAATTAATAGGCTTACTTAAGTTGATTGTAATGTACAAATATTTTATTTTGTGTTAAATTAAGCTGCACCTAGGTTCATTTTATTAAAAGATAATATCCTTATTTATTATATTATGTGTAATCTATCATTGTTATATTATCCACTTTGTAAAAATGAGCAACTTTGTATTAGTAAAAGCATTTTTAAATAACGATTTAATAATAAATACAATTGCTTGAAGTTAACCATCCAAGATTCAAAGCAAACTAATTATAATATAGTTTAATGTTTTATATTTCATGATTTTGATTAATAATAATATTTTTAAATTTATGTTTTAGTATGCAATTTAATGGGCATACGATCATCATCAAATACAGTTGATCCACGTATTTATGCGGAAACTAGAAAAAATTTACTACTCACTAAAGATACTAAAGTAATTTGTCAAGGGATGACTGGTAAACAAGGAACATTCCATTCTACTCAGGCTCTAGAGTATGGAACTCGTATGGTAGGCGGTGTCTCTCCTGGAAAAGGTGGAAAAACTCATTTGGGTTTACCAATTTTCAACTCTGTCAAAGAAGTAAGTGATAACAATATTAATAAAAATGATTGTTCCAGTAACAATATGTACTTTATTTTTAATTTGTTTAAATAGGCAAGAGATGAAACTGGAGCGGATGCTACAGTTATTTATGTACCACCACCGGGCGCCGCAAAAGCAATCTCAGAAGCTATTGATGCTGAGGTTCCTTTAATTGTCTGTATTACAGAAGGAATTCCCCAGCAAGACATGGTACGAGTGAAACATAAATTAATTAGACAGAACAAATCTAGACTACTTGGACCTAATTGTCCTGGAATCATTGCTCCAGAACAAGTATGTAAAATATTTAATCAACATATGTTGTATCGTATTAATCTATATATTATTAAATAAATTGTTTAATTGTATACATTTTCTAGTGTAAAATTGGTATTATGCCTGGTCATATCCATTTGAAAGGATCTGTTGGTGTTGTGTCTCGGTCAGGTACACTTACTTATGAAGCAGTTCATCAAACGTCTCAAGTTGGTCTTGGACAAACACTGTGTGTTGGTATTGGTGGTGATCCATTCAATGGTACCGATTTTATAGATTGCTTGGAAGTATTTTTACAAGACCCAAATACACACGGTATTATTCTCATTGGTGAGATTGGTGGTCAACAAGAAGAAATGGCTGCTGAATATTTGATAGAACATAATAGTGTGAGTAATTATTTTAATACTAACATTAATTATTAAAAATATACCTGTGTATATTATTTGTTTAGGGTCCAAATGCCAAACCAGTTGTATCATTCATTGCTGGATTAACAGCACCACCCGGTCGTAGAATGGGCCATGCTGGAGCAATCATATCTGGTGGGAAAGGTGGAGCTCAAGATAAAATTAATGCATTAGAAAAGGTGATTTAATTTTAAATTATTATTTCAATAGAATTGTCATTAATTAAACATTTATATACTTTTTAGGCTGGTGTGGTCGTTACTAGGAGCCCAGCTGCAATGGGCATTGAATTATCTAAATTGATGAAGAAGTGAATTCATAAATTGTTTGTTGGCTGTTAGTTTGGTATTATATTTGTAAACTATGGTGATATAGACTTAACGCGTTTTACCATTGCATTGATTAGGTTAAAGTGGCTTTAATTAGGAATAATAAATACATCATTATCCCTATTAATTTAAAAATTCCATTTTACCATACAAAGCAGTACAATGGTACTTTTCAATCCTTAAATATATTTCAGTAAAAACGCTTTTGCTGAATAATCATGAAAATAAATTAAAAATTGGCACAAAAAAGATTAGCTGCACTTTTCGTTTAGATTATTTTATCTTGATTAAATCTATTGAATTGTACAGTTGGAATAAAATTACATCATAGTATTAAAACCTAACGTTTTGTAAGTTATATTGTATTGTTAACCATTTTTAAATTGTTAAAATATAATTGTATGTTGTTTTATTTTATCAACTATATCTTATGCAATAGAAAAAATTAGTATCTTCTTCAAATCTGTTCATTAAATATAAAATATGTCTAAATTTTGCATAACTATAAGAAACAAATTAATAAAATTTGGTATTGTTTTGTCTATAACGGACAATTAAGTATTGTTAATCATCTTTTTATGGTTAAAAAATTAAGTGGGAATAACTTCAATCCTTCCCGTTATATTTTTGCCATTGTAATGGTAAATTCGAAAATGAACAAAAGTATTTCTTTCTGTTATTTATATTAACATTTACTATACTTGTTTAACATAATAATTTTTTTTTAATATTGAAATAATAATATTTATCAAGTTAAAAATATTTTCCCATTATTATTTTGTATTATGAATTATAATTATGTTCATAAGTTTATACCATGAAAATACATTCTTAATATTTAAATTATTCTATTTTAATTGTTTATGGGTCAAAGAATCATTGTGGAAGTGTTATCATTGTGTAATATGTTATTGTAAATATACAATACTTAAAGTGCAGTCACTATTAAGAAAAATAGCATAGTTAATTGTAATTGGGAAATTAATACCTAAAAAGTTTTTATCTAGGTTAATACTCTAGACCTTGGATTGAACGAAGTTCAAAATATGTGTTTGTAACAAAGGCAGAGCTTAACTTAAAGCAGTGGTTCTCAACCGGTGTCACCAAAAAATATATTTATTTGTATTGTACGTTTGAAAGTATGTAAAATTATTGTGGCATAATGACGTGGATGGTAAAAACCACAGATAACGAAAACATTTGTAAAATTAGTCTCATTTTCAATTCACATATAATTTGATTATTGTTAGTTTTCTCCAAAATCTATTGTTTGTTTGTAAAAGTGCATTTAAGTGCTAAAAACCTAAATACATAGGCGCAACTAGACCAATATTTTTGAGGGTGCAAGAATTGCTGAGAATTTCCAGACCTTCAACACTGTATATGTTATTAACAATAATTTCAAATGTAGGTATATTTATATTTTATGACATAATATATTTTGATGTGAGTGTAACAGCAACAGATTAAAAAAATAAAATTGTCACAACTATATATATTATTAACATGGTTTTTCAGTCCTGTAATTTATATCTATTTAAATTAATGCTTGTCCAGACTTCAGGATGACGTGGCCTATCTCTCTTATAAATTAATCCTAATCAATAATGCCATTATAATTATGTTTATTCAGTTGAACAATTAGAAATTGTAAGACATGGATCGTCGGTTTCTTGTTAAGAAATACTATGAGTACCATAGTTCTTTTGTTTATTATTCTTAATTAATAATTATTATAGTATGGTGAAAACATTGTGATAATACAGTTCACTATTTATACATTGTGGCGTGAAACTTTAGAACTACTGTTAACTATTGTCACAACGTTTTCCCCATACTCTTAGTGCGAAAAAGAAAAAGTGGGATAACTTACGGCAAACAGAGTATAGGTACATAATATATTCTTTGATCTGTTCAATAGAACATTAAATAAGCTAAAAATTATTTCATAAGATTATACCTCTATTATATTCCTCTATGGTTGGTAGTACATTTTTGAATTTATTGATAATTTTTACTTTAAAATAATCAAACTATTTTTGAGTGTCCCCTAGTCACCTACACCTTTTTTTCCCCACCCCCTAGTTGCGTGAATACACATAGGTCAATGTTATAAAAACTTGGAAAGAAACTAGTCATTTTAAATATTAATGAGTCATTAATCATTAATAAACAAACAAAAAATCCATACAAAAATTAAAATATTATAATATATGTAGGTAATCACCAAAGATTGAAGAGAATTTACCAAATGTTGTGAATATTTAAATGAAACATTACTTTGTATAAAGATAAATCATCAATTGAACGTTTATAGTTAGTATATAGTTAACAAAAAAAATAATTCTCCACTAGACTTTAATATATATAATTATACATTATTATAATTAATTCAAATTTACATGGATGAATAAATTATAGTCTAAATAAAAAAAAATTATACAAGGATCTATATCTGTTAGGATGTAACAAAAATATTAAGGTATTATATAAGTAATTAATCGTCTGCGTATTCAAAAGGTTCAGGTGCTTCGGGTTCCTTATCATCTTCTGGTTTAGGTCCAAAAGCAGCAACTGGTTCAACCAACTGTTCGTCTTCAACACCATTTTTAGTGAAACGTGTCATGATGATACCACCGATGGAAACATCTTTTAAAGGTTGATATGATGAATTTTCAACCAACTGTAAGTGCTTTAGTTGTTGTTTCATTATTCTAGCAGGGTTATTCAGTATTTCAAAGTTGGGTTCAGGTTTTTGTTCTTCTTTCTTTTCTTCCTTCTTCTTACTGGTTGATGCTTCTTTTTCATCAATTTCCATCTTTTCACTAGTAGATAGTTCAGCTTTCACAGTACCACCTTCACGACGTTTAGCTCTTGCTGCAATACTTAATACAGCGGTAGTGACCTTTTCTCTTTCTTCTCGTTTTTTTTCTTCCATTGCAGCAGGATATGCGTACAAAGACGGTTTAGCATTACTTTTCAATTCAAGGAGGGGCATTTTAAGATGTGCATTTAATGCAATGATACATGTAGGGGTAAAAGCTAGTGCTAAGCAATGGGCTAGTGGAAACCAATACCAATATTGGGTGAACAATAACAGACCGACAACTGCCAGCATATTAGTATGACCAGTTCTAGATTCCAAGGAAATTGAAACATTACGACCACCTCCATCGATGATACCCTGAGCTAGAATAGCACCAAACTTAGCCATTACATCTTCGTGTTTATCAGTAATTACCTTGGCATAAAGTGTACGGAATTCTTTCACTTTTGGACAAGTGCTTTCTGTTTGTTGAATAAGAATCATAGCAGATGCGATTAAAGCTCCTTGGCGTACATAATTCACTGGGTCGTTGGTCATCGGTTCTAATAAATTAATGGCTTCTTTGAGTCCAGTTCCAGCACAAGCAATACCTAAAGCCATAGCAGCACCATATCTAACATGAGGGTTATAACTTTCAGCAAGTAAACTAACAACTTGAGGACATTGTTCTGGTGTTCTGAATAGCAAAAATCCTAAACCTGTGACAGCTGCGCGACGTACATCATCGTTGACATCAGAAACTGCGACATGCAATAGTTTCCTAATAGCCATATTACTTCCAGTTCCACAATATGCCATTGATATTGTGTACATGGCAGAACGACGTAATATTGGATCTTTGTCTTGCAACAAAGAGGTAATTAAAGGGTCAGCTTCTTCTAGTCGACCATACATAACAAATGATATTCCAACAGCTAAACCTCTCAAAATTTTTTCATGCTGTGTTACTTGAGCATATGCCACCATGTCTTGAAGGACTTCACCATTTTTTGATCCCAACATAACCAAACCCATAGCTAATCCAGCTGCTTCACCAGTCACAGCATCGTCTTGATACATGTTGAATTTCAACTGTTCATAAATGTCTTCACGACTCGTACCCATTGCTGAAAGACCAATTCCTAAGCATCCTCCATGTTTTACAATCTAAAATTAGAAATATTTTGATAATGTTTCATTTTAAATAGACTTTTATCATATTTATTATTTACTTCATTATGTGCATCTTTAAGTTGTCCAAGAAGATAGTCATTGATAGCAGCACCGTGGTTGGCATGAATCAAACCTAAAGCATATAGACCACCACCTTCACTATACCCAGAACTTCCTGATGAATTATTTTCTCTAGGAGGTAAATAACTACGCATAAGTTCAAGTGCATCTGTTTCATGACCTCTATGAATAACTCCAAGAGATGCTGTGGCTGATAACTTGGCCCAATTTGTAGCCCTGGCTAACCATTCCAAATTATCCCTATAACAATAAATTATTTAAAATAATAGTTAATAGGAACCTACCTATCAAGATAATTAAAAAAAAAAAAAAAAATGATTTTATGATTATACCTGTGAAACCACAAAATTATCTATAATTTTTACAACATTTACAATAAAAACAATTTTTCAAATTTGTGAATAGGAGGTTTCATGTGTTAGTTATTCATATGATAATAAATAGAAATTGTTATCTTTGCTTGATTTGTTTTCTAACAATTGGTAAATGTTGAGACTCAATCAGAGCAGTATCGGGAACAAAAATAACTACAAGACTAACCAATGATTTGTTAAACATTTTTTTTTATATATATAACTACTGAATTTGTTAATACTTACATGGACTGATACAATTTAATAATTAAAAATATATTTTTATTAACCCCAAATCATTCAAATAATCTTTGACCTTTTTTTGTCAACACATAAATAAAAAAACTTGACAAAAGAATGAATCAATAATAGGTACCATACAATTTGGCATAATTCAGTGGAGAAGAGTAACTTAATTATTTTAAATAATAATGAGCAATAAATAATTTAGTTTACCTTAAAAACTGATCACTGGTAGTACCACTATGCATAAAACCATTGGCGATTACTGTAGCTGTGTGACAGACACTTGCTCGAATTGCTTCTTTTGTATTTTTTAAGATCAACATATCTGTATGATTACTCCTAATTAAGAACTGTAGATGTAGCTCAATACTCACTTCTCCACTTAATACTTTGGTTAACTTTTGGATTACTTCTTGACGATACTTATCATCTGGCCCTAGAGAATCAAAAGAACGTTCTTCGACAACAGGCTGAGCTGTGCTGACATCAGTTGTAGCAACAGCTATAGGTGGGGTAACAGTTTCTTTATCTGTGCTACTTTGAGCTGCAGGGATTGCTTTAATGACATGCGTTGCAGAAGGTATGGGTGCTGTTTGGCGTAAGGACTCAAGCACACTAGACAGAAACTGTTGGGTAGCTGATTCATATAAATCAAATGCTATTTGATATGCCATTAAGCAGTTTTTCTCATCATTATTTTGTATTAGACCTTCAAGTAATTGAGCTACAGATTTGGGGTCATCCAAAAAAATGAAACATTGGCTCATGTTTACATAGTCTGGCACATCAAGGTTTCGGTATAAACCAATGAGACAACGTAACACAGTACTGCGGAAACTACGATTTTCAATAGTGCTCATTGCCACTTGAAAAGCATAAGTTAACATTTCATTTACATTGTCGGACGATTCAATGGATTTGGCAAATATATCCATGCGTCTTGTTTCTAAAGCCAACCCTAATGCCTGTTTGAATTGCTTGTCGTCCAGACATCTCTGAAACATACGGTTGACGATTGCTTCCAAACGCACATCCATCACCGGAGGGGAGCTTGGATTTTCTGCAGCCTCGACACTCAGTTTTGTGTAGTGGTCGATGCATTTTGCGATGATGGTCTCCACGTATTCGTTGCGCGCGTTTACGTCAAACAAATCGCTGGCGCCCAATGCGTACTGTAAGGAGTCCGCGAACGAACCGAGATGATAATATACCTTACTAGCAACTAGTGCAGCCAAACTCTGTTGTGAAAACGTCTTGTCTTCGTGGAGGAATTCAATCTTTTGGATTGCCTCTGATATTTCGGGCCAAAATTCGTCTACAATAGCATCTAGTTTCCGGAGTGCGAAGATTTTTAATTCAGATGCCGGCTCGTCCAGCAACGATATCACGCCTGCTGCCGACGTTATATTCATTTTGTTGTAGACTTTTAATAATTAAAACTGAATAATTCAAATGAGCTTCACCAAACTTTGATACAAAAGCATAAAGAACTCAACTGGTTATGTTAAAATAATGACAAGCGAATATCGGAATATCTATCCACAACATAAATACAAGTCATGTTTTCAGAAATCCAAAGAGCTTACAAGTCTCAATACTTGTGCAAAATATATACAAACTGATTGTATTGCTGCACGTTATCACACCTATCACTTATCACGAAATTTGGCGCCAATTATATTATTCAAAGCCTTAGATCATGTACATGATCTAAGTTCAAAGCACAGATTTCAATATATTACTCGTAGTATAGAAGCATGACAAACTAAATTAAATTTTTCATGTAGTCTGTGGTTCAAAGCTAATTACGTCCTATTGTGGTTATGCGGGCATGCGGCAGCGATACACCGTAACTCGAAGTGTAGCCTATAGCTCAGCTGGTATACTACAATATTATATCTATATAGATATATAGATGGTGGTTAGCGGAAAAAAAAACATAACTTTTGGTGTTAACTTTTTTTGACAAGTTTTCACATAGCACTTCCTTAATACTTGTTTTTCAAAATACAGTTCCGCATTGTGATTGTTTGAACAGATTTGATTCATTGGTAAAACTCCTTTTTCTTGAAAATAAGCTACCGCATAATTTTCCGTAGTTGGTAAGCTCCACAGATCCAATGCTAAATAATCGTCAGCGTGGCAGCGTGGTTTTAACTATGTACAAACACAGAATAGATGAAAGATGAAATGGCAGGATGCGGGTGGCGGAAAAGAGAGCAATAAAAATTCAAAGATGAACGCTTCGACTCAGACAATTAACGCGAACAGTAATCAGACGCTATTGACATTTCGACAGTCAACTCCTTAGTTGCAGCAAGTGGCGCTAGTGCTTGAACACAGAATAGATTAATAATTAATCTTTTCTGTGGCTAGAAGCTGTATCGGTTGAACACTTGTACCGATCGATGTTTAAAACAAAATAGAAAGTACAAATATTTAAATATATAATAATAACGTTGTTCGGAGGTTCAGTCTTCAGATCATAAGGAATAGGGATACAAGACCCCTATCAACTGATTGAGTGTCGCTTCCATATTGTTCTATAATATGTTGATAATGAAAATGAGATTCGAGAACACGGCCTTAGAATTGTCTTCCAAGACCGTGGTCCGGTGGTCGAGAAGAACCTAGAAGCCGGAGAAGCTGCCCGAAGATAACATAAACAAAAATAATTATTATTTTTATTATTACACATTTACATGGTGACTGCGGGTCTTCGACGGACGGACTCCACACACAGTGATGGCGGCACTGATCGAACGATGTTACCCACACCGTTCGGTCACCGTGAAATAATATGGTCGACGCCTGTGTATTATATTTTGTGGTCCAGTCCACTAATGTTTTGATAAGGATAAGAAGCACATGCACTATTTGTCATTTGTCTACGAACTAAGTGTTACAAGACAAAAATTGTTTGCTAGATTTGTAGCTTTAAATTTTGCTAAAACAATATTCAAATACCAAGATGATGTCCCAGAGTGGTGCTCCAATTTTAGTGTTGAATGCTAACACAAAAAGGAAGTTTGGACATAAAGTTCAACTGGAGAATATCGCCGCAGGTAAATAATTTCATTGTCATCTTTTTCTATCCATACTTGCAAATGTTACTAATTCCCCTATTTTATTACAATAATATGATTCTACACCTGACACGTTAATATTTTATAAACATTACTATTGAAATTTATATATTTTCATTAAAATATTTATCTACTATGCATATATGACTCATTAAATTACACTTAATTACAATTAACCTAAGATAAAAAGGTGGGTACATTTAATATGCATAGAATATATCATATTTCAAATTTCATTAACCTGTTTATATTTGGTCAGTATAAAAATTGTCCAAAATTAAACTTAAATATTGTATATTGTACAAAAAACATGTTCTTAATATTTTTAGCTAATACAACGTCAAATAAATTAAAAGTTTTTGAACATTCAATTTTACTATTTATTTAAAAAATATAACTGTATTGTAAAGGCAATGGGAAACAACTGTGTGATATATAACGGCTTTAGTACACAACAGTTTAATCTGTTCAAAGAATAGATTTTTGTTTAACTGACCTACAGTTATATATTATTATATTAAAAAAAGTTATGTTTTTGCTTCCCTAATTTTACCATCCATGTTTCTATAGTTTATTAATACTTATATTTTGTGATATTTATGGAGCATCTAATATGATTTTTGTATTTTTCTACTTTTGAACATTTGAGTTACACATAAGTATATAACATTCTTACAAAAAGTTTTAGCTTACTAAAAGTATTTTAAATTATGTCTATTTTCTTTTTTTAAAAATAAATACAAGTAAAACAAAACACTTAGTTAAAAAATATGTGATTTGGTTTTATAGCATGCTAAAGCAATACCTAATCAATATATTACAGGTATACCTATAGATTATATATTATTGTATATACTTTTGTACCTACCGTTAACTTTTGATTTCAATTATAATATTTTACGATAATGTTTATGCAATAAATGTGAGTGACTTATTCACAAAAATATTTAAAAGAACTTTTAAACTATTAATTAATTAATCATGACTTAATAAATATGTGTGATTACTAAAAACCAGTTTTAATAGATGTGGCAAGGATGGTATGTGTATCACAGAGTTGTGATCATACCTATTTATTTAGTCATGTAATTATTATTGATTTTAGCTTTTAATGTTTATAACTGATAAAAATAGGTATTTCTCAAATATTTCTTCTTCTATCTACGAATCCTAATTTAATTCAAATTGTATGCTAAGAGTTACCTTAGCTAGTTATTCTTGTAACTTAGCTCAAATTTTTAGTTATTTAATTATAATATTTAATAAATCAAATTTTATTTCAGGTAAAGCAATTGCTGACGTTGTACGTACATGTATTGGACCCAGAGCTATGCTTAAAATGTTGATGGACCCAATGGGTGGAATCGTCATGACAAATGATGGAAATGCTATTTTACGAGAAATTACAGTTCAACATCCTGCTGCTAAATCATTTATTGAGATTGCTCGCACTCAGGATGAAGAAGTTGGGGATGGTACAACATCAGTTGTAGTACTTGCAGGTGAAATTCTTGGTGTTGCAGAACAATTTTTAGAACAAAAACTTCATCCAACTGTTATAATCAGAGCCTATCGTCAAGCTTTAGAAGACATGTTAGACTTCTTAGATAAGGAATATAGTACGCCATTATCTTTGGATGATGAGCCTAAATTAATTGAAGTGATTAAGTCCTGTGTTGGAACGAAGTTTATTGGTCGCTGGTCAGATTTAGCGTGTAGTATTGCTTTGAATGCTGTTAAGACAGTTAGTATAAGAGATGAAGGACGTACTGAAATTGATATAAAGAGGTATGCGAAAGTTGAAAAAGTACCAGGTGGAGCTATTGAAGATTCCCAGGTATTAAATGGTATTATGTTGAACAAAGATGTGACACATCCAAAAATGAGAAGGTTTATAAAAAATCCAGAATTGTTCTTTTGGATTGTTCTTTGGAATTCAAAAAAGGAGAAAGCCAAACAGAAGTCGAAATTGTCAAAGAAACTGACTTTACACGATTATTGCAGATTGAAGAAGAATATATACAACAAATATGTTCCGATATTATAGCACTAAAACCAGACCTGGTTTGTACAGAAAAGGGAGTTTCTGATTTGGCTCAGCATTTTTTGTTGAAGGCTAACATATCAGTATTGAGGCGTTTGAGAAAATCTGACAATAATCGTGTTGCAAGAGCTTGTAATGCCACTATTGTTACACGCACAGATGAATTACGGGAGAGCCATGTTGGAACTGGAGCTGGTCAATTTGAAATTAAAAAGATAGGTGATGAATATTTTACTTTCATCACAGAATGTGTTAATCCAAAGGCTTGCACTATTTTGCTTAGGGGACCAAGCAAAGACATACTGAATGAAGTTGAACGGAATTTACAAGACGCTTTACATGTTGCTAAAAATATTATGCTAAACCCGAAATTAGTATCAGGCGGTGGCTCTATAGAAATGGCTATATCACAGTCATTAGTTAAAAAAAGTGCTGAAATAGCTGGTGTGACTCAATGGCCATACAAAGCTGTTGCCCAGGCATTGGAAGTTATTCCACGTACACTTTTGCAAAACTGTGGAGTCAGCACAATAAGAACAATGACATCTTTAAGAGCCAAACATGCAGTAAGCGGTAATGCGAGTTGGGGTATAAATGGTGAAACAGGTGAAATGGCCGATATGAAAGACCTCAAGGTATGGGAACCAATTGTTGTGAAGTCTCAAGTATACAAAACTGCGATTGAAACTGCTATATTGTTAGTGCGCATTGATGATATTGTGTCAGGTACAAAGAAGAAGGGTGATGATGGACAACCGAAAGCATCGGCGCAACCTACTGAAGAGTCCATGAAAGAATAAATTTTAATTTACTTATAGTTTTTTATTATATTTATTATTATTACTCACAATTCCTAAAATATAATCTAAATAAACACTATTAATATTATTAATATTTTGATGTCAAGTTTTTTGACAAGTTTAACAAATTCTGCTATTAAACTTTTTTTTTATTTAATAAAAATAATTTTTACTATTTTGTGGTATTATTTCTGAACTATTTTCCTATCATTAATGATAAGTTTTAATAGCTGCTGAATAGTAAATTATAAAATTAGAATAATCAATAAGTACAATACCTAGGTTCATTTTGGTCTAATATATTATTTTATTTTATTTAATATAAAATATATAAAACATAATAAGAATCGAATACTCTATTTAAGTTAAATTATGTTAGGATTAAAATTTTATAACAAATTGCAACATACTTTAAAGAATTATGGTAGCTTAATTTAGTACTCTTGTTGATTATGTTTGGTGGTAATTCCTAAAAAATATATATATATAGAAACATTAATGCATTTAAATTTGTTGAATTATTTATTTAGTAATTGAACTGAGTTTGGGTGAATATGGCATACTCAATACAACGATTGAGCTAGCTAAAGAAACAAACAAGCATGATTAACACATAATTTGTGTTCAAGTGTCTAGTTAATGTAAGACTTTGTCCACTTCTTGCTAGGGAGTATGTTTAGAATTGTTTTCATAGGACTTGGGAAGAGTGCTATGCACGTTCATGATAATGCAGTATTACTATTTTTCTGTGTAATATCATGAACTAAGATAGTAGTTACTTAGATAGAACTTAGATATTAGTTCATGGTACTAACATGTTTCGTTCCATTCTGGTTATTAAGCTAGGTACCTATTTTTACAAATGTCATTAATCTCAATACTTCCAGACTGAACTTTTGGATCGGAGATATGAAGACGTGCGGATTTTCCTTGTCGGATATGCACAGCTCTGACACTAGACAATATTATACACTCGAAGGGAACGCGTTTCGCTGGAAGAATAAATAATTACGTAAGTTTTGTCCTTCTACTCTTTTGACGCGGTAGACCTAATGTAAATATTTATTGTCGGACAACTTATATACCCGCCAGACGTAGAATAGTTTTAAAAAATCCAGTTGTTATATGTGCACAAAAATTAGGATATTATGAAAATACTTTAAATTATAATACTCTACCTACAGCTAATTCATTTTTATAGTAGAATAATTTTTAAAATTTAATATCAATGATTAGGCAATGCTTTTATAAGTAGGAAGGTAGGTATTTATACCTATTAAAATAAGAAAATACATAATGATTAATGTTATTTAATATGATTTGTAAGTAGCTACATAGCAGTTTATACCTACCACTCGGTGACGATTATTTTTGTCTTATACGTTCTTCGTAATTCCGTTCCGTCACGATAGTTCTAGTTTTCGTTAAATGGATCCTCCACTATTATGTCCGTATGCATAGTGAATTTATGTGTCACATTATAACACATAGTTTAACATGTCTTATGTGAAACATAAATGTTCTATCCATACGGGCTATGGGCATTAAACATTTGGGTTTTAAGAGAACACCTCAAACGCACGTTTTATTTTGGGGGTTTTACGGGATATACCTATAGGACATTTTCTTCAAATTTTCACACTTCACTATTTGATATTGTGATATTATTGGTACCTAGGTTAAGTTTCTGTTTTATAATAGATCGATAGGTTACCTAGGTATATCACCTTCTTTAATTTAAATTCAGGTAATCGAGTATTGGACAGTATACCTACGTAACTTATAATTATTCGTATCGTAATTTAATTACTTAAGAAATAAAAATTTCCCCAACAGTGTCCAGGTCCACCGGCAGGAAAACGCATTATATAAAATGTCTATAAACTTGAGGTCTAGTGTATAGTTAAAATTGGCATGCGACCAAGGGGGCTTGTTCTGGAAAATTTAAATGATTTAATAAGGTTCATCTCATTATTTGAATTAAACTAATTTTTAAGCGATTGTTATGAAAATAAATTTTTAATTGATTTTATTCAAAACGCTCATCTTAGTTTTCTAGTACCTCTAGATTTCTCACGAAATTCATATCGATCATCTCAGAGCTTTCATATTCAAAACCATAAAAATATACATTTTTATCTTATTTCAATCTTTTTCATCGATTTCACTTTTCCAGAACAACCCCCCTGAAATAGAAAACCAGAATATATTACAGATCTCAAAGTTTTCTGTAAAGAGCATATGATATTATATCAATAGACCATATTATACGGGATGTAACAGAAATATCTGACAAAAAAATAAATTATATGCTACTTAAACGTATGACAAAAATTGTTAATATTATGTGATAAGTAACAATTTAAGAAATATACTCACGTTAGCAAATTCCCAAAAATAATATATTTAAAGAAGTTATTATATTATACTATTAAGTTATTTTACTATATTTTAATCAGATACACAAATTGGCTATTTTGAATTGATCTAAAAATATTTAAAACAAATTTAAAATTTTTTATTTTCAGTCATAAAAAATTAAAATAATTTTTTGTTTATTATACGTGTAGCGCGAGTGACAATAAATTATATATAAAAAAAAACTTTAAAATGTTGTTTATAGCAAAAGTATTATGGCATTTGTCAGATGTCGGTGGGACATCCTGTACATACTGAGGATAAGTTCTATGGATTTATCATATTATAATATATTTATGTCATCTATGGCAATCGCCAATTGCCGACATTCGGCGGTGACGATTCACTATTCTAATAATTGCAGTGAACAAAAAAATAAAACAAGCCAACAATTGACGGATAGTTCGTTAAGTAGTTGAATATCATAATATAACATGAACTTTCACATTTTGTAACGTTTAGCTTATTTTCATAAAATACTTCCATACTTTCTAGTTTCAATTCGGATGGAGGTAACTGTTTCTTCGGCGACAGCGTGTGTTGCAGTACAGCTAGGTTTCACCGGAAGAGTCGATGTTTACGCATAAGTTTGTTTTCATATTATTTTGGGGCTTAAATTAAATTTTTAGACTTGAATGAAATATTTATTGTCACGAAAAATCTGTTAACTCGGTAACGTAGAAGCATATACGTTATTACCTACCAAAGGCGCAATGTATAATAAATAATAAATTATACGCCAGTTCGAACAATCCAAACGCTGTCTTCGTTTTACCACGACCGGTTTATACGCGTACCTTATTTGCCTATACTATTCGCCGGGTAACACCTTAGGTTTGCGCGAAGTATTTATAACAATATAATGTTATTAATCTTTATATTTTGTATACATTATACACCCATATTTTACAATTATATATTTTAGTATTTTACCATAATTATTATTTTAGATTTTAATATTTTATGATGGTAGAGGTATGCTTAAATATTTAATGTCATAACCATTTATTGCTGGTAAATTTTTTTCCCAAACCTGAAGTTTAATTTAAGCTTTGAGGGTATGTCAATTAACAAACGTAACTTTTATTTTTCCACTTGATATGTATATCATTGACACCTACGTATACTGTTTCACACCTAAAATACAAAAGTTTTCAAGAGTACCTAGTCAACTGTCAACTGTCTATCCTGACCACAAAAAAATTATTACGTTCCAAAATAATTTAATAAACAAATTATAGATATTTAAAAAAATTCTGAAAAATAGACTACTTGACCTATATACACGCTAGATGTAGAGTAGTTTTTAAAACCCAGTTGTTATAGATGTACAAAAATTAGGATATTATGAAAAATACCTTAAATTATAATACTTTTCCTACAACTGTTAATTTATTGATATAGTAGAATAATTTTTAAAATTTGAAATCAATGATTAGGCAATGCTTTTATAAGTAGGAAGGTGGGTTTTTATACCTACCTAATAAAATAAGAAAATACATAACGATAAATGTTATTTAATATGATTTGTAAGTACATAGCAGATTATATCTACCACTTGGTGACGAATATTTTTGTCTTATACGTTCTTCGTAATTCCGATCCGTTACGATAGTTTAAGTTTTCGTTAAATGTGAAATATACATTTTCTATGCGTACGGGGTACGGGCATTAAACATTTGGGTTTTAAGAGAACACCTCAAACGTACGTTTTATTTTGGGAGTTTAACAGGATATACCTATAGGATATTTTCTTCAAATTTTCACTATTTGATATTGTGATATTATTTGTACCTAGGTTAAGTTTCTGTTTTAGAATCGATCGATAGGGTACCTAGGATATATCATATTCTTTAATTTTAAATTCTGATAGTCGAGAATGGACAAGTACCTACGTAACTATTATAATTCGTATCGTAATTTAATTACTAAAGAATTTAATTTCTCCAACAGTGTCTAGGGCCACCGGCAGGAGGAGATGCATTATAGAATGTCTATAAATTTGTGGTCTAGTATATATGGTTAAAATTGGCCATGCGACCAACAACTGGGGGCTTGTTCTGGAAAATTTAAATGATCTAATAAGATTCATCTCATTGTTTGAATTAAATTAATTTTTGAGCGATTTTGGTGTTAGTCAATTTTTAATTTATTTCATTCAACACACGCGTCTAAGTTTTCTAGTACCTCTAGATTTCTCACGAAATTCATATCTATCATCTCACAGCTTTCATATTCAAAATCAAAAAAAATATGTATTTTTACCCCTGAAATAGAAAACCAGAATATAATATAACAGAGCATAAAGATACTAGTATTCTATACTAGATAAGTTTCAATTAGCGAGATGTAGAGAGAGATGGAGATAGAGCGAGATGTTGACGGATGAAGATAACTGTTTCTTCGGCAGCAGCGTGTGTTGCAGTACAGCTAGGTTTCACCAGAAGAGTCGATGTTTACGCGTAAGTTTTATTTTCATATTATTTTGGGGCTTAAATTTAATTTTTAGACTTGAATCAAATATTTATTGTCACGGAAAATCTGTTAACTCGGTAACGTAGAAGCATATACGTTTACTATAGTTTCGTAGCAGATTTTGATTCCATCACGGGGTATTTTCATATTTTTCAGTAGGTTTCTTTTTATTATTGTTAATTGATCAGGGGATTTATTGCCCTGAAAATTTTCAATATTTGTATTGTAATTATGCTGGTATAATACTATTCCGGCTATCAATAAAGTCGTGTTAAAAAATTAGAAAATTGGTCAGGTATGATATTTTTTTAAGTAATTCTTTCGAGTAGGGAATTCGCTCAATGATATTTAAATATTTTCACCGATAATCAAGTACGATGACTTGTAGGTAACTAGAGACTGAGTGAATAGGAATTGGGAAGTGTGTGATGCGGCGAAGATAAGGAAATGGGTCAACATGATTTCAGAATGTTTGGTGTATGAAAGATGAAAAAGAAATGAAAGGTTAGGGTAGGTGAGCAGATATGAAAATAATAAGTTAGGTGTTAAGGTACAAGAGAGAGAATAAAAGAAATTAATTAATTACGGGTAGTGTACATATTGTAGTGAAAACAAGAGAGAATAGGTTTGGGTGGTTCGGCCACTGTATGATAAGATATAGTGAGAGTGGCTAAAGAAATTAATTTAGGGGGGAAATGAGGGGCGAGAAGACTAGCTGAAGAAAAGATGGATAGGCAGAATACCGATCATATGGAGGTGTGGAATTAGAGTGGCTGAACCTCTTTATAGCTGTGAGAGACGGGGGAAGAAAATGTGTAAAGTTGGAATAGTTATGTTTAAAATGCCGAATACGTAGGGAAGGATTTTGAATTGCAAAGGCTATTTGACTCTGTGGCTGAAACTACCGTTATCAGTTGATATAGGTTTACAACCTTGACTTATAGGATAGAATAAAAATATCTGTTGCTGGTTGGGATGTCAGCGCACTATTTGTTTTCCATCTTTGACCCACGCATAGCATACCAAATGTGCGATTAAGAAAACACTAAAATGATTGTGCGTGGGTCAGATAGAGAAATAAATGGTGCGCTAAAAATCTGACATCCTCTTAAGTGTTATCAAGTTGAAGAAGCAGTTGATTGTTGACAATTTGACATTTAACATTAACTGTGGTAGGTATTATGATTGGAAGTAAAAGTAATTAGCAGGGCTGTGAATTTAATGCAATGAAAAAGTGTTAATATTTGCTGAATGTATGCACTAAAAACAGGCAAATATATGCACTGAAATATTCAAAAATATGCACTTAATATTCAACAAAATACTGAATGAAAACGTTTTTATTAAATTAATAAATAATAATTCAAATTGGTTTACAAAAAACAATTCTTTATTTACACACCTGGTAGGTAGGTACCTATTTATTTTTCTAACGGATGAACCGAAAATATAAAAACATTTTAAGAAAATAAGCATAAATACGAAGAAATCATAAAAACATGCTATTAAATGAACTAACCCAAAAAAACGCATATTGGTAACGGTGTTGTAATAATAGGGATCTCCCCCCCCCAAAAAAAAATACGTACTAATAGTTCAAACAAATCATAAAAGCCAACTGTAATAAATATTAATTTATGAAAAGTATATTAAAAAGCATTATTATTATAAATGAAACAAAACCATGAACTATGGACCGTGATATTAAGTATAGGTATTTTTATATTTTTAGCTCCATAATTTCTGTTAAAATATCAGGAAAATGTATTGAGTACCGTAAAAGTGCTAAATTTGAGCTATTACTGATAATATTATATTCATAACAAATTATCATAGAAGGTTAGGTACTGTTATTTCACATACCTATTATAGTTTAATTTAACTACAACCAGTGGCGCCGGGGTCCTTCAAAAATGGTGGTTCAAAACATCATTTTAGTTATGAACCTACCACACACCCACTCGATGATACAACAATGTACTATACATACATAATGTTACTGATAAAACCTAATAAAGCAGCAGCAAGTAGTATTCTCACTGTGGCGAATGAAAGTCAGCTATATTCACAATGTAAATTCATCAGTTTTATAAATATAAAATCCTTTAAACCGATGAGACAAAGTTTAAAAATATAAAAGAAGTTAAGTGTATACATATAAGTGTATAACATATTAATTAAAAAAATAAAATTCCATTAAACTTAATTAACAAACTAAAAATTATTATATCATTAGTCATTAGTCATTAGTCATTACCGTTTTAAATAAATTATAATAGTAAATAGGTAGCCAATTATATTATGGAAACATTATTTTATATTCAATATTTTGTATAACTTGAACACCTTGCTAACATAACTTTACTTTATACATTTGAACATTTATGCTTTCATATTGAAGCATAAATTATAAATTAAATGTTACTATTTTAGCAGTATAGGTTAGATTATGAATAATTTTATACACTTTAATTTAATTATACGATCTTATTATAACATTACTGCATTAGTGTTTCTTTTTTTATTTATTCAAAAGTTTAAGTTAGATTTTTTGATAATGTAGAACTTAAACTTGCAAATATATTAGTGACATCTTCATTGTTTATTTGAACATCTGATTCACATGTTCTAATCATTAAATCTTCCAGACGATTTTGAGAAATAGTTGTACGTAAACGGTTTTTGAGAATTTTTAATTTTGAAAATGTTCTCTCGGGGCTCGTACTAGATACCGGCAATGTACAAGCTATTTTTAAAGCTAAGAACACTGTTGGAAATATGCTTCCTAATCCAGAAGTATGGCAAACTTGAAATATATTGAGTATACTTCCTAAATTGTTCACAACTTTGTTTTCGTCCCCAAATTGGCTCTGTTCTTCATCATTGCTTGATTCGTTATCTTAGGCACTATCATTTTTTTCTGTTTCAATATCTTTATGAAGAAAATTTAAATTGGAATGCATGGCAACGTCAAATTGAAAAAAAGTTTAGAGAATTGAATATACTCACTTCTTAAAACTTCAAATTGTATACGCTTGTTATATATTGTACAAAATACCTTAAAAACATCTTTTTGTAGTAATGATGGATCATTTTTAGTTTTTAGCACCCGATTTATTGAAAAATATGAAATGTCTTTTAATAAGCCCTGAGATGTTGAATTAAAATGGTTTTTAATTGTCGTTGAATGTTTTCCTTTACATTATATTATCTGCCAAATCAATACCACTATTTTGGTCAATCCCACAACTGTCGTCGACGTTAACTTCTAAATTTTAGCCAAAATTGAAATTAAGAAAAACAAAAAATTAGGTAATACACTGAATAATTTACTTACAATATTTTTTTATTACATTATTAATGATGTGTGAACATTATTACCTATCTACTAAGAACAGAAAATAAAAAATAATAGATTTAAAATTTTTTTGATAAAATTAAGATTGAATATCATTATTATTTGTATAAATATTATTTATGTATAAAATATTAATATACTTAAGTCAAAATTCAAAATTCATCGAATAAATCTTAAGTCAAATTAACCAAATAATTATAGTATAATATTAATAAAGAACTCACAATAATAATGTTACCTAATTAAGTATAAAAAATTAAAATCGAGTAAAAATGTAAAATAGTTTTTAATTTTTTGTTCATTTTTAACTAGTTTAAAAAATAATTGTTTATGTAATAAAATATTATTATAATATATAACCTAATTACTTACATAATATGGGCTATGATAATTATTATATAGATACAATTATTATTTAATATTTAATGTAATACCTACTTAAATTACTAATTTATATAATTATATCTATGAATTAGGTATTCAATAAATCAAGTATTTACAAAGGAAAATAAGTACCTACATAGATTCTATAATATTTATTAACCATCAGACTATAAAAAAAAAAAATATATTAATTTATAGACAAAATTAAACAATATTAATAAAAACAATTCTTACCTAACTCAAAAGTTTCATCATTTTTCCTTTTTTTTTTGAAAATATGTTCACAGGCTTATACAAATTACAATTACGCCTGTTAAATTATAACTTGATATTATATTATTATACACCCCAGTGCCAACAAGCACCCACCCACCCAATTTAGGTGGTTCTTTTGAACCACCTTAAAGTACGTACTCGGCGCCACTGGCTACAACATTCTAGTAGAGTCTGAAAAAATTTGGTCCCACGACTATGATCACATAAACTTTAAATACTAAACTACGGGTCTGAAATTTAGTTTATATAGATCTAAATAATCCAAAACATATATTGCTTCAAAATATAAAAATAAAGTGCCTTGTATTGTAATAGGTAGGTAACTATCAACAAAAAAAAACTAAAAAAAATCATACTTGAATTCTATGTATAATATACGTATATTGTAATAAATGTTCAAATGATTATTATAGTACATTATAAAAAACTAACTCAAGTTCAATATAATACATTATAACACGTGTTCAAATGCACATTTTACACCACATATTTTGTTAATTCACACAGTCTCTCTTCAATTTCAAATTATCTACAAAATATAAATAGTAAATTGGAAGACTTGATTAAGCATTTAATCATTTATTTAAAAGAGATGTGCCGGGTCGCCACATTACTATATCGAGGGGCCGTGGTGCTAGTGACGTCCAAAAATATCATAACATATATTATATTAGAAATACAAACTTAATATTTCACTAACAGTAAATATTATAAAAAAAATATTACGAAATGTACTATACTCATATTATATTATGATTATATTAGATACAAACTCTTGAATTAAGAGTTATGTTTGAGGATTTATTAATTTCCTAAAAGGAAATGCCTCAAGGTTGCCTCAGTAGGTTGAAGGGCCGTAGTTAAAGTGCCGTCAACCAAAAAAGTACCGGGAAAAAAAACGATTAATTCAAATATAGAAGGTACTTATATCATATACTTTTATCAAAGTATGATTGTGTTTGTCACAGTCTTGTTTAAATGATATTGTCTTATGTTTTCCCAATCTAATTATACAAAACACTGAAAATTAATATGCAAATATTAATGCAATAGAGAGACTGTGCATTAATTTACAAATTTGTCTTAAATTTACTTTTTGCATAGAGAATATGAAGTTGGTATGGGCTTTTAATATCAGAGTATAGGGGACAGGGCTGGGATTTCATATTATGAATTGAAATATTTGTGGACACTGGACGACCAAAAGGACCATCCTCCATATCATGTTTCAATAAGTCCAAAATAAAATTAATTGAATACGTTATAAAGTTGCTCCCATGCTCGACATTATCCTGGTATTTTTAAAAAAAATATGAAGCTAAAAAAAATCTTTAAAAATATTGTTCTAAAAAAAAACCTTTCATGTGCATGTGTTGTCTCCAAGTGTGTATTATGAGAGGATAGATGCTGATAAATTATTAATAGAGACTCGTTGATCGCTTTTATGTGCTTCAAATTGTTTACACGAGTGAGCTGGGTATGGCTCCATCTTAGATAATAAAGATATAGATAGGACATAATGGTCTTATCAGCGGTCTTCGAGGGGAACAATTGAGGCCAAATAAAGTATACCCTATATCGAGTATCGATTATCAATATAAAGAAGCCTCAATTGCCTTCCCCTCCGGGAACGCGGCCTCAAATGTATTTAACATAGGCGTGGCCTATCCATATCTTTATTATATATGGGCTCCATCCATGGATTTATGAATTAAGGTGTCAACAGTCAAAGAATCAACTTGATAAACAAACACTTAAGTTCCGCAACCTGCAACTCAGGATCTTTTTATTCAAAATGTCTTAATAAGTCATAAGAAGGTTAGTTAGGTAAACCTATGGTTAGTTGAAGCTATGGTGATGATAGACGACTATTATCACTGGTCGTGAGCTTTGCGATCATCTTTTCTTACTAACTATCAAGGTATTCGATATTGTAAACATAACAATGAAAAAAATATTTAAATATTATTAATTTGGTTAATTAGCTTAGGTTATGATAGGAACAGGAAATTAGACGTTAACTAATTATCATAGTTTTTTCACACGGTCTTAAAGACTGTCAGCTAGAGTTTACCAGTATAGTTGTTTTAAAAACTTAAATACAGCCCAACATTAAATAATGATGTTTTTACCACGACAAATTATAAAATATAAAAAAATATTATTTTATTAGGATTTTATAATGTTTTCAATACTTATGAGTTTTTGTAAATAGAAAATGTATAAAATCAATAGTTTTAATTTAAAATACGGTTTTGTGTTTTGGTATCCTATTGTCAAAGAATTCTCAAGGTTTCCTTCCCACATTTTTTTACATTGTATTAGATTTAATTTTTTCCGCACATATTTACAAAGACTAAAATAGATATCTGACAATGTTTTTATTTGCATTAAGACTAAATAGTTTGTAAATTAATATTGACTGTAGAACCAGCCAAACACAATATTATTTTAAATTAAACATTATTTTACATCCTTAATAAATTAATTCATTTTTATACATTTTATAATACATATATTACGGTGATACACCTCTGATCATAATAACTGTTCGTACAATTTATTTTTCAATTCATAGAATTTTAAAAGATTGATTTGTATAAATATATTTCAACGTTAACCGGTTACACCTAGGAGTACACTGAGTACCTGGGTACATACTATATAATTTGAAAAGAAGCTCTTTAATGTGTGGTTTTACTATTTAAATTTTTCTATAATTTTTATTGTTTTCTAAAATGCATTTGTAAACGGGCGCTTACACATCGCTTCAATTTTATTCGTAATTTTTTTAACTGTTGTATTTTTTGTAGATATTTTTTAAACATTGATAACCTGATACCCTCTGTATTATCATTCTTTAGTGAGCTTATAATTTTGAATAGTTTTTCTGTTTAAAATTCTGGGCATTTTTGTTTGTACTTTGTAATGTGTATTCCTAAAGTAAAATTGTTTCTAAATATTTTTTTGGTTTTCTAAACTGCATTTGCCTGCGGGCGCAAACACCTACCTTCAATTTTTTTTAATGATTTTAACTCTAGTTGAATTTTTTGAACATTGATAACCAGGTGCCCTTTGAATAATCCTTCTTTAATTAACTAAATATTTTTTGAATAGTTTTTTCTGTTTAAGATTCTTGGCATTTGTGTGTATACTTATTGTAATGTGTATTCCTACATTTAAATTTTTACCACATTTTTTTTTGTTTTCTGAAATGCATTTGCCTGCGGGCGCCAACACCCCCTTTCAATTTTTTGTTTTACTTATATGACTCTAGCTGAATTTTTGTGTAGACATGATTATTGATAATCTGGTGCCCTATGAATAATCCTTCTTAAATAAACTACCTATAATTAGTTTGAATAGTTTTTTCATTTAAGATTGTGGACATCTTAGTTTGAACTCTTTAATGTGTGTTCCTACTATTTAATTTTTTCTAAATTTTTTTTTTGTTTTCTAAAATGCATTTGCCTGCGGGCGCCAACACCCCCTTTCAATTTTTTTTTTTTACTTATGTGACTCTAGTTGAATTTTTGTGTAGACATGATAATTGATAATCTGGTGCCCTATGAATAATCCTTCTTAAATGAACTACCTATAATTAGTTTGAATAGTTTTTTCTTTTAAGATTGTGGACATCTTAGTTTGAACTCTTTAATGTGTGTTCCTACTATTTAATTTTTTTTAAATTTTTTTTTTGTTTTCTAAAATGCATTTGCCTGCGGGCGCCAACACCCCCTTTCAATTTTTTTTTTTACTTATGTGACTCTAGTTGAATTTTTGTGTAGACTTGATTATTGATAATCTGGTGCCCTATGAATAATCCTTCTTAAATGAACTACCTATAATTATTTTGAATAGTTTTTTAATTTAAGATTGTGGACATCTTAGTTTGAACTCTTTAATGTATGCTCCTACTATTTAATTTTTTCTAAATTTTGTTTTTTGTTTTCTAAAATGCATTTGCCTGCGGGCGCCAACCCCCCCTTTCAATTTTTTTTTTTCATGGTAATGTTTATGACTTGCGTAGCAGCCTTTACCATAGACCAATTAGAATTGTCAGTGATGCGGAAAGAATACTTTATTAGATGGTATTCATTAAGTTCTGATTACATTTCTGTCACACTCGCGGATCCAGTGGCGTGCGTAGGATTTTTCATTAGGGGGTTGGGGGGGGGGCTTGAAAATTAGTTACAATTTTATTTTTGTTTGTCCTGTAATAATTTCATACGTTTATTCAAGGTATTTTAAAATGTTTGTAATTTTTCAACTTTTCTGGAAGAAAAAATGTTCTAATCATAAGCTTCGATTCCTAATGTATGTTTTTGGAAGTAAATTAGATCTAGTTGGTTCTTTTAGCAGGTCGAAATTGAAAATGCTCAGTGCTTTTTAAATTAATTGGAGAAGAAAAAATGAAAATGTATTAAAATGTTTGGTAACCAGCTTGGTTATACCATCCTCACTTGGATTGTATTTGATTAGTTTAAATTGTTTTCTATAAATGTCAATAAAAAATTATTAATCAAAAAGTCAAAAAACTTAAAAATGTAATACGTAAGTTTTTACTATAGGTAATGGCTAGGCATCATGGTTATTTTTTATAAGCATTTAAAGTTCAAATTTCGTCAAAACCACAGTTAATTTGAATGGCTAGACAATTTAATACAAGGTCTTTCATACTTTAACCGAAAAATAACAGATAATTTTAGACAAATTGGTATGCAAATACAATTTTTTTCAAAAATGAATTTATTCTGGTCAGATGTATATGAAATTTATGTCTTGCTTACTATAGTTGACAATTGAAACTTGATAAATATTTTTTTTTAAGTAATTTTATACGGGCAATGGAGGGGCTTCAGCCCGTTAGCACCCCCCTTGTGGACGCCACTGCGTGAATCTACCAGTACAAGTAAATACTAAACGTAATATTATACAATTTTTAAAATTTAAATTAATTAACTAATTATTACAGATTATGTAACAAATATAAATATAAAATAAATATTATGAACTGAATAGTTTGAGTTATTCAGCTCTTATATTTCATTTTGTATTCAAAATTTTTGTACCTTTTAGTTTTGTTTGTTAATATACTTCTTATCTGGTCAACCTTTAATACTCTTTACGATATCGATGTTTCTGTTGATATTTATTGTAACAGGACTTATGTCATAAGCAATTGGAATGCTTGTCAGTGCTCTCTGTAAAGATTTTGTTGTAATTTGATTCCTAAGCTAATATTTTTTAAACATTAAAATATTAAATGCTAAAATAATACAAATATTTTGTTCTATATTATTACCGTTATAGTTGCATTGATATTAATGTTTTTGACTACTTAATACTTATTAACTAAAAAATTAGTTTTTATGTGACCTACCGGACCACGTGACCTATCGTATTGAACATTAATTTGTATGTGACCGATCATTAATTTAAAAACAATCAAATAAAATTATGTTAATAATTATTTAATTGATTGGTACCTAATAGGTACAAATATCTGAGCGCATGGCAGTGCGCCAGGCCAAGTTCCAGCAATGCCAGTGTATCTTAACACGAACCAATTCGCCCAGTTTTTCTAACCCATATATCTCTGTTTCCTCTTAAGATAAACTTTTGAAATTTAAAACACAGATTAATCTCGAGTAGCTTAGGACGCTGTAAGAAAATGAGCCCTTAATAATGTGCCATTTCAAAATGGGAGGATTTCAAAATTTTGCAATAATGTTACTGACTCACTCGCTCACTCACTGATCATCAAAATTATAAGACACTTCCCGTATAGGTAGAAACGTAAAATTTGGCACCAAGGTAGGTTTTACAGTGTAACTAAAAGGAGAAATTTAAAAATTGAAATTTTTTAAAAATTAATGCTGCTTTAGTGTGTATTTCTAAATAACGTATGAAGTGGCGCGCTTAGCACGCATAAACATTTTCTTTTAAACAACGTTACAATATGGTAATAAGAAATTGTTTGTAGTTGACTTATATATATATATTTATAAAACATAATAATGTTTTCGTACATTTGTTTTATTCAAGTACAAAATTAATATAATTATTCAAATACAGAATATTTTAATAATATTCGTCGGTTTACGGATGATAATTTTACGTGGTAACGTCATAAGAAAACATTGATGAAAAATTGCATACTTTTATGCACGGTCTTAGAAGATAGCCTAACCTAACCTAATCTTCTAAAACCGTGCTCTTATGAATTGAATCATAGATATTAAATAATGGATAGGCCATGGCTATTTCCATGACAAAATAGATAGGTATGATGACAACTTAATTTCTGCACACAACCCCGCGCGTGTCTTGTCACCAGTGTAGTTCGCCATCTCTCATTGGTTGTGGTATTTTACCGCCAAAATACGAATTATCAATAATAAATTATCAATTTATAATATCATTTAAATTAAATAATAAATAACATTACATTTGAGAAAAGTTTATTACATTTTGAATATTATTATTGTTATTTACAGAATTTAAATAGTTTCTTATTATTACATAGTTTTTTAGTATATAATAGTTTACAATTTAGGTTATTCATCCGTATAAAAGTTCTTGTTCTAACTAAACATTGTAATACTTCCTTTGGTATATTTTGGGAAGAAACTTTTGACCATAAAATGTCAGTTAAATACTCCATGACTCCAGTTCTTTTCAATAAATTATCTCCATGTAGTTATTTTAACTCTTTTTCATAGTTTCTACAGTTTTCATCAGTGTAACAGATGGAATTTTAAGCCCACCCCTAGAAACATGTTCAATCCAAGAAGAATCATCACCATTTGGGTCTGTTAGCTGTGGACATTTACTAAAATATCTATTCACGACATATCCAGCTACATATTTTGCAGTTTGAAATTCGATTTGGTTAAATTAATTATCAGAATCAACCTGTGGCATTAGATTAAAGATGATTAAACTATACTACATAATAATTATGTACAAAAAGGGTAGGTAGGTACCTAATTATTAAGAATTTAATTTTTCTACTTACAGTCATTTCAAATTGTTTTAATAGATCAAAACTTTCTTTACAAACTAATGTTATTTCTTCACCTAACTCAGTTACATCATATGATTCTGTAATAATTTCAGTTATGAATAATTTGGCTTGCTAAACATTCATATTCATTCAAAAGAGATTTTTCAATTCCACACTCAGTGGTAGTATTATTTGTGAAAATACAATTGGAATGTTTTCCAAGAATGTACCAGCGAAGACTAAGAATATAGGTAAATTAATGAATATATATATTGTAAAAATCAAATATGTTTTAAATATTTTGGACACTTTAAATACTTTAACCTAATAAGCTATACTTGTATTTAAAATCGAGCACTGTAATATTGTGGCTGGTACTACCAAACATTCCTTTTAGATAGCTAAATGAATTTTCCACTAAATCTTGGTTTAGCTTTCTTGTAGTTAAATAACTATTCTGTTCATCATAATTATTTTTTAAATCATCCCATAATTTTAATAATGAATTATTTGATATTATAATTCCTAAAAATAAAAAAAATTGTAATTTAGCACCAATTTTATTATAACTTACACAAACCTTTTTGAAACGGTAGTAATGTTCCTTTTTTCTACCGTGTACATTAATTTTAGAAATAAACTCATTCATTTCTAAAAGAATATTTTTTTGGTTTTCAATATCTAGACCAAAACTTGGTCTTCCACGGTCATACTTATGAGAAGAATTATGTAAATCAAACCAATCATTAAATAATTGGATCAATTGTGTTGCCTGAAAAATAATAATTTATATTTATTTCTAATACTTTATAAAACTCTTGATTGCTAAATTCACTGCTTTCCACTTATAGGTATCAAAATGTCCATTTTCTCCAGCAAATGATATAGCTTTAGCAACTGAATTTGAAAAGACTTGTGCTGCAAGTTTTACATTCATCCTGGAAGTTCCTTCAACTAAAAGATGACGTTCACCAAGTTTATGAGTAATTTTATAATCGTTTCTACTTTGTCATGGCTATTTCAATAAAATACAGGGTCGTGTGCCAAAAATCGGAATGTGGATGAGAGAAAGACTGATTTTTATCATTGCTTCTCATTCTGGCAGAGGTCTTATCATAAATTATATTTAGTCTTAAGATTTTTAGAATCTCAAAATATTTTTATGTTCGTTCCCGTGTGATAAGCATAAATGGTCTATCCCTTAGAATTTAGATCATATAGATCTATTAGATCTAAGGCTTAGATCATATCATCATATACAATGGATGGAGCTACTTTAATCATTTACTGTGTCCAACATAACCCCCCACCTATTAGTTATTTTATAGTGATTTTTAGCGAAACGCATGCGCAATAACTCGTTGTATCTTGAAATTAAATGGGTAGTGGTATGTTATGTTGGACACAGCTCGGTATATAAGAAATACACACATAGCTCCATCCATTGTATATTATCTATGATCTAAGGTCTATCCATTCTTTAATATCTATGAATTGAATGGAATTATTATCACTGAATTATCATTATTATGAAGGAGTTACCGAAATAGCCATTGTTAAATATAATAACCGTCTAAGAACTTTGTATAGCCAGACTTAACAACTATTCTATCTAAAACGTCTTGATGACGAAAAATAAAAGATCGTACTTGGCTATCTTTGCCTGGTATTGACAACGCTCAAGAGTCCCATCTCTTAGCTCCTCAACAGAGACCCAAACGGTCTTACAAGAGAAAATCTACAACACATAAAAAAAATTAAAAATAAAAATAAAATAACACGTTGTCCACGATGCTGAAGCCCACAAAAATAAATGATATCCCAACCTAACCTAACGGTAAAAAAAGGCCAAGTTCCAAGCTCCCTTCCAAAAAAGTCGGCCTAACAAAGTAGTGAAATCTACATTGTGGCCAAGTCTGCTATTTTTTAATTCATAACCTCACTGCACTCCTACATTGAAAAGTAACACTCCTTTTTATTTGTATTGTTTAACATTTGGCCAGCATAAGACATCATTATCGAATGTTCTCACTTATGACTTACGTGGGTGATGGGAAAAAGAGAACTCAGGAAAAATAAAAAGGTTTAGATATCTTCTCAAAAAAAAAACAACGAATCATAGAAGTAGTATCTACATTGCGGCCAATTCTAGTTTATGCCTCATTCAAAAACTGGCCAAGTGTTAAACAATACAAATAAAAGAGGAGTGTTACTTTTTAAATAATTGATGGCATTTGTGAAAACAGTAAGTTGAATAACGAATCGACTGAAACAGGGGCGGAATGGGAACAAAATTCAGGCCGGGAGATTGAAATTTATCTAGGCCAGTATAGGCCACCTACAATTTACCAATGAAATCACCAAAAAAATGTTTCTCTCAACGCTCCAATTATATATTTATATTTACCTATTTCAATAGAATTATATAAATACATTTCATTTTATTTATGATAATATTTATACTTTTAATTTTATAAAACTATAAAAGTATTTCAATTACAATTTTGCTATTTTGTTTAACTTCTAATGCAGTGGCGTAGCCAAGGGAGGGTCCTCCCCCCCCATGCCATTTATTTGAGGCAATATACGTGACGATTTGATGCAAATACTTTTAGTTTTTAAAGTGTATAAAACTCATCTTAATAAACACTGATACACGTAAACTGAAAGGATTATGTCTATTATCATTCGTCAAAACATAAAAGTCTTTCAATAGAACATAGGTACCTTGCTTAGGTATCATACCTATACTCCGTTTACCGAGAGAATGTGGTTACTTCGCACAAACATGAATGCGCATATGGGTTTGGTTGTTAGCGGCGGGCCCTTTTTTGATTTGTCGCAACCACTTTTTCACGGCGAACGGAGTATACTTGAGATGAGCTAAAATGTAATTACACTATAGCGGAACATTGCAGTAATGTAGGTACTTACCTATTTTCCCTATACACTGCGCCGGGCAACACATAATGTTCGTGTGAAAAACAATTTATTTATGAAATACGAGTTTTTAGGAAATAAACCTCAACCATAAACTTAGCCGCTAAAAATATTATATATTATTATAGTTGTCCTGTAACCGCTGTTCAAATGTGCTTTGAATGGGCGCCAAATTTGTATGATAAGTGTTAAGACGTGATAACGTGCAGCCGTACCGTAGTGTGAGTGTGTGACCAAGTGTTGTGTGTACACAGGTGACGGATATTTTATTCGAAAACTATACACTATTAGTTTTGAGTTTTCTGTAGGTACTTATATTATTTCTTACTATCTATAAATTAAACTAAACTACAAAATAACAAATACAATTTTAACGACGAGATGAACAAGAGAAAGTATCCGTATGGCATCGATATGTGTCCCCAGCTAAAAATACATATTGGAGAGAAACAAGTCGCTAATGGAGTATTGGGACCATCCAAAATGTCTGAAATTTATGGTAAGAACACCCCTTTAAATAGATAATTTGGTTTATTCATGTGTTATGACATTACATTAAAGGAAATAAAGGTATAACTGGTTTAAATAGGATAAAGATTTTGTAGTAAATGCCATATTGGCTGGCAGCGTGAGAGAAATATAAATTGTATGTATAAAATAATATTGTATCTCAGATTACAAACAAGTAAATTTAATTTTTCCTTTCCTCTTAAATACCTAGTAATGTATTTTCTGCATTCCCTCCCCCTATAACATATTTTTTTTGAAATTATTTGCTATTTGCATTATGTCTACAACAATTTCACCCACCTACCTATTCCTTTTATTTAAATTTAATATGTTCAAAAAATTACATCAAGTTTGGTATTAGCAACATTCATAATGGCAATGTTGTTGCAGAGCAGTTATAGGTATAGTTTAAACTTTAAATGAAATATGATGGCACGGCCCTGGCACCTGCCTCCTCTTAAATTGTACACACTGCCACTCCGGCCTAATTGGGAGAACATTGCTGTGGAATACCGTGTCAATGCTCCCTTAACATCAATTTATATAGAAAGTTAATTTTCAGTGTATAAAAAAAATTAACACCCAATGGCCTTAGACCTTATAAAAATATTTTAACTACCTAAATATTATATGGCACTTAATAATAAATTTATTTTTTAATCTTAAATAGGTAATATTTATATAATTTTATTTTTGGCTTATGCGGTATTTTTTGGCAATCATAGGTACCTAAATACATTTTTAAAAATTTATTTTAATCCTGGTGGTAAGCTCTATTTATTACTTATAATTATTAACAATTGGATTTTATCATTATAGAAAAGACTATACAGATATTATTTCAAAGAGCAAAAGCATCTTGTGAAACAATAGATCAGTCTGTGGTTGTGGATAAAGTTCCATGCGACAGTAAACCATCCAAACAAATGCAGTTAACGTTTGATGGACAACTCTGCAAGCCTGATGTTTTATTTGAAGTATGTACCTATAAAAGTTATTTTTATTGAAATTGGTAGTTTTTAGTTGTTTTATTTTAATATTTATAGAACTCAAAAGTGTATAATTACAATGAGAAAAAATGTAACTTTTGTTCAAAAACAGAAAAATTAGATTTTTGTGGGAAATGTGGAGAGGTATTTTGCAATATGTGTTCATTTTCTTTGTAAGTATTTATCAATTTTTAATTTTTACATTAGTTTCAAAAAGTCTAAATCTAATAATAAATTGATTCTTTTTTTTTCTAGGTCTTGCGATGAAGCGAATAAAATGTGTTTAACATGTTATAAGTAGAAATGTTAATTTTTAAGAAAGAATGTGATAAATATTTATTGATTTAAAATTTTACTAAAGAATTATTGTATATTTTATGTAAACTTTGTTTGTTTTTATTTTTAAATGTTCTTTATATAACCTATTTTTAAATGATTTTACATTGATGTATAAAAGTAATTTATTCAATTGTTTGACTGTTTTTAAAACATATTTTCAAGTTAAGTGTATTAACCTATTTTCTCAATAAAGCTAAGATAATATTTTGAATTTTGCATTTGATATTTTATGTTAAAAAATTTGTATGGAATATCAATATTTAAAAAAAATTTTTACCTGCATATTAATTATTTTAGCCGATTCTCAATTTCCTATCCATAATTCATATTCAATTCCTTATTTTTGTTGCCCTTTGGATATAAATGACGAGCATCCTATCATTATCAGTGAACCTAGGTGTATTTATTTAAATCTGTAGATATTTCTATGTGTAAACCCTTCTTGGGTTACTGGATTTTTTTTTGACTACCTAATTTTTAAAACAATTTAAACAATATCACAAAATGTATGTTAATGTAGGAATGATATGTATTTAAAAATATAATCATCACACACTCTTATACACTCAGTCTTTTCAATTACGCAATCAGCACGTCCTGGCAAAGAGTGTAGAACTGTAGACACTAGACATTGCAAAGCATACCTTTTAAACTCCCCTTTCCATTGCGTTTCCAGCCCATAATATTTTTATCATCATTGACTGATTGTATCACAACTGCTTTATAAAATATTAAAATCTACCTTTTAATCTCAATTCTCAACAGCATACTTATGTCAAACAATTTACCTAATGATACCTATACACTAAATAGTATATACCTAAAAAGATTGTCTAAAATCTAAACAGAGATCAATTCTATAAACACAGAATAACTTTGGTCTATAATAAGCATAGACCTCTAAACTAAGTTTATAGGTCTATGATAATAAGTATATAAATTAATTAGAAAATCTATTCTGTTAAATTATGTGAATGTGATATCTACATGTCATGTATAAATATTGTCCTTAGATCGTTGTGCATGTCATATTATGATCTAAAAAATCGTCTACGCTTGTATATTGTATATTTTTTTTTTTTAAATAAAAAAATCTATAAAATATATCAAAATGGCAAAAGTTAGTTTCCTCATAAGGCAATAGGACCATATCATCTTAAAATTTAAATCGTGAGTCCGTGGGCCCACAATGTATATAAATATATAATATCTATTAAGTATTAAATATTAAGATATCTGATGTATAATATTAAATACATTATATATTATCATCATCGAGATAGATAGATGATGATGATTATCATAGATGTAAGTAGTAAGAATATTATAAAAGTATATAAAAATATCACATCATAGAACATTCAAATACTTGACACTCTATGATTAGATCACAGATTAGATTAAATGAAAAATGTCATTTAATCCGTGATTATGATGTATGCACTATGCGTTCTATTGGGGAAACGATTAACAAAACGCACTCTAGTGGAAGCAATTTGTACCTTCCGATTCGGGGTGTATGGATATAGTTTTATATTGGTTATTTTATTTTTTATTATAAATTAATTTTGGTATCAAAACTTTATACACTTTTATAGCTAACTGTATACATTGGTAAGCACAATTTCTACTAATATTATCAAATAAATTTAAATACACTTCACTTAAAGGAAAATACATACAATCTTCCGACTCCACGTAGGGGGGAACCCGCCTGACCGACAGTACGACAGGCGTCGACAGCGCTCCCAGTGTTAATCTGTCTTCCCAATACATGAAAATCAGCAAAGAAAAATATACACTCCACGTGATAACAATTTAGATTATTATATTTTGTTATCGGCTAATATTTACAACACGACTGGTAAATGTGTAATTATCAATAAGTTTCATTTTCATACTTTCATATTCATTACAGAATTTAGAAAATTAGTTGTTAATAGTTCATGGTTTATTTTATTAAATATTTAAATATTAAATTTATTCCTTAGATTAAAAACAAATGAAAATGTTCTCGTCTTTAAAACATCTTAGTAAACCCACCTCAGGTTTGTTCTCATACACTTTAAGCTTGTTGACTATTCATTATTGAATATTATTTATTCCAGACTTAAGCAGTCGATTTATGTCCTCTCAAGTAAAAACCGCCGTTGTCATGTTAAACATGGGTGGGCCGCAACACGTAGACCAAGTTCATGGCTATTTGCATCGCATAATGACCGATCGAGACATGATGCAGTTACCTTTTCAAAAGTGAATGTCAAAATAATTATTTCGATGGAAGTCAACATTTATGATTGTGTTTTATATTTTTACAGTACCTTGGGACCATATATCGCCAGGAGAAGAACTTCAGAAGTACAGAAGAAATATGCTGAAATTGGTGGGGGATCACCAATTTTAAAATGGACCAACCTTCAAGTAAGATTGTTAAAATTCCTATTATAAGACAGGGAATAACTGAAGTGATCCTATTTTAGGGAAAATTGATGTGTGAAAAATTAGACAAAATATCACCTAGTACTGCTCCACATAAACATTATGTTGCATTTAGATATGTTGAGCCATTAACTGAAAGTACTTTTGAACAAGTACAAAAGTATGTATTACACATTAATTATTAAATTTATTACCCTGAACATAATGTATATATATATTTTCAGAGATGGTGCGGATAGAGTCGTACTGTTTTCACAATATCCTCAATACAGTTGTGCTACCAGTGGTTCAAGTTTTAATGCCATTTATTCATATTTCCAAAATAAGTATATTATACACAAATTCTAATAATAATATCCTGCTAAACAAGTATTCTGCTTTAGAACATTTCCAGAAAATTTAAAATTAAGCATTATTGATCGATGGGCCACACATCCATTGTTAATCAAGGCAATTGGTTCAAGAATTTCAGATGAAATCAAACAATTTCCTGAAAGTGATAGAGATGATGTTGTTGTCTTATTTTCAGCTCATTCTTTACCTTTGAAGGTAATATACTTTTGTTATTTTAGCTTTTATTGCCAAGAGCCCGGGTAGTGTAGTAAAATTGTTTTTTTTTTTTATGTATTTATAATCTGGAGTATTGGATTACATCATGGTCATATTATTTACAAGTTATTAACAAGTTAAGAGTAAAAAAAGTATTTTTTCTCAACAACTTTTAACCCAAATGATTACTTTTTTGTATAGGTTGAATTAAAATTGATTTAAATCCCACATATGTTATATGATAATGTATCTTTAGTTTATTATTCAGTACTATAAAATAGGATACTTGTGTATATTTTTATATACTTTTTTAAGTTAATAATTGTTATGTTAGTTAAATGTGATGCTCATACCATAAATGGTATTCTCAGTTATTAATGATAGTATCATGAAAAATGATGGATTGAATAGATATCAAGTTTAAGGCACTATGCTTACCTTTATAGGATATTGATGATTTATAAACATGGAATGATACATATTCGTTATAAATATCAATTTTGAATGCAGCCCAGTTGAGACTAAGATTGTTTGTATTTCTTTAAAATTTTTTATTTATATTAATGGAACGTAAAAACTATTAATAATTTTAAATTTTAAAAATATAGGTATTGTTTTAAAGTATCATCTAGATGTTTAGTTCTTTTTAGAGATGTAAAACAAAATGTATAGCTCCTAGCATATTTATTAATTTGAACAAAATCTACATTTAGTTAAACTATTTTTTTTAGGTTCCAAAACCGTTAGGTTTTGTGATTTACTTATTTGTGAATAAACATAAATCATAATATACTGTAGTTATATAATAACAACCACTGGGTATAGAGTATAGACTATTTCTTTCTTATAATGTAGACGCTTGACATTCTATAGCTTGGTTATGCAGGACATTCAGTTCATATTTTAATTTGTCTATGAAAATTACTACTGTTATCTTGTAAAAATAGATATTTATTTGATAAATGTTTTGTTTAATTATTGAGGCTGTTAACCGAGGAGATGCTTATCCTTCAGAGGTAAGCTCAACAGTGCATGCAGTGATGGAAGAACTAGGTTATGCTTATCCTTATGCATTAGTTTGGCAGTCTAAAGTTGGTCCATTGCCTTGGTTGGGACCATTCACAGATGATGCATTAAAAGGTTTTAAACAATTATTTCAATTCATGTAAAGTGTGCTTATTTATAATACTGTCAAACCAGATTAGTTGGGACATATTTAAGAAATTTAGTATTATATCGTCTGGCATCACTAATTTATCTTTTTGGTATCATTATAAATTTATTCACGTAGTATACACATTTATACAAACAACTTGACTACTTACAGACGTATAAATAAAAGTAAATTATGTTTATTTATTTATTTAAGTAACATATTATATTAAAAGCTTAAAAATTCATGTGACTTAGGTTTAAGTCCAGTGCGTGAGCTATTTGAACTATGAAGTAAATTTTTATGTTAATTGAATGGCGAATATATTGTAAATAAAATTTAAACGTTGTCATCACCTTAAAGTAATTTGTAAACGATAAGATTCGGAGGTAAATAAATGTATCTAATTTAAGGGTAACTTGGGACACGCCTATCCCATGCTTAACTACTGTCCCAAGTTAAACCTAATGTCAGTAATGTTACTTTAAATTCAATAAAATCACTAAATAACTTATCTAATAATATCAAATTTTTTTAAAAACAATAATTAAGTCCCAAGTTAAATAATATTGATGGTAACTTGAATTTTAAAAAGAAATTTATGGATGTCCCAAGTTACCCAAAAATCAAGATAACTTAGGACAAAGACATTTTTTTAAAAAAGTTAAGATTAACTAAATTAAAATTTTTCTATTGTATGGAAATTATAGCTCAAGCCAGGAATGGATTTTTTGGTTTTTACTGTTTTTATCATTCATTACAAATTGAATGTTGTACACGTATGTAAATAATGAAAGTGTTCCAAGTAATCCGGGGTTTGACGGTACATAATATTTTATTCTTTATATCTCATAGTTTTTATTTTAAAGGTTATGTGAAGCAAGGCAAAAAGAATTTTATTTTAGTACCTATTGCATTTGTTAATGAACATATTGAGACATTACATGAGCTTGATATTGAATATTGTAAAGAACTCGGAGAAGAAGTAAGACTTTTAAATTCTAGAATACAGAAATAAACTGTAGTTAAATAACAGAATATTAAAAACAATTTGAATATTTAATGTTTTATAATATTATTGATAAATGCTTTTAATTTTTAGCTAGGAGTCAAAAATATCCGTAGAGCTGCTGCACCTAATGACCATCCTTTGTTTATTGATGGTATTGCTGATATAGTATCACAACATCTCCGAGAAAACAAACCTGTTAGTCCAAAATTTCTCTTAAGATGTGCACATTGTATTAGTTCTCGTTGTTACGATCCAAACAGTGGTTTTCAAGTGTCTGCAAGTCAAAATAATACAGTGTTTGTGGTGCAACTGTATCAAAGTCAATGATAGTATTAATGGGAAATGGAAATTTTACAGTTCAATAAAAGTTGTTTACACAGGTTTAGAATTTTGTTTTCTAATATAATTTGTATTTTATAATAATAATTATATAAATTATACAAAATCACTTTTATACAAAGAAAATTTTTTTTAAAACTTATTCGAATAGGGACTATACAAATATTAGTGTTGATGCCATTTTTGTTTGTTTTTTTTTATTACATAAAAATCAATTATTCTACAAACATGTTTTGTTATTTAAAGCAAACATGATGTATATTTACGATTGAGAAAAAGTTTTAAAAAAGGAAAGTATAGAAGTGTCATTGCACTTGTCTGGTTAATTTCTTTTAGAAAATTCATATTGAAAAATCACAGACATTCAGTTAAAATTAATTTAATATTTAAGCAATTAAGCCCTTCTAGAAATGTTTTTATTATATAATATATATATACATACATATATACACATACACAAATATATATATTATATATACATGCATATATAAATATAGTGTATTTGAAAGGAGAAACATCACGTGTACCTATATATAAGTGTAATAGAGAACATCTGAACATTGGCACAGTTATTTTGGGCGTTTTTTTAGTTATTAATTATATTATACATACATAAATATATAATGTTTTTATATATACAATATACATATATATATATATAAATAAAATGAGAACAAGATGTGATAGAATATTGATTTACCATCTTTTAGTGATATTTTAAAATGAGTTCTGTATATGATTATACACAAACCTTATCCAGTCAATTACAGACGACTAGCCCATTGGGTTAATCAAAACCTGAAAACAAATTTACATACATATAAAAAATATTAATGACACTTCATTATTATTACAATTCTACAACATACCAGGAGGTAAAGGAGGATGGGCGTCATTTGCACCCGCAGCTGAATTATTTGTATCGTTATAGTTGAGGAAGTCCCAAATAAGTATTGTATCATCATGTGAAGAGCTGACTATTTGGAACTCGTCAAACTGGAGTCGAAACACTCGTCCCGAGTGCTCCTGCCGGACAAAAATTCCTCCTCTCTCAATCACGAAAAAACAACAAATAATAAAAGTGAACGTAGTGCAAAACGCTTACCATAAGTGTACGTAGACATAAAGTAGATGCTGGTGCTCTGGGATCTAAAGCTGCTACTAAATTCCATACTTTGATTTTCCTAAAAAAATATAAAATTGTGTTACATAAATATATCATAAACTAGACATTAAAAAAAAATTTTTAAAATTTAATGATATATTAGGTACATGAGAATATGATTTCTATTAAGCTCTTACCCATCATATGCGCCACTGACAATTCTTTTACTATCGAATCTAATGCATCGTACCAGTTCTTCGTGGCCCTCAAGTACTCTTAAACAAGCACCATATTCAATATCCCATAACCTAAAATTATAAATAAAAAAATGATATAATTAAACAATATCTCATAGCAATAGATACATTAAATTAATAAATGTAATTGTTTTCATAAATACCTGATAGTATTATCAGAACTTCCACTAACTACTAATCGATCTCTATATTGAAGACAGGCAATACCACGTTTGTGACCATTTAGGGTACGTACAAACTCACAACTTGATGTATTCCATACTTTAATAGTACGGTCTCCAGAAGCTGATACGATGTATTTATCATCAAAATCAACAACATTTACTGCAGCTCGGTGACCAACCAAGACACGGCGCAAAGTCATTTCACTAGCTGATACCATATCCCATACAGCTATTGAACGATCCTTCAATATAAAATAAGCATTACATATTAGAGACTTACTTATATTACAATACAAAAATCTAGAAATTACTTTTGAACAAGTGACCATCATATTGTTGCTAAACCTTAAATGTAAGACTGCTTCACAATGGTGTATTAGAGTATTAACCATTTCACCAGTAACAACATTCCATACACGAACTGTACTATCGCTGGAACCACTCACAATCACTTTGTCGTCATATTGCAAACATAAAACTGACCCGGTATGGCCAGTTAATACCTAAACAAAATTAAGTTGGTTGTATATTTCAATAGGCTTTTAAAAGGCTGAAATTGTTATTCATTACCTTAACACATTCTAATGTATTTCTATCCCATATTTTTATGGTATTATCACGTAAACCTGAGACAATTTTATTGTCATCATATTGTAAACAGTATACACCTTTGGAGTTTTCTGATCGGCAATTTATCCTTTGTAATAGAAAATGGCCAGTTCGCCAATTTGATTCTATACTCTAAAAAGAATATAATAACATCACTTTAGTTAAAATATATTGATTCTAAGTGTAAAGTAGAGATAGAAACCATATATTTTAGATAGATTCCATACTAACAAACTGATTATGTATATATTAAGCGTGCTATTTGTTTTGTTTTATTATTATTATTACTAGAAGTATAATATAAAATTATGAAAGAAAGTTAAAAGCACTTGTTGTCTCTGTCTTACACATACGACATAGCAAATTTTTGTTTACTATTAAAACTAGTGCTGTTGGTTTTGATATTGGAGTGATATTACCTATTATCAAACTTTTAGGTAAGAAAATTATCTGTGCTTAAGTGTCAACTTTTAGGCTTTTATTTTAATATTTAAGCGAGATATGATCATTTTTCATTTGTAATATTTCACATTAGCCATATCTTGCTAGAAAATTAAAATATCAGAAAAATTGCTGACACAGATAATTTTCTTACCTAAAAGTTTGATAAAAGGTAAATCATTCTACTATCAAAACTAACAGCACACATTTTAAACTAGTGAACAACAATTTGCTATGTCATTCATTTGTAAGACGGAGGCAATAAACGAGTGGGAAGCGTTGTCTTAAACATTCTAAAATATTGCAAGTATTTATAGAAAAATTACAAAAACTTGAAAAAAACATCAGAATATAATAGTGATTTTGTTATTAAAGTATCTATAAAGTTTCATGCTTGAGATTCTGTTTAAAAAAGTTTGTTAATAATCGTAAATTGTGACTATTATGTTTGAAATAATATCAGCATGTTATTTGACGTTTGATCTATTCTAATATAATATCTATATTTTATTGTTTGTTGTTATGTAAGATTTTTTTATAAGTGTTTCAATGTATAAAATACAACAAATAGTTATTGTAACATGAAAAAATAAAAAAATTGAATTTTTAACAATACTAACAAGAGCAACTGTTATTTAAATAGAGCCGAGATATTCACGCAAAACTTAGTAACTACCTACTTTAAAAGAACACTTTAAATTATAATCTTGCTATAAGTTTTTAATTAAAATACGTACCTAATTATATAATACAATTACTAACAATATAAAATTATATGTATTATAATTATTAATAAAATAAATATCACATACTTCTATGTCTTGTATAATTTTAGGAAACAGAGCCTGTAGGAGAAATGATCTGGGTGGTGTTCACCTGGCTTTGGTTTGAACAAGTTCTGAATCCTGAAATAAGTAAAGAAGGACATGAATATTTATCTGGTATATTGCATAATAATAAAACTTACCACCCTCTTCGTTCAGCAAGCCCTCGCCATAATGAATCTGTACGTACTTTACGTTCAATTAGCTTTTTCCAAAGCATACCTTCTGAAATTACCCTATACCATTCTTTACATACCAACTCAGCAGCATATAAAGATTCGGCGTCGAGGTAAGATAAAATATTTTCGGCCACATGGTCTAGACCTTTTTCTAGAACACAAACAAAAATATTTGTATCAAAATGTACAATCTTATATATTTAAATTAAAATTCTTACTGGGTAAGAGAGATATAAAGTCTCTCTGTAACATAGGTTTTAGATATGTGTCTATGTGTCCGTGTTGGTAGTGACACATGCGTGCCAATAGGTGTTCGACAAAGTCGATTTGGTGCTGTTCGCTCCATTTATCAAAGTACATAAGACACAGCTCTTGTTCGTTGGCAAATTGTGGAGATGCAACACCATTGGTTGTAGAATCTTTTTTAATTGTTGGGTCATATAAGATCGTCATTGGTGGATACTGAAAAAAAAACATGATAAAACCTTTTAATGTTTGTTGGTTGACACCCTAACATACAAAATATATATTATAAATATAGTACCTACATGGAATATAAACACATGTTTTTAAAAGAAGTTAAAAGGAGTCACTAATTGATCTTAGGAAAGCATGTTCATTAAAGTAAGTTTCTAGTAAATAATAAATTATAACAATATTTTTGTAATGGCATACACAAATATTTTTTTTTTTTAGAATTTTAAAAATCATAGTTTATAGCTTATGACTTTTATATTGTATACTTATGTAATATCATGCATTGTATTCTCGAAGACCTAGTAATTTCAATGGCCATGGTAATGAAATATACATTACCCTACCACTTAAAATTAGTAAATCCTTGTAGAAAACATGTATAATATAATATAATAATATACACTATCAAGAATAAATCCACAAAATAATTAAGTCAATCGTGAATTAAATTATGCATAATTTATCGAATAGTTTCGTAGTTAATGAATAAATATTACAAAAGAGAACGGCATTTTTATAAATTTAATATAAAAATAATTACATACTTGTTCAACTAGAACCATTTTGACACAAGATATATTGTATGTTATTAACTATCCAAACGACTGTTTGAAAGAAAATCACTCGTAATCGTTTACTATACAATTTATTTATAATTTTGAAAGACACTGTACTGCGGTATAGGGAAATATGATTTGAAACGCTTTTACTTTAGCAGTGGCTCATTGTCACGACGATCGCGGCGTTCGACCTTAAGCGATGTGAAATTTTGATTTTTACGCTTTTCCCGTACACCCGATAGCGATTAAATACAAATAAATCGCTTTTCTTTTGGACCACTTTATTTTTTTTTCTTTCAAGAGATCTGTATATTTTATTTATTTGCTCTTACTAGAAAGTTTACTCTATTCATTATTATTTATTAAACATAACAACATTAGTAATTGATTATCCGAGAAAACATTTAATCAAAAATTATTAATATGATGATTGAGGGACCGTTTATTTTTATTTTCTTAATTTAACACGATTTTCGATACAACATAATATTGGATACGCATTAAAAAACTCATCAATATTTGAATAGAATTTTAATTAGGTATTTACTTATGGGACACACGATACTATTAATTATTATGGTTAATATTATATAATACAATAGTTGTGTTGTTATCTTGCACATAAGCACATTAAATTCCACCTGTCGGACCACGACGACAAAAACAAAATGCCAAAAAGAAAATCAATCAGAATAAATATTACATTTTTCCAAAAAATCGGAAAAATCTAAAAATGATTGGTGAGTGTGCCGGAGACGCACGACGTGTGTTGGATTCGGATCATGCGGTAAAAAATAGGTATCGCAATGAAAAAAAATTTTGTCACCGGAAGTGAAACGCCGATACGTAAAGGACGTGTGTTTTCCGCGTTGTAACGTAGGACGACACGAGTGGCGGCGTTCACACACGTTATAAAACAAAATATAATGTAAATTATAACGATATAACGAGTACGCGAAGCCAGAACGGGAAAGCACGACCGCGTACTCGAGACGCGCACACGCGACACGAAGAGTCGAAGACGTCGTCAGTTCGTGGCCGGCGTAACGTTTTCAATAATAGTATGTAACGAGTGGAGCGGGGTCGGTTGCGAGTACGAGGGCAATAGACGCACAAGCAGCGGTGGCTGCGGCTGCGGTAGACAAGAACTCGCTCCAGTCGGACGCAACAACAATAATAATTATATATAAAAAGCGGTATTGTTGTAGTGGCCAGACCAGTTCAGTTTCCCCCGTCACACGGCGTGTGTCTTTGGGCTCTGCTGCCGTTGCTGATGTGCTATGCCGCGCGCACCGGTACGGATTCCCGAGACAACACGAAACCGCTTGCCCCTCCAACCGACCAACCACCGACCTTAATATATTATTATTACTATAAAACGTATTTTTTCTTTTCGTATTTCAGTTCCTCTTCATCGCCACCACCGGCACGACGACGATTGTCGCCGTTTCTTTAAAACCCAACAGACCAAACCAAGTCGCGGTGTCCGTCCGACGACTCACAAAGTCTCAAATGTTTGACCTTCTCTTAGTCGTCGTCAGCGGTGGCGGCCAACACGCGTTTCCTATACACTCTCTGCAGGCCTCCACCACCACACTATTTCGTTTAAAATAATTATTATATTTTAATATTATTTACTAAATACACATGCGAATTAAACTTGACGCCCACAGCAGCTCCCGCGTGTAAGGTTCCCGAGTACTCAGGTTTATATTACGACAACTTACATCCGGTTGTGCACAGTACACGGTCTTGCTATTTCCGCAAATCGAATTTCTAAGGTTATTCGGTATATTATTATTTATACAATATACGATTGGAACACGTCGAATATCCGAGACGATAGTTTTATCCAAAAATACTATTTGGTTTCGACCTCGTTAACTTCAAACAAAACGTTCGTTTAACATTCAATGACTTTATTGTATCATATTATATCGTTTACGGTTTTGTATTGTCGACTTCCTAATGATTTCGCATTGTTCTGGACTGTTCAATATTAATAATAGGTTTACAATTATTCAAATTCGTTTTAGCGTCCATTGCTTTTTGCATTATAATTCAGATTTCCATAGACTAACAGTTAGGTTTACTCATTTTGAAATCTTTGATACACCTGTTTTAATTTGTTACAGCTATCTTAATTTAAGCTAAGGCTAATGTCATCATCACTCTTCAACATACAAAAAAAAAAAATCGTACCTATAATTATAATTAATACCTAATTTTATTTTATACCGACTCGTCTTAATTTAAACAAAAATAAGTGTTACTTGTGTAAGGTGTAGCACTGCAGCTCTTTTTTTTATATTCAAACGGTTAGCTGTAATTTCTGTATTAATTAAAATATTATATTTAATATAATATATACGTACCTATTTAATATATTATTAAAGCTTGGCTAGTTTTAAAGGTAATTCGACAAAAAATCTCTTGGTTTGCATTAATGCAATCTATAGGTATCTATCTATTTTAGTGTTTTTACGTAATAATGATTTTAATTCGAAAATATACTATTGAGAGAGCTCACTTCTTAGGAGCCAGGACTTTATGAGTTTATCTACATATTATGCTATAACAAATTAAAAAAAAAATTTCATGTAAATTATTATTATCATTTTTTTTTTACTATAGAACAAGAATATAATAAATAGCCTACAATCTGTAATGAAATGTATACAATAAATAATATAGGAAGTACAAATGTACAGGACTGGACGGCATGATAGAAGGGGTCCATGACCCTACTTCATAATTCTAGGAGGATTTTTCGTTTTAATTTTATTAATATTGACGTCCAATTTTGTTTAAGACAGCGTGTAAATTATTAGAAACATTAATTTTTTTTTCAAATATATGCAGTAAAAATTCTTTATTGATATTAGTATAAAAATCCTACTAATAATATTTTATTATTTATCTTTATTTTTTTTTATAATCTTAAAAATATATGCATATTTGTCGGAAAAAACCAAAAATATGCGATAAGTATCTACTACAAAACATTTTTTCATCGAATTATGTTTATTTTACTAACTTTCCAAACAAATATTCAAATTCAAAGTCCCAAGCCATCAAGCCCTTATTATAGGTAAATAATATTTTAGTCGAGAAAAAAAACGTTGAGTAAGTTCGCTCGATCAAACAAATCTGAAACACATTTTTGACCTAATCGAAATTTAAATTATTCAGTTAAAACTAGTATAAACAAATGTTTTTAAGATGACAAATAATGTACTCATCCTATTTTTATTTGTTTACGACGATCTTAGTACAATATTTGTTTTCTCCCTCAGATCTACACGCACATAGTTGCATTCACGTAAAATCGTTTTTTTGATGATTTTTAATTTATCTTAAGAGTAAAACCGCAAATTACAAAAATTATAGAGTATAATATTTTTATAAGCCGGTGTCATATTGTATTATTATTTGACTTTTAAAATTAAAATAAATTTTTGTAAATTCAACTGGACGATATGTTATTGTATTATATAACATTTTGTATATATATATATATATATATCTCAATATGTCATACCCTAAAAAACTTCTCTATAGTTTTTTTAATGGTCGATTTTACATTTTTATTTTAAGATTAGGTATTCAAAAACATTTAAAAAAATGATATTGCGTGAATGCATTAATTTGTCTACGTTGAACGTGGACCAGAGAAAGAGAACCTACAGTGCGCTAACATCCTCATACAATATTGAATATCTAGTATCGAAATGTAAATAATATACAATCTTAATAACGTGTACCTACCTAGTATTACCTAAATTGTATTAAATAAATATATGGAAAAGGTTACAAAATCAAAATTTAAATTACCTATCTGGCTATCTATACTACTACACAGGTAACACTATTTCAGTTTGTAATAATTATAAAATAATATGTTGAAAATACTTCGATTAACTTGATTATGTTTTTCAAGTACTTTAAACTTATCAAAAATTTAACATAGAATTGCGTGCAAAAAAGCAAAATTAACTAAAACGCATGTTCTTTTATTTTTAAGCTTAGGTATTTTAAGATAAATATATTATTTGTATTTTGCATGTCAACGAAGTAAAAATAATGTTATTGAATAAATGTAATGACGGGCAAAACAATTAAAATATTATATAATACAAAGTATAGTTCCAAGTAGGTAGGTACAATTCTATTAAATCTGGGATTGATCGTAATATTATAACGGTGTAAAAAAATATATTATTTTTATATAGACTTTAAAATGTACGTCGTAGTAACGATGATTCATCTACAGCATGAAGTATATATTATAATAGAAGGCTTAGTCTATTTCTCCGACTAGTCACCAACTGCATGAACCTGACAGTTATTTATAATTTGGTCACGGTTTTTTTTTACAGGGAGTTTTTTTTATGTAACTATTTTCTAATTGGCAAACTGTAACTAAAGTTGTATGTTTGATAAGAAACGTAATGTCGTTTAAAATTAATGTATCAATATATTAATATAAATAAGTCAATTGACTTACTTAAGTTATTATTGTATAAAAACAAACAGTACATTGTTCAATAAAAATTTTAATAATCAATTAAAATCAACGACACTTTAGAAATAATGATTTTTAAATACCATTACTCTGTAGTAAATATAGTAGGACTGGACTAACAATTGTATGCTAGTCGATATTAACGCCATACGGAATATTATATATTATAATAAAAATCAAAACAAATTTTGGGACCTACATTTTTTAAGAATGGCGGATACTCACTTTTTTATTAATACCTACATCACTGATAATTATCATTATTATATAATATACATCTGCAAAGAATAGTATTAAAACCATTTTATTATTATATAGGTATATTAAATTATGTTTTCATCTCGAAAGTTCTAAATAGTAACTTCTAATAGATGGCCATTAGATTTATATATACATATTACGTGCATATTAACTCCAAAATTAGTTGTATATTGGGAAAGTATACCGATTTATTCTATTGGATATCTGCTCAAATTATTTTTTAACCTATTGATGAATATAACTTTGATTATAACCTCGATTATAACCGAAAAAACAAAAATAGGTACCTACTAAAAATATGTCTATATATAATACGAAAACATGTTGATATTAAAATGCACACTAAAGAGCAAAAAATAATTATAAAACACTGTGTTGTAAAGATGGAATTAAATTTTCTAATGAATGATTATTGTGTAATAGGAACACTTTCTCCAACAATAATTAAAATGCTAAACAATATAAAATTGAAATAATTGTCTGAATAATTCAAATTAATCAAGACTTCAAACTACGACTAGGAAATACCTACTTATATAAATTATAAACTGATCAAACTCGAATGAAAAGGGGGAGAAGATAGAGGGGCACGATTCCTAGGCCATAAGATTCGAGATTTTTTACGAGACCTCCAACTTTGCACCATACATTTATAATATTGTAATTATTACTTATTCAATATTGCGCGTTAAAACCTAATACCTCAATACTTAATGTAAATAAAAATATTTTAGATTCTGAAAATAATACTGTAGATACTTCTAAATTTAGATGGTATGATACAAACAATTGCTACAGCAAACGCTAGACCTATTTTTTAGTTATATTAATGTCTTATGAAAATAAAACAAAATTACAAATATTTTTATATGATATCGGGGCTTTAAAAATCTTAATCTGGGCTTAATAAAAATTTCCCCCCCCCCCCAACCCAATAAGCAGCGTGATAGTTTATTTTCGTTAGTACCTTCTATACATTTTGTTTATTGTTTCTGCACTGATTATACAGACCGTTGATACAAGCGCATGAAACATGCTATGTTTTAAGTTTTTGTATAGCAAAGCGATATTCAAGAGTAAAATTTGTTCGCCCCCTCTCTACATGGAATAGACGTGAAGACGCCACTGTAACAAGTACGTACAATATACGTAAAACGCGTCCACAACAACATATATGTAAATTTTTTTTATAGTATGTAATATTTAATTATTTTTCATTATTTTATCAAATCAGAGCCTGGGAGTCCAAGTCCTTTTAGAAATTATAGAAAAATACCGATAACTGCAGAAAACTTAATTTATAAAATACACATTTCTTTTCCATTCCTGGTTTTTTAACGTAATAGCTTATCAATTATAATTGTTAATTTACACAATATACATAATATATAAATACATCTCTTAAACATCGTTTTAAAGATTTCAAATAGGAGAGAGGTTATTTACTTACATACATAAATACATAATATATGATATTACTTACTTACTAAAGTACGCGAAGGTGTAATATGTAGGGTAATGTATATTATATTATAAATGTAACGTATAATGCCATATGAAAGAAGAAAAAAAAAACCTATAATAATAATTACTTGTTCAATTTAAAGATAGTATACCTACACATTTTTAAATATTAATTTTAGTAATTAAAATAACTTAAAAGTTGTTTTTTATTAATAGAATAATACAATTACGAATATATTACGAGATATTGTTAAAACGAAACAAATTTTAATTTAAGTAGCAACTATAATAACTGTCAATAAGTGACTAGTAATAACGAAAAAAATAAATAGAATTGACTTAAATTTTATACTGTCATAAAAAAATCTAGAGCAAAACGAAGATTTATTCTATTCATCCGAGTCGTCCCGGTCCGGATAATTAGGGGTCAACGGTCTCTAGCGGTTATAAGAGGTGACTAGTAGATGTAAAATGTGTTGAGACAAAAGGATTTGTTTTTTACCGTGAAAACAGAATTGTATACTTAATACACTAACAGGCGTTATAAACCAAATTAGAGCCGGATGAAAATCAAAATAATGTAACTCATTGCCCATATATTCTCACAATAAAAATATATAAATTCTAATACTTATTAGTTATTACACTAATTATAAACAAATATTTAAGTTGGCATATTTTAAAATATATTTTTATCTATGATTTTTAAAAAATATTTAATAATGTGTATTAAAAATTTATTTAAGCATAAGTTAGGTATTTGAGTGCATTTGTACATTTACAATAAAAATACAAATCCTTGGTAATAAAACATATTATTAATTGTTGTTCTGACTAACAATGATTATTAGCATTTAATAATAATTTGGAGAACATTTTTTTTCTAACTGAGGTCATTAGCCTGTAAGGTTGGTAGGGTTGGTACGGTCGGTTAGGAACACGTGCATGTGTGGCAAGGTTTTTGCGCACTACGAACCCGGGTGGTCACCCATCCGAGAACTAGTGGCAGCGGCCGTTGCTTACTCTCAATCACGTCTCGTGATTGATTTCAGCCACTGCGTCACGCCGAGCCACGAACATTTTTTTGCATTGTTATTTGTTTCATTAAGTAAAATTACTAAGGTAACAGATTTAATTATATTTAAATATAAAATTGCTGCAATCACGTATTTAAAACCTAAAATAAAAAATGTTTCAAACTACGTGTATTATATTAAAATAGATACCTAGTAAATACTACATAATAAAATAAATGTTATATTAATTTTTTAACTATAAATTTGGATAACAGTTTACTAGAATTTGTTAAAATATTTACTGGAGATGGGGCGCGTCTAATTTAAAAAATTATGACAAGCATCGAGAATCATTTTTTGGAAAAATTATATACTTTTGGTTAGCAAAATTGTGAAATATTATTCTGATAGAATAAAAAAAAAAGTTGGATAAGTGGATGTCGCTCTGCTGTACAGTAGGTTACAAGTGGATCACTGTAATGGATGGTGTTAAATTTGAATTGAATGATATAACATCATGCTATCATTGTATAAGAAAAACGATTCTGAGCGAAAACGGTCAGTCAGCCTATGAAAACTTACTAAGTATATTTGATGATATTATTTATATATTTGCCTATTTACGTGGAACCTTGTTTTACATTTCCAACCTTAGCTATAAAAGTTGAACATTTTATAAATTTTTAACTACAAAATAATAATTACATTTTAAATTTGATAAATATTGTCAACATTTGAACTTTAAATGCTTATAAAAAAAAATTGTGCCTATGTATTTTTAATATTTTTCAACTGCTATTGTAACAATATATCAGGGGAGCCTTGCATTAAATTTTCACGCTTTTTTAATCAATAAATAATATTTTATTGATATTTATAGAAAAAAAAACTAAAAAAATTAAAAACTCACAATGTAAACAACATAAAAAGTGTCAAAATATATTCAAAATTTGGTGGTGTATAGAAAATGCTAATATTAACATTCAGTGAAATTTTCAAGAATCTACAGCCATCCGTTTTTTAATTACAACAAAATAAGAAAATCATTACATGAGAAATCGAGTGAATATCAAATGTTGTAAAAATATGAGTTTCAAACGCTCATAAAAATTTAATTTGACTTTCTTGTAGACATTTTTTTTTGATAAAGGTAGACAAACTTATGAGGAATCTTATGATATATTTTCAAATCTATAAGATTCAAAAAGGAAATTTTTTATGAATTTCTAACTCAAAATAATTGGCAAATTTTCGTCATTTTTACGTATTTTGTCAATATTTAAACTTTAAATGCTTATAAAAAAAATTGAGACTGGATTTTTAATTTTTTTCATCTGCCTTTGAAACAAATTAGCAAATTACTAAAAGCCTTCTATTAAATTGTCAAGCTTTTAACCTAACCAACAAATAAAATTTTATTTTTAAAAAAAAACTAGAAACCGAAAATGTCCGTAAACAGCTCAAAATATTTGGTGAATAGAAAATGCTAATATAAACTTTCAGTCAACATTTCATGTACCTACGGTTATTTGTTTTAGAGTTGCAACAAAAACCAAAATCAATTTTCTCAAAAACAGATTTTGCGTAAAAATTCCCGTTTATCCTTAAAATTTCTTTTGTTTTACACGGTGCTTTTGAAAATTACTGGGAATTAGAGGCAACTTCTTGTGCTTCTAAAAATAATTGCTTAAATTTATTGTCGGGATCACTTTTTAAGTCGTCAGAGAATAGACACTACACTTTCTACTTTCTACCATTATAGGTCCATAACGCTATTTATAAATATTATTATGCCATATGCATTTGTACAAAATACAATAAATACTATTTCTCTCCAAAACATATTATACTTAAACTCTATGAATTATTTTTTTTTCAACTTAACTACATATTAGCTACCACCTAGTTTTCATGACGTAACGCAGGGCCCAGAACAAATTTCCCAGTTGACCTACCCTAGGGCCGGCCCTGACTGTCAAAGCAGCGCTTCTCTGCAAAGGAAAATGTAGTGCACATCTTCATTTCCGATCCAAAATTTCAATATGGAAGTAGGTATTGAGATGAATTAATGGCATTTGTGAAAACAGTTTAATAACCAGAATCAAACGAAATATACGAGTATACCTACATATTGGAATCGTTCGCCTCAGACGATTGTCATTTGCCATAGATTATTAATAATTATAAGTTATAACCTAACTGATGGATAAAAATTGCTAATGTAAAAATATTCCCGTTTTTCCTTAATTTTGCTTTTGTTGTTCACGGTGCTTTTGAAAACTACTAGGAAATTTTTACTTTTAACACCCTCCCCCCTCCCCAAAGTACCAACTAGATTCACTTTCCTATCAGAAAAGATACTGTTGAAGGAAATCTAAGTATTTTTACTGTCCTAAAAGGCGATGAGGCACAAAAATAAAAAAAAAACACACACCATTGTAAAATTAATACATTCATCGCTCCGCTCAGTATCTAAAATTAGGTAATTAAGAAGTATTTATTTTATTAGTAGGTACCTACCAGGATTTTGTATTAAACTGTTTGAGGTTAATAGTCAACTACTAATATTAAATAAGTTTGTATGTTTCTATAAGAAAATTTGCTAGAAAAATGTAGGTTAACATGGTAATTATATTTTGTTCTCGTATGAAAAATATAAAATAAACCAGTCTATTAAGAAGTTTGAATATAGCTAATGCATTTATTAAATAAGGCCAAGCCTTTTATCAATACAATTAAGAAACCATATGTACTAGAGGCTCAAGGAGTTTTCAAACTGTATTTGGCAATCTAAAATCAAGACAAACTATAAAAAATTATGTATCTATGAATGATTTGCCTTTTGATTCGTATTCTTTATAAGGAATTCAAAAACAAAATATTTAATAAAGTTAATAAATTAAAATATATAGCTAGGTACCTAATGGTTTTACAATGATTGGTTTTTAATTGCCTATATAAGTACACGTTTTATAGTAGAAAAAAAACTTCGATTTAAAAAATCGAGGGTGGATTTTAAAAGCTAATTGGATGTAGTTGGTACTTTTGGAAAATCAAAACGAAAATTTCAACTAATTTTAAAAATAATCAGGTAAAACATATAAAATAATCATATTAGCATTTTTAAAATATAAAAGAAATAATTTTGAAAATATTTTGGCTTCTTTTGTATGATTTAGGTAAACATAGGTATTTTAAATTGTTGAATAATTTTTTTTCGATTTATGAATGATATCAATTTTGTTAACTAGTAAAAACCTTGAAAACTTAATACAAGGTTCTTCATAAGATATTCTTACAAAAATATAATTTTTTATTTAAGCGTTTAAATTCAACTTTTCATAAATTCATCGAAATCACGAAAATCTGCAGAAAATAAGGTATTTTTTTATTTTATAATTATTCAAAAAATATGTAAGATATATACATAGACTTAAAACATTCAACTTTCTAAAACGATAATTTTCAAATATTTAGACTAAATTAAAAATGTATTTTTAATGTCCATACATTTTTTAAACTTGGTAAAGTTTGTAAATGTAATAGGTATAAGTTATTCTAATGGACATTTAAAAATATTATAAATAAAATAATATACCTATAGGAATATTTTTTAATAAAGTTATATATCCAATGGTGATATTATTAGTTTTAAATTTAAAAGAGAATAGATTATCCAACATTTTATTTACCGAGGCCACAACAAAAATAATAATACCTAAATAAAAATATGATATTTGGAACAGTGTCATAATGAAGTTAATTGGTTTAGATAATATTATTATAACTTCAATATTTGTATAAAAAGTAATCAATAAGTCATCATTATTTTTTGGGGCTTAGGCATAATATTGCCTACTAGGTAGTAATTATCCACTTTGTTTGTAAAATAATAATACCTATTGGTCTGAAAAAATTAAAACAAAAGTGAATTTTCTTAAATTGTTTGTCAACAGCTAAACTATTTTAACTACTCATTAATCATTATAAATACGTAGATGCAAAAAGTATATTTTAATGGTTCTCAATTGTACAGTTATATTGATTAAATATTTGGAAGTATAAACTAAATAAAACTACCGACTACCTATAATTAATGTATTACTATAATATTTAAAATATATTGTATCTACTAGTTATTTAAGTACAAGTTTAAAAATTCAAATAAGCATTTCGTTACTCAACTTTTTGCTAGACGGTTCAACCAACAATGTGCGATTGGTACCTACAACATTTTTTTTTTGATCAATCAGTACTTTCAAATTTGGCTTTATAGGTTAGAGTTTATTGCACATATCTACTTAAGGATATAATTTAATGTAATATTTTGTTTTTTTGTTGATGCATATGATGAAAATCCAGATTGACACATATACCTACGCTGATGGAAATGTAAGAAGTCTTATTACAGTTTTTTTTTTATAAGTGATTAATATTCATTTGGAATACTAATAATTCATCAAAAATCAGTGCCATTTTGTCAAACATTGATCTTAATGACAAATCGATAAATTCTAATGTTTTCAATAATGTATTATAAAGAAGTATTCTGGATATTAATTAAAAATAGATTTTGGTGAATATATTTATATCTTCACTTGCTAGAAAACATTTTCTGATGACAAAAATATTTCATTTAAATTCATTAGTTTCATTTTATATTTTGTTAAATAAGAGACTTTTAAAATTAGAAGTTTGATATATATATAATATATACATACCAAGAAAACACAAACAATATCATAGCGATCCAGCAACATATTAGCTGATAATATTTAAATGTCAGACAATTCATCTATTTATTACATTTAAGGCGAGATATTAATTGAGTATTTGTGTGAGTTGATATATCGTTATTTCTACGCCAAGCTGTACAAAAGGTAAGC